>JAQFVV010006586.1:320925-625539 GCA_028023455.1 Epiperipatus broadwayi
TTTAGAAATTATACTTTTAATATCTAAAATTAAATCTTTAACTTTTAAACCCCAAATTACAACTATATAAAAAAAATAGAAGCATAGAATAAATAGTAGAATCTAGCTTAAAGTGTAGACTAATTTTAAAGAAAGTTATTATTTGAAATATAAAATGACAACTATATATCTTTGTCTACAGACAAATGCCTATATATGTTATATTCCTACTTTTAAAAATTAACTATTGAATAATAAAAGGTGTGTACTACTCTTTTGAGTTTTATCAACACACAAACAACTATAGAACATAACTGTTGCCCCCATTCTCTTTCTGTCTTAGGCTTTTAAAACTTGATCTTGTAAGGTTTAAACTTGGGTACCTTACAGCTTCCTTTCCTATATAAAATGTGATGATGATTAGTGTTCCATATTTTCCATCATGCACATTACTACAAAACACAGAATTACTTCTCTATAAAACTGCTTTAATATTTCAACCAGCAGACTGGTTTTTGGAAATAGCCATTTTGCTTTCTGATGAAAAGCAGTCTGTTGGTTGAAATATTAAAGCAGTTTTATAGAGAAGTTATTATGTGTTTTTATTAAGTTTTTATTTTTTCCTTTAGTTAGTTTGTATATATATATATATGAAAATATATATATATACAAACTATATATATATATATATATATATATATATGAAAAACAAAAAAACACAAGTTAAAAAACTTGCTAACGCTTGTATTTATGATAACAGATGGTGTTCTACCAAAAACACCATCAAGTGTAGTTTTCTGTTTACATAAACGTCAGAGTGAGCATTCATTATCTCTAACTTTAATTCCACTTTCAGATCATGATTTCAAGCTATTTACTATCATCAGTCTTTTCACTGACGATAGCAAATAGCTTGAAATCGTGATCTGTAAGTGGAATTAAAGTTAGAGATAGTGAATGCTCACTCTGACATTTATGTAAACAGAAAACTATGCTTGATGGTGTTTTTGGTAGGACGCCATCTGTTATCATATATATATATATAATGAACTTGTGCTATTGTGCATTGCCGTATTCAACTGCTTAACTTAGATATACATGCTACATTAATAAAAACAATTACAAATAAATAATAGAAAGTGATAGCATTTATTGTGAAATTAATATATGTATAAATTATCCTATCTAACTTTTAGTTCAATTGATATAATTAATATTCAAATAGTTATAAGTACTCAATATTAAATTAGTAATGACTTAAAAGTTATTAGAATATGTAGCTGTAATAATTAATTAATAAGTTTGCTTTTAATTAAAAAATCAGGGCTTCATTTATGTTAGTTTTATACAGAGTAAAAAATAAATAAAGTTTGATATAATATAAGATTGAGTAAAGTTAATTTGTATGCTTTAAAAATTATAAGCTAGTTAGTGGATTTATTTATGTCATAATATAGATGTCCAATTAGTTTTTGAAGTTGATTAATAATATATTTAGGTTATTATTTTATTAGAGTTCACAATATTTGGATTAAGTTAGTGTATTTTAAAATAACATCAAGTTAGTTGCTAATACCAGTTACTCAATTATTAACAAGCTAAATTTAAAATATGTAATGTAATTTCCTGTATGTGTGTGTACGGATTTATATGTATGCATGGTGATTTATGACAATATTATTTTTTATAAAGAAAATTAAATTTAGTTTATTAAGTTATCTAGAAATAAATGAGTAATTAATTTAACATTGAAAGTAATAAAATAAATAAATAGATCTTTTTATAAATTAAAACTGATAATTATAATAAATGTTATTCTTTTTTTTTTTATTAATTAAATAATTAATAAGGGTAAAGTTCAACTCATGAAAGTTTTAAATTATCACGTTGTAATTAGAAATAGATCAATATTATGTAATTTTTAAATCACTTTCCTATTGTTGTTTACATATTTTTAATAGAGGTCAGATGCTTAGAGGGTGTAACTAATTAAAATGCCTACAAAAAATAAAGGTGTAAAAAGTAAGAGATTTTTCAATTATATTGTGCTTGCATTTTGACTGAATCTTCAAAAAAAGTCTAATATTTAATTTCAATTTTTTCTAATCCAAATTTGAAACTGTTAATCTTTTACATTTTTTTTATTATTTTTAAGTGATAATGTATTGCAAAAAAATAGTAAGATATTCAGTTTTTTGTGTGCCTTAATCTAATCTAAGAACTTCTTGAGAAAGTCACAAAATGCCTATAGAAAATTGTTGTCTTTTATTAATTTATTTTATTCAACCATGCCTGAATAGAAAGGTATGAAATGAAAAGGTAATATATTTTGCATTATTTTTTAAAACCATAATGTAAATTGTGCTGGACTATTCCTATTTTATGTTTTTATTTTATTTTATTAAATTAATATTCAAACTAACCATTGAGAGATTTTTGAATGTGCAACTCCTTAATATGTAAGTGATTAGTTCATTTTTAAGTTTTATCTTGATAAAGACTTTTAAATACTGACTTGCCTATTTGATGGGATATGATGAATTTTATTTTGAGATAAGTACATTAATGTTTTCAGGAGAATGTTTAAAATATAAAAGAAGTGAATACATTATTATAATGTTTTATGGAAAAGATATGATTTCAATGCATATCAATATTATGAAATATAAAAATAAACTATTTAAATAAAGAACTTTTAAAACGAAGAGCAAATTCTTACTTGCTGTCACTAAGTGCTCTTGAATGTATAGAAAATATGTTAAAAAGTATTTAAAATGTTAATTTAAAAATCAAAAAACTGTTCATATTCAAATGTATAACTATGGACCAACTTAATGAAAATATTTCTAATAATGTTTGTTGCTAGAAGTTAAAAAAATATTATAACAAGCTATAACTAATTCGGTGAGTAAATCTATGAGTGAACAATTGGAACTAAACATTGTGCAGAAATTGTTTTTTAAATGTTGCTATTTGTTATCATTTCTCCAGAAGGTCATAAGTTATTTTATTGTTATAAAAAATGTGGCAAATTATAGATGTGTCACTCTTAAAAATAATTACCTGGAAAAAAAAAAACATTGTTTTCCTATGTGGGATAGCTCACAATGGAAGAACTCACATAAAGAACAAAGGGAGTTTTTAAAAAAAAACAATAATAATATTTTTTCTTATTAATTAGTTACTTTAATATTATGCAAAACTTTTTTTTTTTAGTTACATGATGAAATATGCATTTATTATTATGTTTGAGAAGGTAAAACATATTTTTTTATTGTTGGCTTAAAATTAATTTTATGATATTCATATCCAGGTGACAATACACATCTCTTTACATTTATTAAAAGTATTTATTAATACTTTATTTATTTATTTATGGGTCAACAGACAATATATGGTTTATCAAAAGTTCATAATAATTTTTAATTATTATAATATAATAATTTTATCATGACTTATTTCATATGATAAGGTATTTATTCCTATTATATTTAGCAATATTTGCCAATGTTACTTATGTCCACATTAGATTATAACATTTTATACTGGTTTTATTGAATATGTCTTTCTTATCAATTGCAAATTCTATTATGCTACTTAAAGTATTTTATAATCATTTAACTTGCATTTATTTATTAGATTAAAGATTTTTTCTCTAGTTTTTTTCAGTGATATTTTTTTATATTGCCATGGTTTCACCTAGGATATACGCTAACCCCATTTTAATATGTGTGGGATGCATGTGTTTTACTAATATACATTGGAGGATTTGAGTGTGCTCTTCCCAATGTTTAGTAATTACTTCTCATGAGAGGATTGTATTTAAACATTTTATGATTATTTTCATGCTAGTGTAGCTTGATCCCTAGAGAGGATCTTTCCTGTGGTATATATTTGGTTTCCATGTGTTGAGGCCTTGTCTACACATATATTTACCTAAGAGAGAGAGAGAGATATTGAAATATGCCATTGTTGCTTTCCAGTTATGTAGTTGTTGCTCTGAGGATCCTATCTTCATTTCTCTCTCATGAAAATATTTCTTTTCCACCATGTAAGATGAAGTTATGAATATGTTAAAATTTTCATGGCATTGATAATGTAGGATTTTGAAGTAGATAGTCACAACAAAGACACTTTTCTATCTGTAGTGCTTAGTTAAATGATGTGTTGTGATGCAGTGCCTTACCAGCAGTTTACAAGCAAACCAACAAATATGTTAGTAATTTAATGTTTTTGTGTGAATAGCATAATAAGAATTGCACCTATGCAATATTATCATTATCAGCATCCAGAAATAGCTTGCAATAGATAAGTAAGACAATTAAAGAGTTAAATATTTTATTGCGTGAACATGGACAAGATCTAGTCTATTGTGTGTGTGTGGCATCTAAAGTGTTTTCTTATATTTTTATTTTAAGTAAATAATATCAGACAGTAATTTTCTTATTTGTGTTTTATATGATAATTAACATTATCAAAACATATTGATGGTAAAACATCAGCCATCTGTAAGTTAAAATTTAAGTTTTTCTAATTTTAGTGTGTTCTTTAAATGCTATCAATAGAATATTATATTAAGTCAATATGATAAGCAACAGTTTCTTACAGGATATAAAAGTTTATCTTAGATAAATTTTATTTTATTATGAAAGCATTTACTAAATAAATATTTTATAAAAATAGGATTGGCTGAAAATTATATTAAAAGAAAATTAGCAAAAAATAGATCGGAAGAGCACATAAATCACCCAAATGTTTATATAGTTAATCGATAATATTTCATGTGTGTAGGTGATTATTTTATCAATTGTTTTTCTTATATCTTGTAAAATGAACAGCGCCTATATTTGCATGTGATCTTTCTTTTCCAAATATTGTAAATAAACATTGTAACTTGTAAATTAGATCTTAAATGTTAATAAATGTTTTTATTGTTATTTAGCCTTTGTTTTGTGTATATGATGTCAAGAGTCCTGAATTTTTAATTATAATATAGAAATCTTGAATGAAGTCAAAGAATCGATTCAAATAAAAAACAAATTCAAACGTAAAAATGCAAAAGTTGCATAAGAATTACAATTCCACAGATTGGAGTTGCATTTGAAAGAATTAAATATTTATTTGAGTTTACTTTGAGTTCATTATATATTTTAGACTGCATATTATTTATTATTTAACAAGCAAAGAGTACAATATTTTAGAAATTGGGTTTTAAATTGTGTTGTTGAAGAGTATTGGAATGATATAAAAAGATACTGCCTTTCTAAATACTGGAATGTCATTCTGGAAAAAAGATTTTAATTTTTCGAAATTTATATTTTTAATATAATTATTTGTTAGATTAAACATTTCTTTAATTAATTGTTATTGTTATTATAATATATGGAGATACCTTAGATTATAAGAAAAATGTACGTTTTCTTTAGTCTACTAGGATCTCATTCATTTATTCAACAACATGATATAATATTCAAGTTTAATAAAGAAAGAATCCTGAGATCGTTATATATTATTTCATGATTATTTAGATTAATTTTACATTTGCAAAAGTCAATAGGGTGACATTAAGAAACCAATTATATATCATTTTACTATAAGAAAAGTACTATAGCTTTATTCTAGAAGAGTATATCCGATCAGATCTTGACAATATAATGGATTGGTGATTAACATTGATATTTCAGGATATTTTTTGGAAAAAAAAAACAGAAAACCATGATTATAATCTCTTATGTGACATGTAAACTATTTATGCTACTTGGAAAATGCAATTCAATATGGGAAGATTATGTAATTTTAATAATAGTGTATAAGAATGAATGAGGTTTCTTTTCTTAATTTATTTGTCTGCATTATAATAATATGCATTTGCCATTTATTTTAATGCCCTTATATTTTAATGCATATCTCTGTATTAAATTTTATTATAACCAAAAACCCACTGAATTCAACACCACGGATAATGCATCAGGATGGTTGAAAATTTATAGATGTTAAGGGTCTCTGATAGTTTTATAAGGTTTAAAATAGCCACACTTCTTTTATATTAGTTAGAAATGATCACCCGATTGAAAGGCCTGATTGCCATCATAATATTCTCTTTAGGTAGAATATATATATATATATATATATATATATATATATATATATATATATATAGTACTGGGTATGTTAAGTACCATTTACAAACCAGCCTTTTAGGCAGAGAGCAACATACTCGGAGAGTATGTATGTCCAAACGATAGCTATAAAATATATAACTAGCATTACATTTCCAGGATATAATTTATTCTCGACTGTTGAATTCAACACCACGGATAATGCACTTTTTTGTTTGGTATATACACGAGTGTCAGTTAATTATCCAGAGGATAAATAATGCACTTTAAACAATGGCCACTAATTCAATGCCTAAGTTATACCCATGACTAGCTCAGCTACTTGTAATCAATAAGAACTTATTCCTTAACTAGTGGCATAAAAGAATTGATAAAAAGAATTGACTAACGACAGACAATTTATTTTAATTAACATTTATCATTTTAAATATTTTATAAATCTTATTTAATTGATATAATATATAATGATCATGTACATTTTCAACTCACAAATTAGAATATCATATACAAAGCATAAATAATATTTTAAATATAAAACATACATATCAATAGTTGATTTATATGTGTTATAGAGTTCATATAATTTGACTCTTGGATGATTTATGAACGTGATAGCTACTTTAGAATGAATATAAGAAAAGTGTTTTACCTAGGATTTTTAGAACATGAACTTCTTGCTGTTTGCTGCTTCTAATGAAATAATTCTAACCAGTTAGATTTGTAGTTTCTTGAGAAGATGTAATGCCTATTCATTGGTATTATTCTTGGAGACAGTTAAATAGTGATGGAGGTTCTTTAAGTTGTTATTCCAGCATTATTATTTTCAGGGGCAGATTTTGCTGTTTTACTGGACTTCAGGATAGAAACAGTCGTATGTTTATGATGGAAACTAGCACTGCATTTCTGACTGATAGATTGAACTGAACTGTTATCTCCACTGAACTCAAACGCAACTGTGATCTTAACTAACTGTCTGATGAAAACTGGACTATTTATACATATGATGTGTTGTCATTTTGATATCCTCCAATTATATCTGTTGTTGAAATTCCTTTGATAATCCTTTAATTACATGTTTTTGGAGATCATTTAATTAGTAGCCATGCAAACATGTTGTTTCATATTTTTAATTAGTAGCTATTGCTGAGTGTTTTTTTAAATTTTTAACTTTCATTGATTTTTTTAATATTTAATACGCATATATTTGTTATATTTATCATCGCACATATATATTTTGTTGACAAGCTCATGTTCACTCGTCATTTATGCACATTATATAATTTAAGATCAATTTACTATTTAGTTTTTAAGATGATTTTTTTTCTTTAATTTAAATAAAAAGAGATTTATATTTTTAAACTTTAAGTTATATTTCAACTACTAATAATAATAAAAACTCTTTACCTTCTTTTTAATTTTACATAATTAATCATTTCCAGCAAAACACCTCAAATTTAAAACGTTTAGTTTCACATTTCTGAAGCAAACTCCCCTCCCCTCTTTTAATTAATTAATTTTAACTTTTATTTCAAAAGCTCTTTAACTTTTCATTTTACTTCTTGAAAACAAACTGCAATACAAAACTCTTAAACCTTTACATATTATTTCTTTTAATGAATAATTTTATTTCAATAATTTTTAGATAAAATTATTATGTGCCACCACAATGTTGGTACTATATATATATATATATATATATATATATATATATATATATATATATATATATATATATATATATATATATATATATATATAGTTTCTGATATTCCTACCCTTTACTGACATGAGCCAATTAGTTCGAAACCATGGTTTAAAGGTTGGAGACAATTTGAAAGAGATATTTAATTCTCTCTCTCAATGTTTATGTAAACTAAGATTGATCATGGGCTATTGGTAGAGCTCCATCTAGTAACATAAAATGCAAGCTATAGCAAGTTACGAAATGTATAACTTGTTTTGTTTATCATATATATATATATATATATATAATGTTTTCACGGTTGTATTATACATATATATAAATTATTACTTTTTGGGCTATAACGTGTGTTATTTTCCATTACATAGTGATATTTCGACTAACTAGCATCCTACCATTGTCAAGGTTAACTTTTGAAAGAAAAATCATTAGATCTCAACAGTAACATGACTGAGTGTGAGATGAGAAATGAGATTCAACTTGAAGTAATTCACCATTTAAAATATGAGGCTTGTCAAAATGTTTATTTCCCTCAGTTTTTTTCACTTATTAATTTTAAGTTAATATTGGAAGACAGAGATAAAATGACATGTTTCCACATAGCTGGAATATGTTGTGCTTCATCAGCCCTATTTAAAGCAGTAGGTCTCTTTAATATTTCAAATGACTCTCTCATGGTTCTTAAATCATACCTTTCCAAATTAGCAAGTATTTTTGCATTGTCAAAATCAGGTTTGTGACCAATTTCTAAAAAATGGGAAGTAAAAGACTGATATCTTCATTATCTGATTATACTTCCCATTTTTTTATAAATTGGTCACAAATCTGATTTTGACATGATGAAGAACAACTTATTCCAGTTATGTGGAAATCTCTCATTTTATCTCAGTCTTCTAATATTAACTTAAAATTAATATGTGAAAAAATGAGGTAAATAAACATTTTTGATAAGCTTCATATTTTAAATGCTAAACTACTTCAAGTTGAATCCCATTTCTCATCTCACACTTAGTCACTTTACTGTTTGAGATCTAAGATTTTTCTTTCAAAAGAAAAAAATTGTTAGATCTCAAACAGTCGGATGCTTGCTAGTCAGTGAAATATCGGTATGTAATGGAAAATAACAATGCAAAAATAATTATTAATTTAGAAAGGTATGATTTAAGAACCATGAGAGAGTCAACTGAAATATTAAAATTACCTACTGGTTTAAATAGGGCTGATGAAGCACAACTTATTCCAGCTATGTAGAAATCTCTCATTTTATCTCAGTCTTCTAATATTAACTTAAAATTAATATGTGAAAAAACTGAGGTAAATAAACATTTTTGATAAGCCTTATATTTTAAATGCTAAACTACTTCAAGTTGAATCCCATTTCTCATCTCGTACTTAGTCATTTTACTGTTTGAGATCTAAGATTTTTCTTTCAAAAGAAAAAAATCATTAGATCTCAAACAGTTGGATGCTTGCTAGTCAGTGAAATATTGGTATGTAATGGAAAATAACACACGATTTAGCCCAAAAAGTAATAATTTATATGTATATAATTATAATCATGAAAAAAAGTTTAAATTCTAACTGGGTTGAAAGTTAATTTATTCAAAAATCAAATATGAAATGCTTTTGTAAGCACCCAAAATGGCATGTGACGACACAAAAATTATTTCAGAATAAAATTGTCTTTAAATTATGAATAATATTTAAATGAATTTGTTTTGACATATATATTTTCATTGCACATAAGACTTTTAATCCTAAATAAAAATGATTCCTGTATTTTAATTGAAGATTTCAACATTAACTACTTCAGCTTATTAAACAGATAATATCGACTGAATATAGACCTAATTATATAAAATACTATATTATATTATGGCATAAATTTACAATATACACAATAGATATTTTTCAAGAATAAAATTCATAGCATGTATTGCAATATATAACAGAAATGACATTTGATAGGAGGATAATGCTAATTTTGTCATGTATTAATTTTGGAGACACTTACAAATAATCTTTATAAGTGTTAAAATATTTTTTTTCTCCACATATTAGAAAATATATTTAGCATATATGTATGTACACTCTCTGTTCTTTATCAAAATCCCAAACCCAAAGACGAACATATCATTACCTACACAGCAATAGATTTGTCACTGGGTAATGTACTGCTGTTGATGTGCTAACATGTTAGACTCTGAAAAGCATATATTTATTAAAATGTTGTATATATAGAAAATGATACGAAAATATATTCAATAATAAAAATAGCTCAATTGTTTTAATAAACCGTGCAGTAATTATGTTATAAATGCAAGGAGCGCTAAATAAAGTTTACTTTAAGTGTAAAAGTTTGTTATAATTTTATGCTAATCCGCTTTCAATATCTTGTTCTTAATATCATATCCATGAATTTTTACGAATATGATATAAAGACGAAGATATCAGCTTATTAGAAAATTATAATAAACTTTTACTCTTAAGCTTTTCTTATTAAGCTTAGAAGCTCTTTTAACCTAAGTGTAATTTGTCTAAGAAAATTAACTTATATATATATATATATATTGTGCCAAGGCCAATTAGACACATGTATATAAAATAATTTTGTCTAAAAAAAATTATTAAAATAAAAAAAAATCTTTCGTAAAAGAGTTTGAAATAAAAGATTAAAAGTGGGAAGGGGGTTTTCTTAAAGTCAAACTAAAAGTGTTATAAAAGAAAGTAAAGTTTTTCTAAATTAGTATTCGTAAAAATAAGTAATTTAAAATTTAAAAAAAAAATATAAATCTCTTTTCATTCAAGCTTATTATAATAAATTATATATGTGCGTGCGAGTGTAAATAAATGTATGCATGTTAGAATAATATTATAAATATATATGTGTGTAAATGAAAGTTAAAAAGAAATTATATTTGGAAAACACAGTGATGGCTATTAAGTTAAATAAAGATTTAAAAAAACCACACCAGCGGTGGGCTACTAATTAAAGATATAAAAACAATATGTTTATGAAAGCTACTACTATTTAAACAATCGACAAAAACATGTTGTCATAGGATTAATTACTAATGGAATTTTGACAATACCTATTGCACCTTTTGCCGGAGGATATTAAAACGAAAACAATTTGGATACATAAATAGCCAGATTCTTTTATCGGAGTGGAGTTTTTTCAGTCTAGTTTGCAGTGACAGTCTTGTTTCAGTTGAGATAACAGTGCATTTCTATTATGTATCTAGAAACAAAAATGCATTGTTGAGCAGTTTTTGGAAATATACGCTCATGCTTCAGCCTTTTTAGTCCAACAAGATCATCAAAACCTGCCTGTGAAATAATGTCTGCATAACAACTCAGAAATCCTCCATCAAACATTCAACTGTCTTCAAGAATAAAGCCAATGGATTCGCATAAAATCTCTTCAAGAAACGTCCAAATCTAACCGGTTAGATATAATCCATCAGAAGCAGCAGAAGCAGCCAACAACAAGCAATATCCCCATTCCAAAAATCCTAGGTAAACATTTATTTATTATCATTTATACGTAGTAGCCACTGCTGTAATTCGTAAATATTCAAGATTCAAATTATATGAACTCTATCATACATAAAATGAACTATTGATATGTGTGTTTAAGTTTCAAATGCTATTAATGCTTTATTATTATATTTGTGAATGATATATGAGTTAATATGTGTGTGATCATTATATCAGTGTTATTAGTTAAATTAGATAAATACCAGTGTTCTACTATTAAAATCTACAAGAATATTTAAACTAGTTTAGAAATGTTAATTTAGAATGTGTGTGTATTATATTAGATTTATAAAGATGTTTAAATTTAGTCAATAAATGTTGGGTAATAAATTATCTTTAAACTTAATTAATGTTAATTAAAATAAAATGTCTTCAAACTTAAACTTTATTTGTCAGTCAATTCTTTTTACCAACCTTTTTATTAATTCTTTCCACCACAAATTTTGTATAATTTTATTATTGAATTAAAATTAGACTGAGCTAGTTTTAGGGAATGTTTTGAGCGCTGGATTATGAGCCTACTGCCCGAATACGTTAGTCCTCAGACTAGCTGGTGCCCTAGGGTTTACCCTGAAACAAATAAAGTATTTGGATAGTAGGGGTTTGAATCTAGCAGCCGAGATGGGCCATTGTTGATAGTTAAAGCTATCAATAAGATCTCCCATTTTGCTTGAACGTGCCGGTTCGTTCACGTAACATTTATAAGATTATAAATGTATTAGGAAGGAGTTTGAAACTGTCCAAAACATCATATATACATATAAGTAAGTGGTTTCAGCAGTTTGACATGGTACATAAATGGCTATACCCAACTTGGGGCTGGACCTAAGAAACAATAGTAAAATAAATACTTTGTTTCTTGCTTTAAAAAAAATTGTCTATACATAAGCTAAATTATGTATGTTAAAGTGTTTTAATTTTTTTAAAAAAAAAAAGAATTGACCAAAAACTTTGTTTTCTTTAAATAAAAAGAGATTTACGCTATTTATGTTATCTAAAATAAATCATTATGTTAAATCAGAGACAGTTGGATGTTTGGGCGGAGTTAAAGCATTAAGATCGGGTGGAGAAAAATGGACAAAGGAGGGGCGGAGTCAGCGTATATTTCCAGTTTAGTAAGAGATAAATAAAATAGAAATGAGTAAACTTATGAGCGTGAATAAAATATAATATTAAAGAAAAATAATATAAAAAAGTAAAGTTTAAAAGTATAAATATGACAAGAAATAAACCTAGAATGGAGGCTCAAGGTAAAAATATAGAAAATAGCCCCAACAAAGAAAAAAGAGAAATCATCACTTTACTAACCAGCATGTTTGAATAACAAAAGAAACAGCCGAAGAATATAAAAAAATAGCCGAAAAGCTTAAAAACCAAAATAATGAAATGAAGAGTAAATTGGAAGGGCAAGCTGAAATGCTTGAAAAGTTAAAGGACCAGATCGAAATGTGCCAGAATAAAATAGAAGAAGAAATTAGGGAAGAAATAGAAGAGATTAAAACACAAGTAGAAAATCAAATAGAGACTGCTTACCAAGTAATAGAAAAAAATAAGATAGAAGATAGAAAAATAATTGAAGAGATAAAAGTTGAAGTTACAAAATTAACTGTAAAAGTAAATCAGATAAATCATAGTCAAAATAGCCCACAAACTGAAATAAAAAAGGCAGACCAGCTGAGTGCAAACATGCACATTACAAATAACTCCATGAGTCATCCTCAGAAATACATTTATAAAAAAATTCAGATGATTTACAAAAGCCCATATAGTATAGTCCCTCACACTGACTTCAATAACTTTGTGATAGCCAAAGGCAAGATAGAAAAAGGAACATTTAATGCTAGGTCACTAAAGTTATTTGGAGGGCTGAATAATAAAGAACCGCCAGACAAAAATTAAAAATATGTAATCTGATGGATTCGCCGGTTTGACCTAGTTATTAACGACCATGGACTTGGAATAATGTAAAATGTTTAACAAAGTTTAATGAAATAAATGTAAAAATGAGTATCAAGTTAGTTTGAATAAATAAGAATGATTAAAGTTAATAATAATAAAATAAAATAACAATCTTAGAGGTTTTTAAAATGTCAAAGCATCTATAAAACAATTTATGTCAAAACCCTCGATTATGTCTTATCGATTATATTGATATCCCAGCTCATAAGTCTAGAACATAGCGGAGCATGACACAAACAAAATAAATGTGTAAAATCAAAATAGACATGCAAAATGAAAATGTTTCTTTTTTTAAAAAGGAGAGTAAAAATAATGCTTTAAAAATAAAAATGAAATAAATAAGTGTATAATGAAAGTATTAATGAAAATAAAACATTATCAAGTAAAATTTTAAAAAAAAGGAGTATTAAATTAGGATTGAGGTGTGTGCGAGTATTTGGGCAAAGATATAAATTTCAGGCCTGACTTTTGTTGGATTAAGCCATTTTCTTGTGGTGACTTTATTCTACAGATGGGTAGTGCTAAGAATAAATAATACTGATGATGATGTGCCAGTAGAAAAGTCCTGGCATATAAAAATTAGTAAATCTGGAGGAAAAATTCCCAGTAATCAAATAAAATAAATACTTTAGTAAGTCAAATGTGCAGTAGAGATAGTCCTGCCATTTGCAATCTTAAAGTCCCTTTACATGATCCGTTGTGCACAACAGTTGCCCATGCCGTAGTCATGACTTCCACAAGAAATTAAAAGTTGGTTTAAATCAGCACAAAATCGATCTGTGTGTTGAATTGCCTCATACTTTGCTGCTGGCTTCTCTTAATATTACATTTATTACCTAATGATGAAAATAAAAACTAAAAATGCACTCGAGAAAAACAGTTGTTTTCTCTTTCTGAATACAAGCACATTAAAATAAAATAGTTTTGAATATACGTAAGTTAATAAAAGGCAATAAATAAATGGTTTAAAGTAATCAAGTCAAATAAAATCTTTGTTTAATAATAAAGAACAGTAAATTAAATAGTTTTTTGAATATATGCATGTTATTAAAAGAAAGTAAATAAATGGTTTAAAGTAATTAAGTCAAATCAAATGTCTGTATAATAATGAAGAGCAATAAAATAAAATAGTTTTTTGAATGCACGCACATTAATAAAGAAGTTAAGTAAATGATTTAAAATATGATTCCTTAATATAAATAAATATGTAAACTGATGTCCGTGATGGTTTAAAAATAGTATCGTAAAACTAATATTTAAAATGTTCATAAGGGTTTGAAAATAATATTTGAGATTAGATTAATATAAATAAATATGAAAACTGATGTCTGTGGTAGTTTAGAATAATATTGTGAGATTAGATTAATACAAATGTTAAAGTAATGTTCATATGAATTTAAAATAAAGTTGTAAGATTAATAATAAAAAAATATAAAGTCAATCTAAGTGTATTAAGTGTGTATAAGTATACATGTGTATATACATGCACATACACTGGTAATATTCAGTAAATACGATACCTCATGATGCATATCTTAAATGTATTTATCCAGATATACGTTTAGGTTATTTTCTTGGCACTGCTGCACCTCATGATGTGTGCAAAAAGGGATTTATTTATTATAGATTCCCTGTAAGCAAGTCCAGTAATAACTTGATATCTAGAATATTAGTAGGTGTAGAATTATGTTGCACATATACACATGTGTAAGAATTTATCTAGAGCAAAAGAGAATGAGGGTAGTATAGAAATAAATTTAGGTAAAGATACGTTTAAAGCTGCCAACTGGATAAATTTTAGTACCCATAACAGACTTGTCAGAGATCATTCCTCTTTCCAAAGCATAAATCAAAAATGGACAGTTGAAAATTCCTGCTATTTTGCAGCGACCCTTTCTTTTTCCAAGTCTGATCAAGAGAATCGGCAAATGAAGTTTCGATTTTATACATGTGTAAGTCAGCGAATCTGCTTCCGCGTCATTTCCAAAAGATCCCTGTGCCACAAAATTAGTTTGTCCCGGTGGTCGTTATCCATGATTTAGATCATTGTGAGCAATGTATTCGGCATAGATAGAAGGAAAGGATAGTCAAAACAGATTTCCCTTTGTATGTTAAGTAAAAGGTATTAAAAAGCTAACTTAGAAAAATAATAAATTAATAAATCTTTAGAGTCAAGAATTAAAATTGCAAGAGATAAAATGGTCAAAACTGATGCATTTTACTCTAAAATGGAGGGGGGTGTAATGTGCCAAGGCCAATTTGGCACATGTATATAAAGTAATTTTGTCTAAAAAAAAATTATTAAAATAAAATAAAAAAAAATCTTTTGTAAAAAAGTTTGAAATAAAAGATTAAAAGTGGGAAGGGGTTTTTCTTAAAGTCAAACTAAAAGTGTTATAAAAGAAAGTAAAGTTTTTCTAAATTAGTATTCGTAAAAATAAGTAATTTAAAATTTAAAAAAAATATAAATCTCTTTTCATTCAAGCATATTATAATAAATTATATATGTGCGTGCGAGTGTAAATAAATGTATGCGTGTTAGAATAATATTATATATATATGTAAATGAAAGTTAAAAAAGAAATTATATTTGGAAAACACTGGGATGGCTAGTAAGTTAAATAAAGATTTAAAAAAACCACACCATCGGTGGGCTACTAATTAAAGATATAAAAACAATACGTTTATGAAAGCTACTACTAATTAAACAATCGACAAAAACAGGTTGTCATAGGATTAATTACTAATGGAATTTTGACAACACCTATTGCACATTTTGCTAGAGGATATTAAAATGAAAACAATTTGGATACATAAATAGCCAGATTTTTTTTATCGGAGTGGAGTTCTCTCAGTCTAGTTTGCAGTGACAGTCTTGTTTCAGTTGAGATAACAGTGCATTTCTATTAAGTATCTAGAAACAAAAATGCATTGCTGAGCAGCTTTTGGAAATATACACTCATGCTTCAGCCTTTTTAGTCCAACAAGATCATCAAAACCTGCCTGTCAAATAATGTCTGCATAACAACTCAGAAATCCTCCGTCAATACGTTCAACTGTCTTCAAGAATAAAGCCAATGGATTCGCATAAAATCTCTTCAAGAAACATCCAAATCTAACCGGTTAGATATAATCCATCAGAAGCAGGAGAAGCAGCCAACAACAAGCAATATTCCCGTTCCAAAAATCCTAGGTAAACATTTATTTATTTTCATTATACGTATTAGCCACCGCTGTAATTCGTAAATATTCAAGATTCAAATTATATGAACTCTATCATACATAAAATGAACTATTGATATGTGTGTTCAAGTTTCAAATGCTATTAATGCTTTATTATTATATTTGTGAATGATATATGAGTTAATATGTGCATGATCATTATATCAGTGTTATTAGTTAAATTAGATAAATACCAGTGTTCTACTATTAAAATCTACAAAAATATTTAAACTAGTTTAGAAATGTTAATTTAGAATGTGTGTGTATTATATTAGATTTATAAAGATGTTTAAATTTAGTCAATAAATGTTAGGTAATAAATTATCTTTAAACTTAATTAATGTTAATTAAAATAAAATGTCTTCAAACTTAAACTTTATTTGTTGGTCAATTCTTTTTACCAACCTTTTTATTAATTCTTTCCACCACAAATTTTGTATAATTTCATTATTGAATTAAAATTAGACTGAGCTAGTTTTAGGGAATGTTTTGAGTGCTGGATTATGAGCCTACTGCCTGAATACGTTAGTCCTCAGACTAGCTGGTGCCCCAGGGTTTACCCTGAAACAAATAAAGTATTTGGATAGTAGGGGTTTGAATCTAGTAGCTGAGATGGACCATTGTTGATAGTTAGAGCTATCAATAAGATCTCCCATTTTGCTTGAATGTGCCGGTTCGTCCACATAACATTTATAAGATTCTAAATGTATTAGGAAGGAGTTTGAAACCGGCCAAAACATCATATATACGTATAAGTAAGTGGTTTCAGCGGTTCGACCCGGTACAATATATATATATGAGTAAGTAATAAACTAAGTATAATTCTAAAAAAAACATTTATTGTATATCTATTAATATTTGTATTTAAACCATAGACAAAATAACAGACTAAATGTAAAGCAAAGTTAAGAAATTAATAATTAAATTATAATTAGTCCATTAATATAAATAATCAAAATAAATAGTATATATTGTTGAATATTGTTTACTTAAAAAAAATATGGAGGCGACAATATATAATATACATACCACCTTGATGTTCACCACCCATTCCTCCTAAAACCATATATAAACAATTAAAATACACAGTGATTAAGATGAAAAATTACATTATCTCTAAATGTAAGAAATAAAATGTTCAATAAGAGTTTCGTCATATATATAAATATTTCATAGTAATTCTGGATCTTTCACAGTAATGCCAATTTTACAATATAATTATTAAATTGCAATACTAAAAAGTAAAGATGATGTCATAAAATATATCTTTAAATCAAATATTTTTCATCAGGTGTAATTTATATCAGTACACTCACCATAATTAACAAAACTATTGGATAAAAAATATTGAATATAAATTACGATGTCTTTCCTCTCGTATACCAAGAAGCAGAAGATGGAGAAAAGGAATCAAAAAGAAGATGATGATGATAATAAAAATAAAAATAATGATAATAACAGTAATAATAATGAGGATAAGGATAACAACAACATTAATGTGACAATTATACACCTTCATAATGGAATACTACAATAAGAGTAGAAACTATTATATAATAAAATGCTACTTCATAATATACAACACCAAGACATAATAGGAATTTATATTCATTCTGGTTTTTTTTATATTTTTTCTTAATACTTGGATATGATGTCTGGCGTAAAACTTTCTTAAATTCATATTGCTCTTTCGATTGTCTAATATTGAAGGTTTTCTATAAACGTCTTGTAATTATGGCATGAATTTGTATAGAATCGAAATAATATTACATCTATAATTTCTATTTGTCACATTTATTGAAATATCTATATTGTTATTACATTCTACCAATTAATCGAATATGCCACTATCATTTAAACATTTAGTATATAAGTTTGCTTTATTTTATTATATCAATTGTAATTCAATTACTTTCTGTTTTTTTTTCATAGATTTATTTGTAAGTTTTCCTTCATTTATAAGATGCATAACTCTGAAGACATAATAAGATTAAAGGATATATACTTTTTTTAGTTTATTTTATTACTACATAATTTTTTTCCACAAGTATTTTACGTATTTACAATCGCCATTTTTTCTTTAATTATAATTCCATCTTTTTTTTATTCAGAACTGTGTCTTTATCCAATAATAATAAATTACTTTACATTTTTCAGATTTTTATTCTCTTTTTTAGCATTACTTGAACAATTGATAATTATGTTTTTTTTAATCGCTATTAAAACATTTTACTATCTTTTATTTACATACTTAACGTTATTTTTGCAACATGTTTTATTATACAAAACTTTGCTTTTTTAAGAAAATGAAGAGGAGAAACATACTAACATTAAGGCGGAAGTTCTATTTAGTGGTGATAGAATTTACTTTCATAAATATTTCTGAAGATTATTTTATTGAATATTAATAATAATAAGTATAAACATATTTTGATTCTTATTTCATGTTACAACAAAAAATTAATTTCTATTTTAAAAATGGAATTTAAATAAGAAATATTTTGTTTTATAATTAGGTATGACAACTCATAGTAGTGCTTATATAGGTGTTGAATCATTAGCAAACTTTACATGCAGGCTGCAGCAATGACACTTAGTAATTTCATAGTATCATATATATTACTTATAATACTTCACTCATATACACTTTAATGCAAGTAATTTTCTTAACCTTCTTTATTTTCTTACAGTTTCGACTGTCCAGCAGTCTTCGTCAGAGCTTAATCCTCCTCACAGTTTTAACCTTAATTAATTCCATAGTAATCAATAGATGCTAGGTTTGTGCATAAAATCCCTATCTAGTGCATGTAAATTCAATTTCTCCAGACTTGTTTTTTAGATTATGACTTTAATCAGTGGACAGTTGACTTCCGTTTTAACAGTTTGTGTAAGCATGGGAAATATTGATCAAGTAATGTTTTAGTGGATTTCTTTCCATATGAAGAAGATTATTAGAGTTATTAAAATCAAACACAACAAAATCTATAGCTACTGAACTAGTAAACTCAATCAGACCTCTGTGAATATATAAGTGAAATAGCTTGAATTGAAAACATTATTGTGCTTTTATTTTGTGTTCCTAACCCTATAGTTAACTAATTTTATAAATAATAGTCACTGAAATGTTACATTAGTTCAAAATACCTAGATATAATTCTATCAGGTGCAAAGCTTATCACTGATGAAAGCCATGGCTAAAAAATTAATGCGGAGTAATGGGATGAATAAGCACTGGATAGAGAATTTATACACAAACTCTGTATTATCTACTGATTACTATGCATTGCTTGCACTGGATGGCACTATTGTAGAACTGATTTGTTACTGGTTTATAATTTCAAAGCTTAATTAAGATTACGATCTAATAATAATGAAAAGAGTTTTTGTTATTGTAAGAAATTCAGCTTTGCTCTTTATTTTTCTATAATAATCAATTTAAATAAAATAGATTATTATTTTGAACAAATAATTTTTATTGAATATTTGATCATTGTATATATTTATTTTTCTATTTTGAAAATTTGAAATATCAGCTTTTAAAATGAGCTTTCTTGTAAGCTTATATTTGTAATAAACCGTCTAAAAATTATCACTGACAAAGAGAAATCTTGTTACAGATGCAGTTGAATTTTAAAGTCATTCATAAAATTAGTAATTTTATTAAATGTTTAATTTTTCCTAGTCTGTATAAGAAAAGCCTTTTGTTATCATTTTTTTTTTAGATTTATTAATCATTTTTATGTTTGCAATGTTATATCTTACTTTTTTAAGAGTAATTCTGTTGGACATTACTCTTTGTGCTTTTAACAAAATCAGACAACAAAGCGTCCAGTCTAAAATTTTTTTTTACTTATTAAATAAATTTAAATAAAAAGTAGAAATAAAGATTGATTTGTAGTTTTAAAAAAGTTTAAAGCTTAAGTAGTTTAGGTTATCTTAGAAATCACTTTTTCTACTTTGTAAAAGCACTTTATTTCTTTAGTACAACCAACAAGTTAACTTTCCTACCAAAGACCCAAGCTAAATAATACCCCCTAATAAAAAATACATAAAAGTTGTAAATTTTGTGATATTAGATATCATTATTTTTATTCGAAAAAAAATTTGAATAACATTTATTATTAAGACAAGTATTAAATTTGAATAATTTGTTTTGCCACATTTATCGCATAATTCAGGGACTAATTCTTATTCATGCAACATATAAATTTTAAAAATGATTAAAGATAATACATTTTTCTGTTATTTTTAAACAACTTTCATGTTTTTTTAATAAATGCTAGTTATTATTATTATAAGGCTATTATATATATATATTAATTTCAAGTGAATAAAATTTGGAGTCAAGGTTTCAATACTCATTAAAATTATCATAGAAAAAAGTAATTCGATTAAATTATAAGCTCTAGAAACGCTTAGGGAAGATAGCTTAAGTTTCACTGTTTATTATAATACTGCGCTATGCTACTTTCGATGTCATGGAAGGATATTATATTCATAGCAATGACCGGTGGACAGGCGGGTTAGAAATATAAATATGGCGTAAATGTATGAATTTTGTGCATCCTCCTATCCATCAGTCTTTGCTATGAATATAATATCAATTCAAGATATTGAATGCGGTTTAGCTAAATATTGTAACAAATATTTTAAACTTTTCTTTTCATCGCGTTTCTAGCAATTATAATATAATTGAATTACAATTCGTCTAAGAAAAGTTAATAACACATATAGAATCATAAAGAAAAGTATAAATTTTAACTGGGTTAAAAGTTAATTTATTCAGAAAACAAATACGAAATGCTTTTTAAGCACCCAAAATGGCATATAAAGAAACGAATTTTGACGACAATAATTTCAGAATGAAATTGTCTCTAAATTATAAATAATATTTAAGTGAATTTGTTTTGACTTAAATATTTTTATTGCACATAAGATTTTTAAAGCCAAATAAAACCCATTCTTAAGTCGAAAATTTCGACATTAACTACAGCAATTATACACCTACTTGATGGAATACTATAATAGGAGTAGAAACTATTAGAAGTCATAATAATAATTTATTTCATTCGTTTTTTTTTTATATTTTTTCTTAGTACTTTTACATCCTTATTGCACATTTGATTGTCTAATATTGAAGGTTTTCTATAAACATTTTTTTTATTATTATGTTATGAGTTTGTATAGAATTGAAAGAATATTAAATGATAATTTCTATTTGTCACATTTATTGAAACATTGTTATTACTATTACAATCTCCCTCTTAACCGATACGTCGTCGTTATCATTTAGATATTTGGTATAAAAATATGCTAACTTTTTCGAATATTTCAATTGTTATTTACTTTTCTACAGATTTTTTTTTATCTTCCTAAATTTATTTGTATGTTTCACTTCATTTATATGATGCTCAACTCTGGAGACATAATAGCTTTCGAGAATATATATTTTTCTAGTTCTTTATTGCTACAGAATTTTTCAACAACGATTTTAGACTTTTAACATTGCCATTTATACTTTTAATTATAATTCCATCTTTTTTTATTCAGAAGTTGGTCTTTTTCCAATAATATATAAATAAAAATATATAAAAATAAAAAAATATTTTACACATTTGATATTTTTATTCTCTTTTATATCATTTTTTGAACAATTTAAAATTGTATTTTTATTTAAATCGCTATTAAAATATTTTGTTATTCTGAAAAAAAAATGATTTATTCTGAAAACATTTTGTTACCGTTTATTTACACATTTCCGTTTATTTTTGCAACATAGATGTAAAGTATTTTCTTCAAACCAAAAAACTGCATTATTACAGCTATGTTTTAATATACAAAACTTTGTTTTTTTTTTAAAAAAAATAAGGAGTCGAAACGTATTGACATTAAAGCGGAAGTTGTATTTATTGCCAAAAGAAATTGTTTTCATAAATCTCCCTGAATATTTTTTATTACATTTTAATGATAATAAGTACAGACATATTTTGATTTTGATTTCATGTCGTAACTAAAATTCATTTCTATTTTAAAAATGGAATTTAAATAAGAAATATTTTGCTTTATAATTTTTCCTGATAGTTAATGCCAATGTTAAAACATAGCTGTTAAAACAGTAAATGTGATGTGATGTATTATGGCTTCTCCTTAAACGAAGTCAAGAATATCTCAGCAATTATGCCCAGATAAACCTGTTAGCCACTTTCTTTTACATTCCCCACTCTAAATTTACCCATAATCTGCTCTATCTCATTTCCACAACATAATTTTTGTCAACTCTATAACCTTTATATCTAAATCCCCCTTATCTTTTCCCAAACCCAGCATAAAAACCAATAATTCACTTTCTGTATAATCACTCTTTTCATATTTATTTTTCCACAACTTCATTATATGTACCCTTTCTGTTTTCAAACATTTACATTCAATTAACAAATGCCTAATATTTTCAATTCCTTCCTTACATAATTTACAAAATAAATCACCCATATTTTTCCATTTACATGTATATTCTTTTGTAGCTAAAGATCCCGTTCGAGCCTTAAACAATAAACTACTTTCCTTACTATTATCATATATTAACTCACACCTAATATTCTGTTTATTTCTATATATATTTAAACTCTTTTTACTCTCCATACTATTTCTCCATCTCTCTAACTCCCTAGTCTTTATTAATAAATTGATTCTTTTATCCCATTCCTTACTACTATAACACTCAATAATCCTCTTAACACAATCATCCCATCTTTTGTACAAATATATTGATATAAATTCTTTATCAAAATCTGCCAACAGCAACGCCACATAGTGTAAGCCATAGTAATCAATGGACAGTGGAAGATTTGTGCATATTTATTCAATTCGGACTAATTTCCAAATAATCGTTTTCATCTGTGGAGAGTTTGCTACTCTATTAACAACTTGTGTAAGCATGTGAAATAGTGATCATGTGAAATTTTAGTGGAATGTTATGGTTTCTTTTCATAGGATGATGATTATTATGGTTATTAAAAAAACCAAACATATCAAAATTTATAGTTACTGAACTAGTAAAGTGAATTCAATCCTCTGTGATTATATGAGTGAATTATCTTGAATTGAAAACATTCCTGTGCTTTAATTTTGAGTTCATACTTCTATCGTTAGCTAATTTTAGAAATATTGGTTAAACAATTTCATAAGAAAATGACAGACAATATTAGAGACCTCAACCTTCCACACATTACCCTCCTTTTCATCCCTAAAATTTCTAACCACTAGTGAAATCTTTATCTACCAAATTTAGAATCAGCTTTCGCACACCTCCCTGCACTAGCCGTTTTATTAATAATTCTAAAGACAAAGTTGACCTCGTCAACCTCCCCCATGTTGTTTATAGCATTTCATGCCCTCAAGCTGAATGTTGTGCTATTTACTATGATGAAAGCCACTATTAATAATAGAACCACTCAACACAAATACATATATAAAAGAGCACACAAAAATAATGACAATTTAACAATATTTTTGGAGCACTAACAAAAAAAAAAAACTCCAGTCACATATTTGAACCCTTCAACCCGAGGATACTATGCATTACAAGAATGACTGTAAACGAAAAATCAAAGAAGCTACTTTATTACTAGCAACAACAACTCCATTAACAGATGTGGCACTTGCTTTGATATTCCAAACGTTGGGCTATTTAAATAATTTAAATATAATTTGCATATTGCCATTTACATTTTTACTCAGCACTATTTGTTTTTTGTATGGCTATAAATATGAGGAAAATGCCTTCAAAACACTCAGCCGTCAATTATTTTATCGATTCATATAAGTATTTATTATAGCTTCTCTTTCCAGCACCTCAACAGGCTTGTAATTTTGTTACTAGACGGTTGTATTAGGTCCAAATATCTAGATATAGTTTTGTCAGATCCACGACTCATCACTGATAAAAGACACAGCTAAAATTAATCCAAATATATTGGATGAATCAAACACTAGATAAAACCTGGGTAATAGTATAAATACTGAACCTTACCACTTGATGGCATTGTTTTTCACACAATGCACATCAATATACTGTTTTATTGACCTAACTTATGGCTAATACTACAACAGTGTTGTTTAGAGCCATAACAGGCCAACTAGAGGGCGATGTATCCTACAATTATGTAACAAAATACTATGCCCATTGACTTGTGAGAGTATTCCTCAAGTGAGCACAATTCAACTCCTACTATAGTCTGATTTGATGGTGGCCATATTTGAAGGATGCAAAACTATCAAATAATTCATTGTGGAAAAATTTTGAGAAAGCATAGTGGATTTAGTATTACATATTAAAAATTTCCAGGCCATCACGCATTATTACCTATGATTTTGAACTGCAGAAAATCTGAAAAGGTTAGGGTTTTCAGCAGAGTTCTGCTGAGTTCATGTGCAAATGCATGTTTATGCATAAATCCATGCAAGAACAGTAAAATGTCAACAGCAAGTGTTCAAAATTGGTTGAAGTAAGAGTGAATTGCTGGCCACAGAAGTTGACACTGTAGTGTTTTCCCAGAAAGAGAACATCCTGCCAGATACAAAGCTATGTGCTTGTGGGAGGGTCATGGTTTTAGTCAACTACAGGATCTGAGGAATTCTGTTGCCACTCATGCAAGCATACCTGGGGTCTGTGTGAGTGAAGTTGGTTGGACAGCTTCAAAATTCCATTACTTACAGCTTTGAGGCTCATCTCCTATTGGAGTCAAATAAACCATAACTCTCCACCCTCTAAAAATGTTTTTCTTAAAAATGAACTATTTAATTAAGGCTTTTTGAAAAAGGCAAAAAATAAAGGAAGAACTTTTCGCTATCATATAAAGATAAAGGTTTCGGGCAGCATAAATATTTAAAAAAAAAACACCTTGTAATAAGAAAATAAAAGACAACAATTAAAAATCAAACCAACCCCCTCCACCCTCTAAAAACCAACTGTTGGTTTATTAAAAATGAATTGATTAATAAGGCTTTCCAAAAAAAAACTCAAAATCAATAAAAAGTCAATAAGGAAAAAAGTCAACAATTTAAAATCAAACCAACTCCCTTCCAATAATTCATATATTTTGTTAATCTATCTCTTTATATGTATTCTGTATTCAACACATTTAAAATTAATATGCGAAGTTTCCAGTACACCAGCAAAAGATACTAAAAGGCAAGAATTAAAATTCAAACCAAACCCCTTCCACCTTCTAAAAACCAACTGTTGGTTTATTAATTAAAACTGAATTGTTTAAGGCTTTAAAAAAGTAGCTCAAAATCCAAAAAAGGCAATAATTTAAAAGCAAAGTAAACCCTTTTTCTACCATCTAAAAAAGTGTTTGTTTATTAAAAATGCAAAAAAAAAAAAAAAAAACTGTAAGAGTTTTATGTATAGAAAGGTTTAAAAAATTTTTTTACCTTAGTATTATGTAAAGAAACTGATAATTCAAAATCAAAAAAAAAAAGTTCAAAATCAAAAAAAAAGTAGATAATTTAAAAACAAACCATATAAAAACAAAGTGTTTGTTTATTAAAAATGCAAAAAAAAAAAAAAATCGAGTTTTATGTATAGAAAGTGGAAAAAAAAATTTTTTATGGTAGTATTCTGTAAAGAAACCGACTCTGACTCCGTATTGGAAAAAGAACGCCCTCAAACGGTAGGTTTCAGTATTCATACTATTACCAAAACATGTATGCCCAAACTTTGTAGTATCTATTGATTACTATAGTTTGCACTTAAAGCCACTATTGTATGAATACTTTGCTACTTTTTATAATTTCAATGACTATTTAAAATTATAATCCAATAATAATGAAAAGAGCTTTTGTTATTGTAAAGAATACAGCTTTTTTATTTTCTATAATAATCAATAAAAATAAAATTTATTATTGTGAACAAACAATTTTTATACTGCATATTTGAGCATTATAGGTATTTATTTTTTTATTTTGCAAACTTGAAATATTAGCTTTTAAAATTGTTTTCTTTGTAAGCTTATATTTGTAATAAATCATCTAAAAATATCAATGACAAAGATAAGTGTTGATAGTGAAAGAATTATATGTTACAGTCAGTCACCAAATTTGTTATTTTATTGAACACATGCACCACCATCATCTCATATTCTTAAGTATCGCCACTGGTTACTTTTTCTATATGTAGTGGTTTTAATAATTGAGCATTATGTCTTCCTTTCTTATCCTTTTTGTCTTAAATACTTAAGTTTGCGCTAGACTGTGGAAGGAAAGCCTTTTGTTTTCATTATTATTATTGTTTAAATTATTACATACTTTTATGTTGGCATGGTTATATCTTAGTTTTTTAAGAGTAATTCAGCGATTAGACGGTATGCTTTTAACAAAATCAGATACTAAAACATAAGGTTTAGGATTTTATTTTATTTATTAAAAAAATTAATTTAAAAGTAAAAATAGACATGAATTTTATGTTAAGAAATATAAATTTAAGATTAAGCCGTTCATATCATCTTATAAATCGTTTTTGTACTTTCCAAAGTCATTTCATGTTTTTTACTAAAGCAAACAAGTTGGCATTCTTACAGAAGACACAAACTAAATAAAACCGTCTTTTGAAAATACACATAAAAGTTATACATTTTGTGATATCAGATATCATACTTCTTACTCAAAGAAAGTCTTTGAATAACACTTATTATTAAAACAAGTAACAAAGTTGAATAATTGTCAAACATTGGTGGCCGAGAGGTCATCGACAGCAGCTCTACAAGCAGTTGTCCTAGGCTAGTGGGTTCGCTTACCGCTTGATGCTATGACACATGAGAAAAAAAAGTTGAATAATCTGCTTTTGCTATATTTATGGCATAATATCAGGGACAAAATCTAATTTATGAATAATATAGATTTTAAAAAAATGTTTATAAGTAATACTTATTTACTGTTATTTTTAAATAACTTTGATCTTTTTAATAAATCCTAGTTTTTTTATTATAATCTATGACTACTTTTTTTTATTATTTCATTTGCAGCAACTTGTATTAATTAGATTTTTAAAAAAAATTTCACTTCACAAATTATACATATATATATTTAAAGTAAAAAAATTTGAAATCAACTCATTAAAATTATCATATATAAAAGGAATTCAGTTAAATTATAAGCTCTACTTGGCTAAGTTAGCTTAAGTTTTCAACGTTTGTTATAATATTATGCTATGCTGCTTTCGATGTCTTTGATGAATGTCATATTCATAGCAATGAACGGTAGAAATGTGGGTGAAAATTGTAAATATGAAGTAAATTTATGGATATTTGTGCATTCTCTTGTCCACTAGTCTTTAATATGAATATGATATCAGTCCAAGATATCGAATGCAGTTTGGCTTAATATTGTAACAAATATTTTAAACATTTTTTATCTAAGCATTTCTAGCATTTATAATTTAATTGAATTGAATTCGTCTAAGAAAAGTTAATAACATATATAATCATAAAGAAAGGTATAAATTTTAACTGGGTTAAGAGTTAATTTATATACAAAACAAATTTGAAATTCTTTTGTAAGCCCCCAAAACGGCATATAAGCGAATGAATTTTAACGATAACAATTTAACAATAAAATTGTGTCTTTAATTTGTGAATAACATTTAAGTGAAGTTTTGACTTCATCTTTTTATTGTACATAAGACTTTTAATCTTAAATAAAAATTAGACATGTTTTTTTGGTTTAAGATTTCAACATTATCTACAGCAACTTATTTAAATATATAATATCGTTTGAATATAGGTCTAATTTTATAATATAATATATTATGGCATAAATTTATTATATACTCTATAATATTTTTCGAGATTAAAACTTCTAACAGAAATTGCAATATATAACTGAAATTACTTTTTGTAGAAGGGTAATGAATTTTTTGTCACCTATCATCTTTGAAGAAACATACAAATATCCTTTTAATTGTTACAATAAATTTTATTCTCAGCATATTACAAAATTTATTTAGCATATATGTATAATCTCTGGAGTTTATGGGAAATCCCAAACCCAGCGAAAAACATATCATTACCTCCACGACAATAAATTTCTCACTGGGTGAAGTATTATCGTTGGTATGGTGACATTTTAGACTTGAAAATACATATATTTATTATAATGTTGTACATATAGATAATGATAGGGAAAATATCCAATAATAAAAATAGAATTATTTTTAATAATTAAATTTTACTTCACCCATTAATAAAAAATAAACAAATTACATAGTACATATTATTGCATTGTTTACAAAAGAAAAAGGGAGACAACAATGTATAATATACATACCCCCATGATGTCCACCGCCCGTTCCTCCTAAAACCATAAATAGAGAATTAAAATACAAAGTAATTAAGATAGTAAATTACATTATCTCTAACTTTAAGAAATAAAATATTCAAAATGAGTTTCCTGATATATATATATCATAGTATTTCCTGATCTTTGGCAGTAATGCCAGCTTTAAAATAAAATAATGAAATTGCAATACTAAAAAGTAATGATGACGTCATAAACTATATCTTTAAGTCAAATCTTTTTTTTCATATTTAATTGACATCAGTATGCTAACAATAAATAAAAGAAATATTGGATCAAAAATATTCTAGATAAATTATGTTGCTTTTTTTCCACCTACAGGAAACAATAATAATAATAATAATAATAATAATAATAATAATAATAATAATAATAATAATAATAATAATAATAATAATAATAATAATAATAATAATAATAATAATAATAATAATAATAATAATAATAATAATAATAATAACAACAACAACACTAATGTGATAGGTTTGCATATTCATGTTTGAATACTATAATTACAGTACAAACTATTATACAATCAAATGCTACTTCATAAAATACAAGACCAAGTAATAATAATAATTATATTCACTTCTTATATATATATATATATATATGATAAACATAAATGCATTATAAAAAATATATATGAATATTTATAGATATAAACATTACAAGGATAAAGCTAAACTAGTCAATATATAATCAAAACTACCCCAAATCTAAAATTCAACCAGACCAGCAAAAAAGTAATATTAAAACACAACCAAAGGTTTCACTGCTAAAGTAATATTAAAACACAACCAAAGGTTTCACTGCTACAAGCAGACTTCTCAAGTCTTGAGAAGTCTGATTGTAGTAGTGAAACCTTTGGTTGTGTTTTAATATTACTTTTTTGCTGGTGTGGTTGAATTTTGGATTTGGGATAGTTTTGATTATATATATATATATATATATATATATATATATATATATATATATATATATATATATATATATATATATATATATATATATATATATATATATATTCTTAATACTTGCACTAGATCTCTGGGATAAAACTCTTTTGAATTTATATTGTCATTTTGATTGGCTAAAATTGAAGATTTTCTACAAATATGTTGTAATTTTCTATTTGATATATTTATTGAAATATCGATATTACTATTACATTCTCCCAATTAATCCATACATCATTATTAATTAGACATTTGATATATAAATAAGCTTACTTTTTTTTAATATATCAATTGTCTTTACATTCGAATATCAGCCTTTCAAGCTAATTGTACAAACACTTTGCGAGTGTTAATAATAAATGAATACTTTCTCACCAATACAAAATATAGTATTTATGCAGGAATAAAAGGAATCCTCTTATCCCTACAACTCAAATATTTATATATGAGCAAAATTCGAATGTAAATACAATTGTATACAGACGCTATATAAAATAAATGCTCATTTATATATCAATTATCTTTTTTTTTCTTTTTTTTTTTGTATTTTCCTATATATTTATTTGTAGGTTTCACTTCATTTATTTTCTGCACAACTCTGAAGACAAATAACTTTAAAGGATTTTATTTTTCTATTACTAAATATTTTTTTCCACAATTATTTTATACTTTTAACATTGTCACTTTTCCTTTTAATTATAATTTCATCTTTTATTTATTCTGATCTGTGTCGTTTTGCAATAATAAAAACATATTTTACACTTTTGAGATATGTATTTTCTTTTATAGCATTTCTTGAACAAGTGATATTTTTTTTTTTTTTAAATCTCTATAAAAACATTTTATTACCGTTTATTTACACACTTCAGATTATTTTTTTCAACATAGATGTAAAATATTTATCGGAAACAAAAAAAAAATTCATCATTACAACTATGTTTTAATATAAAAAAAAATTATCTTTTTAAAAAAAATAAGGAGTAGAAACGTTATTAACCCTCAAGCCGAAGTTGGATTTATTGGTAAAAGCTTTCATAAATACGCGATGATTTTTTATTAAATTTTAATAATAGTAAGTATAAATATAATTCGATTCTTATTTCATGTCACAATTAAAATTCATTTCTATTTTTAAAATGGAATATAAATAATAATTTTTTGTTATTATTTTGCATGATAACTAATTCCCATGCCAACATAGCTGTTAAAACAGTTGCATACCCTGCATACCCTAGTGCAAGCTATAATAATCAATGGATACTAGAAGGTTTATCTATAAAATAGCTATCTAGTGTCTATTCATTCAATTTCCATAGACTAGTTTATGTATTATGGCTTTGGTCAGTGGAGAGCATGCTACTGTTTTAACAGTTTATGTAAGCATGGGACATAGTGATCATGTAATACTTCAGTGAAATGTTATGATCGCTTTCCATATAATGATTATTATTATGGTTATTAAAAAGCAGCCACGTTAAAATGTATAGCTACTGAACTAGTAAACTGTATTCAGACCTCTGTGATTCTATGAGTGAATTAGCTTGAATTGAAAACATTACTGTGCTTTCATTATGTTCATACCTCTGTAGTCAGCTGATTTTAGAAATAGTTATTAAAAGAGGATTGCATTCGATCCAAATATCTACATATAGTCCTCTCAGATCTAAGACTCATCACTTATGAAAGCCACAGGCTAAAACAATCTGGAGATATTGGATGAGTTAAGCACTGGATAAAGAATTTATAACAAACATTCTACTGTCTATGGACTACTAGGCTTTGCATTAGATGACATTATTGTATGGATAATTTGGTACTGTTTTATAATTTCAGTGACTAATTAAAATTACATTCCACTAAGAATGAAAAGAGCTTTTGTTATTGTAAAGAACGCAGCTTAGTACTTTATTTTTCTATAATATGCAATTTAAATAAAATTTCGTTATTATTGTGAGCAAATATTTTTTATTCTGAATATTTGACCATGGTATGTATATATTTTTCTATTTTACAAACTTGAAGTATTAGATTTTAACATACTTTTTCTTTGTCAGCTTATATTTGTAATAAATCATATAAAAATTATCATTTATAAAAGTAAGTGTTGAGTTTAAAAAAGTTAAATTTTAAAATAATTCAGAAAATTAATTTTATTAAATGTTAATTTTGCGCTAGATTGTGTATGTAAAGCTTTTTGTTGTCATTTTTTTTTAATTTATTGCATACTTTTATGTTTGCAAGATTATATCTTATTTTGTTAAAAATAATTCGGTGATTCGACTTTATGCTTTTAACCAAATCAGACAATAAACCATATTGTCTATAATTTTTTTTATTTATTAAAAAAATTAATTAAAGTTAAAAATAAACATTAATTTTATGTTAACAAATGTAAATTTAACGCGTAAGTAATTTAGACCATCTTACAAATCATTTTTGTACATTGCAAATTAATTTTAATTCTTCAGTAAAGCAAACAAGTTTGCATTCCTACAAAATACACAAATTAAAAATTTAAATATTATGTTATCAAATATCATCATTCTTATTTAATAAAATCTTTGAATAACATTTCTTATTAAGGCAACTGAGAAAGTTGAATAATTTGTTTTTGCTACATTTATGGCATAAAGTCAGGGATTAAATCTAATACATATAAATTTTCAAAATAGTTAAAAGTAATATTTTTTTCAGTTATTTTTAAATAACTTTGGTTTTTTAAATAAATCCTAGTTTTTTTTATTATTATAATATACTATTTTTTATTATTATTTGAATTCCTTCAATTTGGATTACATAGATATTACAACAACTCTCACTTAACAAATTATATGTATGTGTGTTACAAGTCAACAGAGTTTGGATTCAACTTTCCATACTCATTAACATTATCATAAGGAGAAGTAACACAATTAAATTATAAGCTCTAGCAACGCTTAGATAAGAAAAGCTTAAGTTGCAATGTTTGTCATAATATTATGCCAAGTTGCTTTTGATGACTTGCATCTATATAATATTCTTAATAATGTCTTTGGACAGGAGATTAATAAGTATAAATATAATGTAAATTTATGTAATTTTCTGCACCTCCTGTCCACCAATCATTGCTATGAATGTGATATGTGTGGAGATGGTAATCTGGACCAACTGATGATTGCTGGTTTAGCATAAAATACGGATATTGGTGATTATTTATCTTTTCAACATATATGTGTTCAAGTGTATCAGTGTTATGAGATAGTGTGGAGAGTGGAGGGTCATGTGAAAGTCTCTGCTCATATATCCTATATATTACATATATAGACACAGGTATGTAATAAGCCTGTGTCTTTCAGTTATTAAAATATAGTAAAATTCACCAAGATATCAGCTAAGCTGAGAATTATAATAAACTTTTTCATTTAAGTGTTTTTTATTTAGCGTCCCTGGCTCTTATAATTTAAGCACAATTTGTCTAAGAAAAGTTAACTAACGTAGATACAATTATAAACTTTAAGTAACAAACAAATTATATTGTTTTTAATAAAAAACATTTTTGTATATGTATTAATATTAGTACTTAAACCCTAAACTAAATAACAGACTTAATGTAAAACAAAGTTCAGAGATTAATAAATACATTATAGTATGTCCATTGATATAAAAATAATCAAATTTAATAGTACATATTATTGCATATTGTTTACAAAAAGGAAAGAAGGCAGCAATATATAATATACATACCACCATGATGTCCACCGCCCACTCCTCCTAAAACCATAAATAAAGAATTAAAATACAAAGTGATTAAGATACTAAATTACGTTACCCTCCATATATAAATGTTGGAAAAACTATTAGATTTACTGGTGATTTGATAAAAGTTAATCAACAGTTACTGTGCAGTCTTCTCATTTAAAGAAGCAGTCTAAATTAATATTGATGTCGTGTTATCTATTAAAATGAGAAGAAATTTTTACAATACTTACCACCAAGTCCTCCAGTCGCGCCTAGGAAATATAAGATTTAATAAGATGAAATTTCATTAAGATCATAAAGTATATATTATTTTAAGGTCAATAAATCAAAATTAATATTAAATATTGCACCACACATATGCATATATAATCAGGACTGACGGTGATCTGCATGCAATGCTTGAATGCAAAAAGATAGATCCTCATTGAGGCCCTGTAGTGACCCCTTTAGAATGGTGAAATTACATCATGCAAATAAAGATATGTTCTGGGGAAAATGTTATTTTTGTTATTTAGTTTTTACTAATATACTTTCAAAAATTAAAATACGGAATTAAAATTTAGTAGAACACAAAAATATTAATTTTGATGCTTTTTCTATTAACATCTGCATTTGTTCAAAATATTAAGCATCAATTTTCATTTTAATTTATCATTTTTCATTTAATCATTATCAGTTAATTTGAAATAGAAATTAGTTTTTCATTAGGTCTTTTTTGAACACGAAAAAGTATTGTGTACTAACAACAGCCATAGCACCTTTGTAATTTATAATGTGATAGAAAATAACGTTTTCATTATAATTGAAGTTTCTATGTTCCAACATTAATTTAGATACACTTGCAGTATGTCTTTCTTCTTAGCCATCATTTTCATCATATTCAACAAATGTCAATCCATTGCGGGATTAATGTCTGATCAACTTTAATTTAATTCTTCAATATTTTACATCTCTTTTCTCATCATATCAGCACACTTTTCCTAATTCATTCAACCGAGTGACATGCAATATTCATACATCTTTATATATTTATTCACTCCAGTTCAACATTTCACCTGCCTATCTATTATCAACTTTCTTATCAATATTTCCAGATTAGTTTCAATTCACTTTTTTAGTTTTTATAATAATACCAGTCATTATTATCATCATCAACCATTGTCAATCCACTGCAGGATGAAGGTCTTTCCAAGTTCACTCCATCTTTTCCTATCTTTACCTTCTCTTTTCCACATCACCCCTGCTCACTTTCTTATTTCATACACCCATCTCACATGTGATCTCTTTCTGGGTCTTTTACAATCTCTTGGAATTCATTTTAATACCAGTAATGTATGTTTGTTCAGTCATCTATCAATTTGGTTAAAATCATTTATTCTTACTACTAACACATTCATCTCTATATTTCATTCAGTAATCTGAAGTATTTGTATTGTTATTCTATTACACTTGAAAGTCTCCCAACCATAACTTAGAAATGATAAAGCACTCATAATAAAAACCCTTATTTTCCAACAATTAATCACACTTTTTCTAATATTAATTTATTTCAATCATAGAAACTCCATCCAAGTTTAATTTATGATTAATTTCAGCCATGTTTTAACATTTGTATTAAAAACCTGACTAAGGTATTCCTACTTTTTTTTTAATTTGTTATTTTCAATTCATTTTTTTTTTTTTTTGAGAAATCCCATTGAAAATTGCTATATTTTTTTCAATTTATCTGTAGTCCTTTTACCTTACTTTCAACTGCTGAGTTTTGCAACAATTCCTGCAGATTTGAATCAGTATTTGCAAAATAGCCACATCATCTGCAAAATAAAGACATAAATAGTTTCCATTCCATTTTACTTCTTTACGTTCTGATTTCAAACCACAAAATATTTCTTGTAAAATTCTGTAAAAATATTGGCAGTATAAAGTCACATTCTCTTACAATCGTCTTTATCTCTACTTCATTAATATCAATATGTACTTTAAAGATTCCTATTTTGACAAATATTCTTCACATTAAAATAAAAAAGTGGTTCTTTGACATGATAATTAAATCCTTTAATCATTGAACAAAGATTTATAGAATGAAATGTCTTTTCGTAATCTAAATATGCACTCATATAATGGCATCTTTTATTCATCGGTTTTTATCTCTAATTTCTTTCAATTCATGGATATGATGCAATGTTCCATATATATATATATATCGTAATTTTTTTGGTAAATGTTTTGTATTCATGGATATGATGCAATGTTCCATATATATATATATATCGTAATTTTTTTGGTAAATGTTTTGTATAGAATTGATATATTTTCTTTTGTCACCTTTTTTCTAATATTTGATACAAATGCATCATTATTTCAATCATTTGGTACATCGTTATCATTTAGACATTTGTTATATAAATTTGCCTAATAAATTTATTTTTTTACCTGCTTCTTTTAACACATCGATTATATTTGGAATATTGCTTTACTCAATTCCCTTCTATGTAGATTTACATGCATCTCATTTATTTATTTAAAATCCTGCACAATTTAAAAAATATAGCGCAGTTGTAAGATGTACATTTCCTTCTTATTTATTATAAGTATGCGACTTTTTTTTTTTTCGCATTAAATAGTGAAGCTATAATTTTACTCTAACTTGTAATAGCTTTGCTAAGCGCTTTCGAGATTTCATGTTTGAATCTCATACTCATAGCTTTGTAACTAACGATTGTTATGATTATGCAAATGCGTTTGAATTTTTAATTAGTCCATTGTTTACAGAGAGCAAAACATGCCTCTCTTCTATTAATGGCATTAATATCATTTGCTATATAGAAAGCTTCTTTAACTTTTCTTTTGGCATCATTTTTTTCTGTACAAATTATTTGGGCAGAACTAGATTCAAATACATGGCCTGTAGCTGCTTGCTGGTCCCAGAATACTGATGATCCTTCATTTTTATTTTTGACCCTATTGTAGACATACCTATGTTGATAAATTCTTGTGTTCAGGTTAGCCTGAGTTTCACCATAATATGATGCATGGCAGCCTAATTGAGGGCATGCCATTTTATAGACCACATGAGGGGCTTGATCTCTATCTGTTTTATCTTTAGCATTATTTATCAGCTGGTTAGTGTTGGGAGGTGTTCTGAAACTAAATTTAAAATTGTTAGCCAATGTTTTTGCAATATTTGATGTTACATTAGGTACAAAAGGAATTATTAGGTATTTCATATTGTCTTTAGGCAATTTATTTCTTAGTTTTCTATAAAATATTTTTATTTTCTGATTGATTGTATTAGGTTTGAAGCCTATGTTAGTCATTTCCTTTGTATATTTGTCTATATTGTTTTTCCTATCCGCTATATATTTACATAATTGGTGATTTCTAAAAAGGAATGCATTCATACCTGCCCATTTATATGTGTTGGGAGTATTAGATTTTGGACTTGTGTAACCTCGTATGTGTAGTGGTTTAATCATCATTTTATAATCAAAGTGTGTATTCTCTCTTTTTATTAACAAGTCTAGGTATTTTATTTCTTGTTCCTTGTTTTCCTCTGTTCTACTAAGGGTTAATCCTGAGATGGCTTGAAATTCATTTTGTATGTTAATAGTGGTTGAAGGTTTTGCTGCAATAAAAATGTCATCAACATATCGAGAGTATATGAAAGTTGGATCCGTTGTGAAATATTTTGGAAGAATTTGGTTCTCATAATGGTTTATGACAACAACTCCACTCATAAGGAAGTGCCATGGGCCAACCATCATTCATCACATACCATTTGTTTTCAAATTTAGCAACTATGTTGTTATCCAGTCACTTCAAAAATTCTATTATAAAATCAATTCGATTTTTTGGATAATTTTTCTTAATTAATTCATCTTTGATGATGGTAATGGATTTATTTCTGTTAATAGAGCCATAAAGTTCATTAACATCGCATACAGTCATTTTGTGTTCCAAATTTATTTTAGCATTTTTTATTCTTTCCACGAATTCAAATGAAGATTTGATAGTGTGGTTTCCAAATCCCAGGGAATCTATAAGCCATAGGTTAATCAGTTTTGCAGTTTGGAAATAGTGGATGCCTCCAAAGTCGAGCATTAATCTAAGAGGAGAGTTTTCTTTATGCAATTTTATGTTGACAAACATTCTAGGAGGTATGGAAGATGATAGATATATTCGAAAATACTCAGTCCTAGACAATGTTTTATCTTTATGAGACTTTAATATATTGGATATAAATCAATCTTTGTTGATTTTATTATTGTTTTCAGTTATACATGTGAACTTAAGTTTATTGCTCTTCCATTTTGTTTGTGTACTCAGCTCTTGAAATCAAGACTAATCTATTGCCTTTATCCTCTTTGATGCATAATTTTTGATAGAACTCTACACTTTTCATGATATCTTCTCTACATGTAATAGGAGTCCCTTCTCTCCTTTAATTTTTGCAGAATTATATTTTCCAAAAATATCATAATAGTCTTTTAGAGACGTAAAAATATAAACATTTATGTTCTATGCATATCCTTACGAGTTCACTATTCTAATTTTTATGACGGTATACTATTATCTTTTTCTGAGGCTACCAACATTTTTTGCACAATTTTACAAAATATTTGATATTAAATCCTTACTAAAGCTCCATTTTTATCCATTCTCTTATTTCTGTTTTTTTTCACAAATTATTTTTCTGAGTAGAAATTTTACTGGTCAATACAGCTAATTTTGTGTTTCAATAATATAATTCATTGTCAATAGAGGTTACACGATGTTTACATACTTATGTCTTAGTTACAGTGGCATGATGATTTTATAGATTTGGTTTGATTGACATATTCATTGATAATTATATAAGTATGGAAGTGTTGAATAGGGGTCTACATCAATTAGCCTATTCAATTACAATACTTTAGAAACCCTGGGCTTCCATGGTAAAAATTTTCACTGTTATGATATTTTTGTTATTGGTATCATTGTTTAATTTTTACTGTTATTGATTTCTGATCTTGATTTTTGATCTTGCTGTTAGTGTCCCTTTTCCAATCTCTTGTTAATATTCTGTTATTGCCATTGTTTTTTGATCAAAAGTTTTATTCATTTGTTCAGCTGTGTGGGAATCCACATTTTATATTGTACTTGTAGTTTCTTGTTCCTTGTTGGTTTTGTTTGAATAGGATGTGCTTATACAATGGCTAGGTTTGCATTGTCTTATAAATTAGATTGTAATTTTAATAGTGTTGCCGGCATAAATATCTAGATGTGCAATTTATGCATTTCTGTTCCTTATTTGTTCCAGCTTGTTGTAAAATGTTATCAAATGTCAGCTGGTGTTATTTCACAGACTGAATAAACATTGTGTGCACCAAAATGCATAAAATACAAAGATTTCTGCTCATGCTGTAGAGATTGTGTGTTTGAGGGTAAAATACGTTAGCTGTTGTATAGTTTGTTATGTTCTTTATTGATTTAGCTTATTGTTTTGTGTAGTATTTAGTGCTGTACAATTGTAAATTATCTGTTGTTGTGTTGCTTCAGCAGCATAGTATAGGTTTCACAATGAGTCTATTGACCTATAAAGACTATGTTATCATAAGAAATAGGATCTTGGTAGTGCAAATTGTGTTAACTTGATCAAGAAGTCGAGCCACTTTGGTTCCATTGACTATTTTGTAAAGTTTTTAAGGAGTTTCTTGTTGTCTACTCCGATCATTGCACTAAAGGTCAGGTTGTTTGTGGCTGAGTTGATCAACTTGTATGTCTGCTAGTATGTGTATTTTTTATCAAATGTGAGTGTTGTAGTTCTGACAATGATTTGTGCTGAGTGTGTTAATGATATTAGATATCCATATGCCAGGGTGGACGATCTATATGGATTATGTTGAGGAGACTTTACAATTGCTGAAACCGTGCAGTGATCTTTGCAAGTATGTTGATTATTTTTTGTGTGTGAAACACGTGTATTGTGTGTAGCTCCAAGTCATTCCACATCGTTAGTTGACTGAGTTGTTTGATTAAAATGGCCACAGTTTACCTACACTTTATTAGTTTGCTACAGAGTGATGATATGGCTGCTGTAATGCCTTTTGTAAAGTTTATATGATTTAAATAATATGCAATTCTTGTTGTTATGAGTATGTTAAATATGTGCACTTTTGAATATAGAGATAAGTGTATTTGATAAACATGTAAATATGTTTGCTGCTTTCTGTTTAAGCTTATTTTGAAGTGTTTATCTCATTCCATATACTCCCATGTAAAATGGAAATCCAAGAAATGGAGTAGGTTTATCTTGATATAGCTGTATGTATGGTTTGTTAGTATAGATGAAGCATGCTGATGTTTTGCTTAGTTTGAATTGCGGTCGGTGTGTGTGTAATTTTGTAGGATTCTTTCTAATACTCGTTTTTCTTTACGCGATGTTAGAAACACGGTCACGTCATCCATGTATGCAATACATGGAATATGTTGGGCAGTTTGTAGTATTAATTATTCTAATATTTAATTTTCAATCTGTTTTAAGAGTGGATTTATATGTAGAATAAACAGCAGTACATTGTGTGGGAGAACATTGTTGTGCACTAAGTGTGAGATGTATATCTCTGTTGAGTAAGAGACTTGTGATGATGTATAGGAGAGTGGGTGAAAATGCTGTATTTGCAAGCTTGTTCATTAAGACATCTATTGCAATGGAATCAAATGTTGCCTGTATATCCAATGAATTGCAATTGGGGCATACTTTTTATCTTACTGCATGGCACTTTGTATCATTTTAAATACAAGTGCAGCCTGTGTGGTGGAGGATCCTTTCTTTGCATACTGCATGTTTGATATCAGGTAAGTATATGTGTTTCTATGTTATTTTTCACTATTTATTCCAAAAATTTAGTTCCCAATGGACCATCGGAGATGGGCTAAATGTTATTAAGATTTGAAATGGCTGTTGTTTTTTTGTTAAATTCCATTCTTGATATTGGATATAGTTCTCTAGTATTGTATACATTTTTATGATAGAAACTTAGTAAGTTACAAACATACTCTGTGGTGAATTGACTTAAATATGCAAATGCAAATGCTGGCATGCCATTGGTTCCATGGTGGCAACTGTTGATAAATGGAATATCTCTTTCAGGTCTCCAAAGTCAACAGTGGTTGGTGTGCATTGTCTATATGTCTGGAGTTTTTGCCTGAAATGTTGGTATATAGTGTCCAGCATGTTATGTCCTGCATAGATGTTGCTGCTTATCTAAGTTGTCATGGGCACTTTTCTGGTTGATGGATATGTCAGTGTCTAGCAGATATATTGTTTGCCATGTGGGTTGTTGTGTGAGGCATATTTTCTGTGTGCAAATGTATTCTTTTACTTGTTTACATGTATTGTGGTATAGCATTGTAGATTTTGTATGTATTGGTGGGTGTTGTGCATGGGTTTTATGATGGTGAGTTTCTTGTGGAGATTGTCTAATAGTGTCATTAATAAACAAGGTGAGGGTAAGTATTGTGTCATGTGATGTATGTTGAAGGATAGTATGTTGATGAATAATTCGTAATTTTGAGTTGAATCTTGTGGCATATCGTTAATTTTATTGAGATCCATGTAAGTTTCTGAGAATAGTAATTCGGTAGTTGTTGTTGGGAGTAGGAATCTGATTGATTTTTAGATGAATGAATGTTGTTTCAAGCTCTGAGAAATTTATTGTAATGGTTTGTTCAACATGATCTGAAAATAGGCATAGATTGAAGTGGAAGTTTATTATGTGATGAAGCATTGATGTGTAGTAGTATAAATCAATATCTGGCATGCCATTGCTTATAGAATGTCACTGAATCTGTGGTAATATAATCCTCAAGACTCTTCTTTATCCTCTTCTTTATTTTGCTTACTTTATATAATATATAATATCAAAACTCCACTCTTTCCACTTTATAGCAAAATATATATTTATTTAATTGATTACAGTTTCAAGTGTTCCCAGCAGTCTTCGTCATATCTACAAATTTAAACATTACATAAATGCAATCTCATTTTATATATTCATACATATAATCTACAATTTAACTATTTTACATTATTTTATATCCAATAATTTATCATCTTATCTTTTTAACTTTAATACTATTTTATTTTATTTTCACTTTTATTTTTATTTTTTATTTTGATAGCCTTTCTATCATAATTTATTATATTAATAAATCACTTTTCATCTTTTATTATATTTTACATTTATAATTTTTTTATAAACTGACTAAGCTATAATATTAACCCCTATCCAACACATATTCTACTTTCTATTTTATAATCTTACAATTTAATCCACTCATTATTTAACGTTACTCAATCCATTAATTTTTCTTTTTTATATAATCTAGCTTTAACATTTTTTTTTTACTTTTATAAATCAAAACATAATTACTTTTATATTACTATTAAATCTCTTTATCATATTTTTTATTTTAATTCTTACACTTCTTGAGTCTTTGAGTTTTGGCAAACGAGTTGAAGTGTTCTCAGCCTCGGAATGTCACAATCCTAGTCTAGTCAGCTTTGGTCTTTTTGCTTGGATTCCACATTCTGTTATGCAAATGTACAAACCTTGACCATTACAGTAGTTACAGTTAATATAAAACATTTCTTTACAAATATAAGCTTCTATGTAAATGTTGGAAAAACTATTACATTTACTGATGATTTAATAAAAGTTAATCAACAGTTACTGAGCAGTTTGCCCATTTACAGAACCAATCTAATTAAATATCAAAAAACGATTGTGTTATCAGTAAATATGAGAATATTTTTTATAATACTTACCCCCAAGTGCTCCAGTCAAGGTTAGATTATAAAAGATTTAATAAAATGAAATTTCATTAAGATAATAAAGTATATATTATTCTAAATTTAATAAATCAAAATTTATATTAAATATTGCACCACAAATATGCATATATAATCAGGACTGGCTGTGATATGCATACAATGCAAGAATGCAAGAACATTGTTTGTCATTGAGGCCCTGTTGTGACAGCTTTAGAATTGTTAAATTAACATCATTCAAATAAAAATATTTCCTGGACAGAATGTTATTTTTGTTATTTAGTTTTTACTAATATGTTTTCAAACAATAAAATATGGAATTAAAATATAATAGACCACAAAAATATCAGATTTTGATACTTTTCTATTAACAACTGCATTTGTCAGAATATTAAGCGTCAATTTTTGATTTTACTTCATCGCTTTTCATTTAATCATTGTCATTTAATTTGAAATAGAAATTAGTTTTTTATTAGGTCTTTTTTGAATACAAAACAGTCTTCTGTTAACAACAGCCATAACACGGTAGTAATTTATAATGTGATAGTAAATGAGGTATTTCCTTGTTTCTATACTCCAACATAAGTTTAGGTATACTTGCTGTATGTCTTTTTTCTCATCCATCATTATTATCATTTTCAACAACTGTCAATTCATTGCAGGATTAATGTCCGATTAACTTTAATTCAATTTTTCTATATTTTGCTTTTTTTTTCGCATCATATCAGCAAACTTTTATATTTCATTCAACCGAATCACATGCAATATTTGGACACCTTTATATTTTTTTTAATTCAGTTCAACATTTCAGCTGTCTATCTATTATCAACTTTTATATCAATATTTCCAGATTATCTTTAATTCAGTTTTTTTTTTTAATTTTTATAACAACACCATTATAACATGTTTGTTCTCTCTTCTATAAATTTGGGGTAAATCATTTCTTCTTACTACAAACGTATTTCTCTCCATATTTCATTCAGTAGACTGAAATATTTGTATTGCTGTTCTGTTACAAGAGAAATTCTCCCAACCATTAGCTAGAACTAGTAAAACACTCTTACAAAAAATCTTTTTTTAAATAAGTAAGCATATTTTTTGTAATATTAATTTATTTCTATAATAAAAATACCATCCAAATTTAATTTTATGATTAATTTTATCCATATTTCTAATATTTGTATTATAAACGTGACCAAGGACTTAATTGAAGATACTTTTTTTAATTCGTTACTTTCAATTTATTTTCCTTCTTTTGAGAAAGTCCATTGAATATTGTTATATATTCTTTTCAATTTATCTGTAGTCCGTTTACCTTATTTTCATCTGCTGACTTTTGCAACAATTTCTACAGATCTGAATCATTATTTGCAAAATAACCACATCATGTGCAAAATAAAGACCACATAATCATTCTCCATTTACTTTTATTCTTTTTTCTTCTGATTTCAAACCACAAAATATTTCTTGTTAAAGTATATTGGCACTGTAAAGTCATCTCGCACAGCCGTCTTGATGTTTACTTCATTAACTTCAGCATATACTCTAAACATTGCTATTGTGATTTCATAAATATTCTTAACAATATAATAAAAAGTGGTTCTTTGACTTCATAATTCACTGAAGAAAGGTTTATAGAATTAATTCTTTCTGTATTCTAAATATGCAACAATATAATGGAATCTCTTATTCATCTGTTTATTTGCAATAAGTTCTTTCAATTCATAAATATGATGCAATGTTCCATATTGTAACGAGCACAGACGTTCGTTACATTGTTTTTTTTATATATTTATTAAACATGAAAGTAAATTAAAAAGTTCGCATTTAAAAATTTTCTTTAAGAATTAAAAATTGAAATTAAATATCATCTTAAACTCATACATATTAAATCGCACAGATAAAAAAAATTATTAAAATAAAACTGTATTAAAAATAGAAAAGGTATTTTAAAAACAAAAACTTAAAAAGATTTAGAGATAAAAATATATCTTTGATTTGGAAAACAGGTTAATTAATCAGAAATGGAAATGATTGTTAATTAGTTAAATGTAAACCAGCCTTGGGCATTTAAATGTAAAAACATCGGTCAGATAGGGAAACAATAGAAACAAATAGCCAATGAAAGAAATCCATTGGGAAATCGGACCTCAGTGAAAGGATCATCACATCGATGACATAATGCCAAGTCAATCCTTCGAATACGTATAAAAGGAAAATTTGGAATTTATTAATTAGTGACTGGAAATTGATTATTACGATGTGACTATATGTAGTAGTACGGAGTTGGAAGTGAAGGAGTTGACAGACGCACTGTCAATTCTTTCAGCTGTTAAAGAAAGGAGAAATGAACTATCATTTCCTACATTGAGGACCAATTAAACTAAAAAAACCTCCGAATGAACAGAATATCAATCTTAGGACGACGTGGGAATTTACGTTCATGGCAAGCAACGGATAAAGTTGGACGTTTTAAAAATCGTAAGAACTTTATATTCACTTGAAACAATAAGAACTCTAAATTTTAAAACTTTTTAGTAAATAATGCAATATTATCCTATCTGACCAACTTAATTTATTAATAATGTTATTTGATGTATTTCTTTTATATATATATATATTTAAAATCATTTCCATTGATTTATTTACTTTTTTGTTCTTTAAGTTTTATTATGATTTCTGTTTTCCGTTAAGGTAAATTATATAAATGTTAAACTTAAGTCGGGCGTGAATGGCTGTATAGATTTGTAAAGTTATATTAGGGGAGGGTAATCTTAGGTTATTTATGTCGTTGTTAGATTGGGTCAATGGATTGGATATATTGATGTAGTAAGTAGATGAAGTTGGAGATTCGCTACTGGCAGAATCGTTTATATATACGCCGCACTCACCCGTTTGCCTATGGAAGGAATTATAAGATGGAGAATGCAGTTCCTTTCTATGGAGTTTTTTTTTTATTGTTTTTCTCGTTAGATAGATGTAATATTCCTATCTGATTGAGAGTCAATGTCTTTTCTTAATCTCTTTGGTGCTGCCGTATTCCGAATTACATTGAATACATCGATGTATCAGATGGATTGATGCCAGTTTGACTGCGAATTTTAGCCTAAGGTTAAATAGGGATAGAATGTTTATTGTCAAAAGCAAATTTATATGGTCTATTCATACTTGACCCTAAATAAAAATGCATTAAATTTAAGTTGTTTATAGATGCTTGCATGGATTGTTTATTGGTTAACTATGTTTTGCATTTCCATATTTGATCAAAATATATAGACATTCGATAAATAATGATACCTTACGGTGAGTATCAAAAATGTATTTATTCGGATGTCTTTTAAGTTATTGGTGACAATGCCAGTATCTTATGGTGAATACTATTGGGTTACGTATAAAGTTCCCTCCGCAATTGTCAGTAATCAATAATTTTGTATTTTGATCGTTTATGTTTACTTTGAAATGTTTTTGACCGTGAAATCTATGTAACCGATCTATATTCAACATTATAAACAAGCTTTCATAAATTTATCTGTGCGAACTTAATTAAAATGTAAAATTAGAATATAATAGTAATTAAATGTAAATTAAAGTCAAAAATCAAAGTTAAAAATAATGTTAAATGATAAAATGTAACTAATACTAAAATAATTTTAAATCTTATATATATGTGCGTAAATAAATTTTTGTATGTTAATTGCTGGCAGTGGCTTATTTTATTTATTTTTTAATGTTGAAATCTAATTAGATAAGTATGATATTATTAAATCTCTGCTACTCCCTGAGCGAGTGACATGGGCTAACGACCGGAACAAAATATTTAAAAAAAAAATTTTTTTATTTTTTTTTTGACTTACGTATCTGCCTACTTTATAAATTTTTCTAGGTTCAAATGCCTAGATGGCGCCCCGTAGTGCAGTTTACGTTAAGTGCCATTCTCCGGATTGTTACAACTTCAAATAACATTTTAACTACTTTAGTCAGATAGATATGTAACGAGCACAGACGTTCGTTACATTGTTTTTTTTTTATATTTATTAAACATGAAAGTAAATTAAAAAGTTCGCATTTAAAAATTTTCTTTAAGAATTAAAAATTGAAATTAAATATCATCTTAAACTCGTATATATTAAATCTCACAGATAAAAAAAATTATTAAAATAAAACTGTATTAAAAATAGAAAAGGTATTTTAAAAACAAAAACTTAAAAAGATTTAGAGATAAAAATATATCTTTGATTTGGAAAACAGGTTAATTAATCAGAAATGGAAATGATTGTTAATTAGTTAAATGTAAACCAGCCTTGGGCATTTAAATGTAAAAACATCGGTCAGATAGGGAAACAATAGAAACAAATAGCCAATGAAAGAAATCCATCGGGAAATCGAACCTCAGCGAAAGGATCATCACATCGATGACGTAATGTTAAGTCAATCTTTCAAAGTAATATAAAAGAACAAGTTTGGAAATTATTAGTTAGTGAATGATTAATTACGATGTGAGAGATATGTGGTAGTGCGGAAGTGAAGAAGGGATTGAAAACGACGCACGATTCAATCCCTTCAGTTTTGCTAGTAAAGAAAGAGAAATGAACTATCGTTTTTCTACATTGAGGACCAGTTAAAGCAAAAACCTCCGGATGAATAAATAAAACAATGGCTAAATGGATACCAATCTTAGGACGGCATGGGAATTCACGTTCATGGCAAGCAACTGTAAAAGATGAACATTTTAAACCGTAAGAACTTTATAAATAATGAACATTAAATTAAAACTTTCCAAATTTAAATGATTGCAATATTATCCTATCTGACCAACTTAATTTATTAATAATGTTATTTGATGTATTTCTTTTTTTTATATATATTTAAAATCATTTCCATTTATTTATTTATTTTTTGTTCTTTAAGTTGTATCATGATTTTTGTTTTTCGTTAAATTAATTATATAAATGTTAAACTTAAGTCGGGCATGAATGGCTGTATAGATTTGTAAAGTTATATTAGGGGAGGGTAATCTTAGGTTATTTATGTCGTTGTTAGATTGGGTCAATGGATTGTATATATTGATGTAGTTAGTAGATGTAGTCGGAGATTCGCTACTGGCAGAATCGTTTATATTTACACCGCCGCACTCACCCGTTTGCCTATGAAAGGAATTATAAGATGGAGAACGCAGTTCCTTTCTATGGAGTTTTTTTTTTTTGTTCTTCTCGTTAGATAGATGTAATATCCCTATCTGATGAGAGTCAATGCCTTCTCTTAATCTTTTTGGTGCTGTCGTATTCCGTATTACATTGAATACATCAATGTATCAGATAAATTGATGCCAGTTTGACTGCGAATTTTAGCCTAAGGTTAAATAGGGATATAATATTTTATTTTCAAATGCAAATCTACGTAGTCTATTCATACTCGATCCTAAATAAAAATGCATTAAATTTAAGTTGTTTATAGACGCTTGCATGGATTGGTTAACGATGAATTGTGTTTCGGGTTTTCATATTTGATCAAAATATATAGACATTCGATAAATAATGATACCTTACGGTGAGTATCTAAAATGTATTTATTCGGATGTCTTTTAAGTTATTGGTGACAATGCAAGTATCTTATGCTGAATACTATTGGGTTACATATAAATTTCCCTCCGCAATTGTCAGTAATCAATAATTTTGTATTTTGATCGTTTATGTTTCTTTTGAAATGTTTTTGACCGTGAAATCTATGTAACCGATCTATAGTCAACATTATAAACAAGCTTTCATAAATTTATATGTGCGAACTTAATTAAAATGTAAAATTAGAATATAATAGTAATTAAATGTAAATTAAAGTCAAAAATCAAAGTTAAAAATGTAGGTTAAATTTTGAAATGTAAAACTAATACTAAAATAATTTTAAATCTTATATATATGTGCATAAATAAATGTTTGTATGTTAATTACTGGCAGTGGCTTATTTTATTCCTCTTATATATATATATATTCTTATATTATTTTTTAAATCTCTGCTATTCCACTGAGCTAGTGACATGGGCTAACGACCGGAATCAAAATTTAAAAAAAAAAAATTTTTTTTTGGACTTACGTATCTGCCTACTCTATAAATTTTTCTAGGTTCAAATGCCTAGATGGCGCCCTGTAGTGCAGATTACATTAAGTACCATTCTCCGGATCGTTACAATATAAATATTTCGTAATTATCTTGAACAAATATTTTGTATAGAATTGACATATTTTTGTCGCCTTATTTTTAATAATTAATAAAAATGCAGCATTCTTTCAATAATTAAGTACATCTTTATCATTTAAACTTTGTTACATAACTTTGCCAACTAAATTTATTTCTTAACCTGCTTCTTATAAGAAATTTATTATGTTTGGAACATTGTTTTAATATATTCATTTCTTTGCAGATTCATAGGCATGTCCCATTTCTTCATTTAAAACTATGCACAATTTAGAAAATATAACAGTTATTGCTGTATAATTCTTGATAGAACTCTACATTTTTCATAATGTCTTATCGATATGTAATAAGAATCGCTTCTCTCTCGATTTTTTTTTTTTTTTTTGCAGAATTGTTGCCTAGAAATATCAAAATGTTTCTTGACAGACTTGAATATATAATTTTTTATATTCTATGGAGTTCTATAAGTTCACTATTATACTTCTTATGTCACTATACTATTATAATTATACATGAGTCTCTCAACTCTTTTTCGCACAATTTTATAAAATATTTGAAATTCAATCCTTCCTACTGTTCCATTTTTATTTATTTTTATATTTCTTCTTTTTTTCACAAATTACCTTTTCTCAGTAGAAATTCTACGGACCAATACATACTTGTTTAAATCAACAAATTTTGTTACAGTTTTTGCAAGGGTACTATTTATTTTCCTATTGATTTTGTTCAAATCTGAACTATGTCACTTCGAAATCTGTTAATATTTGAAAATGATATGCAAAGTTAATCTATGTCACTTCGAAATCTGTTAATATTTGAAAATGATATGCAAAGTTAATTTAAACTTTTCGGAATGTTTCTGTAGATTAAAAATATCAACTATGATTACTATACTTCAAAATAATTTATCTCTCTCTAGTTTTTCACTAACACTACCTTATTCTCACGAATAGATTATGAACTTCTTTTGTGTTGAATTTATTAAGAACATTAAAATCATGACCTACATATTTTCTGTTAGTCAAAGAACAATCCAATTCTGTTTTACCTTTATTATGTGAGGGTCATCGAGTCTATTTCAGTCTAGCACATTTCCCAAGTAGGCAATTCATAATACAAAAGTTTTATTTATTGTCCTCCAATCTGCATAAGTCTATGATCTCTTTCATTTATATCACTTTAAACAAATAGACAAACATAACTTCTATCTATCAATTGTTAACCAATTCCACTAAGAAAGCCTCCCTTCATAATTTTAAAATGTTATTTTATCTGAGTAGAAGTATTTTATCCATGTCAAGCTTTGGTGGTCGAGTGGTCAGCACAGCTGCCTTACAAGCAGTTGTCCCTGGTTCCCTTCCCGACCGATGCTATGACACATGGAAAAAAAATATTTTATACATACTTAAAAATATCTACATCTTCATTAAAATGGCAACTTATTGGGGCATATATCAGAAATACCTGCATTTGGTATCTATCGTTATGTTGAATAACTTATCTGGACATTCTAGCTGACACACCATTGTTTTCAAAAACGTTACCTTTTCACTTATTATTTATAATGTATCTTAAAATATTCCCAGTATATTTCTAGAATATATGCCTTTAAAATTCAGTACATTTCCACATTTCAAATCAACATTTACTTTAACTTTTATTCTGTCTTGATAAAATCCAATAATATCTCATGTAATATTGGACAATTCTACTTTTAATTATTGCAATATTATTTTATTTAACACTGAGCAACAGTTATAAGTATGTTAGTAAATGGTTGTCATTAAATGACAACCTGGGTGGACAATCAAGAGAGTCTTAGCACCGTCACTTTATTCAGCTCCAATTGATGCCTGGTCTGGAGAGTTTACTACCTTCTAGATAGACCCATCATTATTTAGTATGTCTGGTATTATTGCAAATACCTATAGGAAACAAAAATCTTTCATTTTGCTTTCAATAAAATTTAACTGATATTTCCGTTAACTGCTATCAGGCAATTTGTTTTTTTACTTTTAAGTCAGATGTATAAATCCAATATAGTCACTATACTGGGTAATATGTCTTGATGATCCGCTATCAATATAATCACGTAGTAATAATGGTTGCAATGACCAGAGCATATAGAATTGTTTTTAGAAATTGATACTTTACTTTAAGGCCTCATAAACTAATCAATGGGTTTTCTTTCCGTTAGTAGCAAACCCTTTTCAAACCATCCATCATTAATATTTACATAGATATTTCTAAACAACAAACGAGCTTAATATTAATAATTTCTTGATTTTTTTGGGAAAATATTGTTAAAATTATTGACTTTTTATAACTAAATAAGAACAAATCAGAAATTAATTTATTTGAATTATTGGAGAATACGCATTAAAATATTATTATTATTATTATTACTAAGTGATTAATAAACTTAATTATATTTAGTTAAATTAAAATAGAGAACAATTGGAATACAAGATTAATTTTCTTTATTTTTCTACCCTTGTGTTCCATCTAGTCAACAGAACAGATTTTTTTAGGATTTGATATTTGCTTTTGTCTATATTGAATTTCCGGAGTGTGTATATGTATCCAGGATTTGAAATCAATATTTTAGTAAAATTTAAGTTAGTACTAAGTGATTAACTGTCAGATTTAAATGTCACATACCTTTACATGGTGGATGATTATTTTTGGTTTATTTGTCTCTAAAAATGTATAATAACCAATTGATTTTAAGGTTGAATGTGATCAGCATTGATAGAATGATCCTAGCAGGTGTGAATAGATTTTGAGCTTTCTAGTTATTTCAGTACTTATCTTTCTGAAGGCGTTCACATTTTCATAACAATAATAATTACAGTACTTGTATTTTTCTATGTAATTGTCAAGTGATGATTGATAGTGTGTTTTCACTGGATTACATTTTACTTATATTTGGCACTGATAATTGACCCTCCTGATACTTAATTTATAGATCGTTTTCATTATTTAAGTTGAAGTAACATAGCAATATATGACAACGTAAACATGCTTTATTTCTTAATGATATTATTAACATAAATATTCCATTATGCTTATACATAATAATAATTAATAAAACACGACACAAATTGTGCAACTTGGTTTTAAGCTTGTATTAAAATGATCTCTAGAGGGAGCGTACCAATAGCTTCAACCAAGCTTTAATTTATAAATGCCCCTAAAGAAATAATTCAAAATCTCTATCACAAAGTCCTCATCCCCAGACCAATTGGTTTCGAGTTTATTACTCAGCTTAGTGAAGAGCTTGGATTCCAGATACTAGATCTAAAATACCAACTCAAAAGAGAGACTTTATCAAATATCTTACTATCACTTTGAAAATCTAAATTTTTCAAACACGTAAATGTCTTCAAATCCAGGACAACCAACCAAATAGCGATATGGGTCTAAACTCAGTTCAGTTTCACCATATATTAATAGCCTCAGCAATATAACATCACAAAAGCCTTCAAGTGTACACTTAAAATGACTAATAAACAAGACACAAATTGTGTAATTTGCTTTTACGCTCGTATTAAAATGTTTACTAGAGGGGGCTTACCAATAACTCCAATCAAGTTTTAATTTATAAGCGCTGAAAGATAAAAAAATCAAAATCTTTATCAGAATGTCCTCATACCCAGACCAATTGGTTTCAAGCTTATGGCTCAGCTCACCTCAGTGAGGAGCTATGACGCCAGACACCAGATACAAAATACCAACTCAAAGTCAGCACTTATATAATACGCTACTACGAATTTGAAACCCTGAATTTTTATAAATGCATGCATATATCAAATTGGAAGAACCAATATTTTTAGTAACCTTATATAATAACTTGCCTAAAATGTTTAGTAGTTGTAAGAACACAATCATTAAAGAAATAAAAATGAAACGTTTTTTCTACCTAAAAATCACTTACAAAAATGTACTTAGATAATTGAACGTGTGGAAATAGTTTACAAGAAAAAACAGCCAAATAGATTTACACTTTTTAACTATGCCCAAATAGATAAGATCGTTAAAGAACAGACCAGAGTGATCAGTATTTGTATATTGAATGTGAGCAAAAACCACTGCGGGTTGCTATTTATAATTTATATGGAGACAATTGGAATTATGAAAAAAAATGGTTATATATTGAGTAACATTTTTGGCATAATCTCATAATAAATTTTTCTTTACCTCTCTTTAACGTTACCTATAATGAAATTAAAATTATTGGGATAAAATATAACAACAAGATAATTAGAGTTAATATAAATCATTTCTTTACAAAGATAAGCTCCGTTTGTAAGTGTTGGAAAAACTATTAGATTTATTGATGATTTAATTAAAGTTAATCAACAGTTACCTGAGCAGCCCTCTTATTAAGAAAAGCAATGCAACTAATTATTAAAAACGATTATATCTTATCTGGAAATATGAGAACAAATTTTTAGAATACTTACTTCCAAGACCTCCAGCCAAGCCTAGAAAATAAAAGATTTAATAAGATGAAATTTCATTAAGATAATGATTTAATTAAAGTTAATCAACAGTTACCTGAGCAGCCCTCTTATTAAGAAAAGCAATGCAACTAATTATTAAAAACGATTATATCTTATCTGGAAATATGAGAACAAATTTTTAGAATACTTACTTCCAAGACCTCCAGCCAAGCCTAGAAAATAAAAGATTTAATAAGATGAAATTTCATTAAGATAATAAAGTATATATTATTCTAAAGTCAATAAATCCAAATTTATATTAAATATTGCACCACATATATGCATATTTAATGAGGACTGACTGTGATCTGCATCCAATCCAAGAATGCAAGGACATTGTACGTCATTGAGGTCCTTTAGTGACAGCTTTACAATTATTAAATTAAATCAATCAAATAAAGATATTTCCTGGGAAGAATGTTATTTTGTTATTTAGTTTTTACTAAAATGCTTTCAAAAAATAAAATTATGGAATAAAAATTTAATATACCAACAAAAATATCAGATTTTGATTATTTTCTATTAACAGCTAACATTAATATTTGATTTTAATTCATCCTCTGTCATTAAATCATTATGATTCAATTTAAAATAGAAATTAGTTTTTCTTTAGTTTTTTTTTTTTAATATAAAAAAATATTATGTAATGACAACAGCCATACCTCGGTAATAATTTCTAATGTGATAGGAAATGACGTATTTTGTTGTTTCAATACTCCAACATAATTTTAGATACACTTGCTGTATATCTTTTTTCTCATCCATCATTATTATCATTTTCAATAACTGTCAATCCATAGCAGGATTGAGGTTTAACTAACTTCCATTTAATTCTTCTATATTTTATATAACTTCTCATATCATATCAGCACACTTTTCTATTTCATTCAACAGAGTCACATGTAATATTTCTATATGTTTATATTTTTTTCCAATTCAGTTCAACATTTCAACTGTCTATGTATTATAATGATTTTCATCAATATTTCAAGGTTATCTCTAATTCAGTTTTTTTTTTTTTAATTTTTATAAAAATACAAGGAATATCTGTTAGTTCTGTCATCTGTAAATTTTGTTTAAATCGTTTCTTCTTATTACAAACATATTTATCTCCATATTTCATTCAGTATTCTGAAATAAAGTATCCCAACCATTAATTAGAACTGGTAAAACACTCTTGATAAAAATCCTTCTTTTCAAAATAATAATAACAGTAGTTTAGAAGCAAATATGAAAGAAAGTATATGAATTAGCTTAGAAGCAAAGATATATAGTAATAGCAGTAGTTTAGAAGAAGAAATTGTAAAAATAAATAATAATATGGCAACTAAGGAAGAAATAGCAAAAATAAATAGTAATAATAGTAAATGAGAAGCAAAAATAGCAATCAATACTAATATAAGTCAAATTGTAGAAGTGAAAAGAAATAAGGCAGATCATAAGATAGCCAAAAAGGAAAGTGAAAAAATTACACTAGAAGATGGAAAAGAAATTTTACCTGGTAAACCTTATCATTGGCATAACTGGTACATTTACACTAGAAGATGGAAAAGAAATATTACCTGGTAAACCTTATCATTGGCATAACTGGTACATTGTTTGTAATCAATATAGTTTGTATATTTGGAGCAAAGCTATAGTTTTAAAGTTATACAAAGACAGTGGAGAATGGCTTGAAATTATTTTGGAAGGAAAATTTGCTACTATGTATGATAGTGGTAACTTATATGAGAATATAATGAGGATGGTGATAAGGAAGTACATTTAAAAGGATTAAGGAATGCACATAGTCAAGTTAAACCTGGTACTTCTAGTCCAATTTATTCTATCTTCACCTGATTCAACATGTTTAGCCATTGCAAATTAGTTTTTTATGTATGAAAATAATGATAGAATTATTATTTGCAATTCAGATATTCAATGATAGGCTATTATCTTACAAAAAAATTTGCCTAGTTTTATTTTTGAATCCACACAAGGTAATATACAAGCCTTTAATGCTGAAACTTCATTTGACCCTGAATTTTCTACTGGTTGGATATCTCAGATTCACAATGATGGAATAGAAGAATATCCTATTAACCTTACTTTGGAGGAGACAATGCCAAGCATAGATCAAACTAACTCAAGTACTCCAAGACCAACTTTTCAAATAAACACTAAAACATTCATGAATGATTTAATGCAAGTTATTGTGAACAACCAAAGACAAGAACTCCAAACTTACCCTGAATGTAATGATGATATCCAGAGCAAATCACTATTAGTTCAGGTGATAATCACAGAAGAAAATTGTCAGAATCATTATCCTATCACACAGCAGACTAATGACCAAAGAATCAGCACAACATTTTTGAAGTGATTGATTCAAATCCATTAAACCCAGAAATAACTGTGGAAATGAATGAAGCAGAAAGCATCCAAAGCACACAAGCCATGGAGATGAAACAAACAGAAATAAGGCACAAGAGTCAGGATGGTAAAAAAGTAAAAAATGAAGTAGGGAATATTCTGGAGATTGTTGTTAAAAATGTCAGTGGAATAAATGACAACAACCCAAAATCCATTTTCTCACAACGGGTAATGTCTGAGATAAGAGATGATCCTCTCAAAATTGACACAGATATTCCATTATCAACTGCACACTTAACCCCATGAAGTCAATGAAAAAAGTTCATCTATATCCAGAAACTCAGATAGAGAGCTCTGACTACTCAACAATTCTATCCCTAGATAGCATAAAGTATGAGATAAATCATGAATCTCAAAAATTGAGACAATAACAGTTAGATGAAACTGTTTTTTCTCAAGTGAAACTATGCTCTCATGTCCTCAAGGCTAACCACCTTGACAAATTCATGATAATTGAGGCAGTCTCACATTCTAAAGACATCATGACAGAATACATAGAAAAAAATGAGATGGAAAATCAATTTCATGCTTGAATTTTTTTTATTATTTCGACAAACTTCACTCATGGGCGATCAAAGAGACTAATCTGCTAAGAGAGCAAGTTATGTTTTACTAGGGGAAGGGAGTTGTAGCAAGAACGAATTAATTTTAAAATAAAATAAGTTAATCTATTTTTATTTCGTAACTGAATTTATGTTGAATATATATATTTCAAAATAAATATACCCTATTTATTTAAATAAATTTATTATAGATTTCCCAGAATGGGATTCTATTATTTTATATTTCTGTAATTTAAAGCAAAAGTAATATGCTATGGATTTTGACCTTGTAACAGCACCACTGGATAGCACCACTTAATTATCATGCCTTTTTTTAAGTTAGGAAAGAGGGAAGGGGGAATTTATTTGAGAATTAAATTTCCTTATTTCTATATGTATGATTTTGTAGGTTAAATATTTACATAAAGTAGTTGTTTGCACAGGTTAATCTCTATGCAGTATTAGATCATTTAAGGCTATTTAATTATAATTCGTTCATATTTAATGATTATAATATCTCGGGTTAATAAAGAATGCTTGGAGAATCATGGACAAACCTAAAACGATCATTGATTTGGTGATTTGGAGTTAGCATTCACTTTTGCATATGTCTGTGAATCGGATAGCGTGGTTGAGATAGAATGGGTTAGCTGGCATGGTACCTTTATAGGTGGTCACATTTACTCTCTGTAAGTCCTATCTCCTATCGGTAAATGGACATGACATGTAAACGTATTGATTTCCCTTTTTATTCTTAGTTGGAATAGGCATACGAGTGTCTGTAATCTGGCCTGTATGTTCCTACTTACTTATATTCTCTCCTTTGCATTCATATATTTATTAACCTGACATTGTTTTGCTTTTCATTTGCCTATCTAATACATAAGCCATAGGGAAATGATTCTACTTAAGGATCTTCGACCTGAATAATCAACTCTTTTGTTTGTTTTCGTAATTAGTTAAAATTGTTTGATTTTGGCTAATTCACAATATAGTACTTATAGGTATGATTTTAGTTGTAAGTCCAACTAAAGTGGCTTGTTTTCTTGATAATTAACTGATCTATTTTTTTTTGTTATAACCGCTTACAGTTTTAATCACTGTAAAGTTGGTTATAAGCTATTTCAGCAAGGTCCACTAATATCATAAAACATTAGTTATTTGAAATCTAAATTATTTTTATAAAGAGAAATAAAATCAATTTTCTTTTATATGTTAGTGGAGTAAGACGTCAAATTAGTTTATTTATTTAATGTCCATTTTAATAGAAAATGTTTTTTTTTTTTTTTTTTAAATCTTGTGTAAAGTGGAAATAAAGTAGTCATTATTTTATGTTCGTTAGGCAGATGTTTAGACCTACCGCTATCTTATAAGCCTGTACTAAATGTGCATGGATAATTTTAAAATCCATGATCATTTAATTTTAAAATCTTTTTTTGCAATAAATGTAGACAAAAGTAAAAGTATATAAACTAAACAAATGAAATGTTAACCTAAAGTCGTCATGAACTTGTATAATTATAAAATTTAATTTAAAGATTGTATTTCTTGTTTTTAAAAAGCTTGAGTTAAATATTAATGTAACATGCTTAATGATTTATATATATATGAATATATATATAACTAAAAAAAACTTCTAGTGTTCATAGAATCATTTTTATTTACTTTTATTTTAAATTATTTTTTGATTTTAAATGTATCAATCAATCAATCACCCAAGTTCTCACTAAAATATATAATCAAAAATGTATCTCATGCTTTAAGACTCAGCTCCTGGCACGGTGAAAGTAAAGGAATATTGTATCATTGAGAAAGGCTATTGATTAGATCTTTGACCTGGGGATATAAGTAAATAGGGCAGAATCCACCATGTACCTGATTTTTATATCTTGTACATGGTCAGACTCGAGGTACTTTACCTGTGTTCAGGGGTTCATTGGATCGATATGCGTTTATCGACCGGTGCAATATATATATATCAAATTGGAGGAGCAAATATTTATAACCTTATATAATAGCTTACCTAAAACGTTTATTAGTCCTAAGATCTCAATTATTAAATAAATAAAAATGAAACTTTTTTCTACCTAAAAATCACTTCAAAAATGTATATAGATAATTAACCGTGCAGGAATAATTTATAATATATATATATATATTGTGCCCTTTTCTATAGGTCGGTAATAGTTCATAACAGTCAATTACTAAAAAATTTTAAATTTAGAATATGTTCTTTTAATATGGTAATTGTATTAAATCAATTATATCTTTAAAGTACAGTTTGAGGCTAAAGCAAGTACTAGTATATAAAATTATAGCGAATTATTTAAAAATAGTTAAGTAAAGTTTAAAATATTGTTTCATATGGTTGTAAAAGCTGGCCATATTAAATAACACAGCTATAAATAATTAAAAGTATATTTAATGAGTTCGATTTTAATAGTTTAAAACTCGTAGTAATAAATGTTATATTTTAAATTTATAAAGTCATATTTAAATAGTCAAAATTAGTATAATATATTTTAAAAATGGACTTTATGATGGTGAAAATTATATCTAATTCTATATTTTCTAAATTGTTCTTCCAAATTTTATAATTATATTATATAATATAATAAGTGTAGCAATTTTATAAATCTAGGCAGAGAAATAAATTAAAAAATCGTCTGTCAAAGTTATTAATTCTGTGACTTGTATATTACATACATTCTCACACACGCTTGTTTGAGTTAATAATAAAGTTTAAAATATTTTAAAATTGCAATATAGAATTGGATGGAATTGTTGCCTATCATAAAAGTAAATAGTATTAAACATTAAGTTAACTATCGTATAACATGCTTAAATGATGTAATAAAGATGAATACATTCATAATATAAAAATTAAATATTTTATTTAAATAAAAATAGATAAATTGAATATTAAGAAATGGAATAAGTTATTAAATGTTATTTTAAAAGTTATTTTAAATGTTTAAATAGTTTTAATAAAATAATAATTTATTCAAAAGTAATATTTTAAATAATATTTTAAGTTCATTACGTCATAATTTCTAATTTTGAAATTTAATTCTACTATAAACTAAAAATATGTAAATTTGTTCTCAAGCTAAAGTAAGAATTAACCAATAGGAATAGGTATTCTTACAGACTATAAATATCGTAGTAATTAAGTTATCGGGGGAGATTAATAATGTATTGAAACCAGAGAAAGGTAAATTAAAACTATCAAAAAGATAGTGTTTTAATTTTTTTTATTTTAGTCAATTTTTTTAGTACTTTCTTATAACTTTATCTGCAAAAAATTAATTGATAATTTTAAAAGTATTTTTAGCAAAAGAGAGTTTTAAAACATAATAATTTAGAAACTTCTTGGAAATGATTTTCTAATTTTTAAAGTACTTACCAGTCATATTTTATCTAAAAATTTAACCTAAGCTTCGCAATAAAGGATGGATATACTACAAAATAAAATGGATATAAGTTGTAATGCTGAAAAAATATTTGAAATATTTATTGATACAGCTTTATTAATACTTCACCGGAAAACTGTTTTGGTACATAAAAAACCACAGCTCGGACATTATACGGAGTCTAAAAAAAGGTATTGAAACGTATTATTTATAAGTTTATCCAAGATTTATTTTTAAATAGTAATAAGACAATTATATTTCATGAATTATTTTATATAATATGATATTCAAAGGAGTAAAATGTTATATACTTTCTGAAGGTAACATTTTTTAAAAAATATTTTCAAAAATTAAAGAAAGAACCCAGGAAAATATGTTACAGAAGCGTTTTTGATATTAAAATATCCGGTCTTAGAATTATTTAAAAATATATTTAGAAAAGATTTTGTTCAAAAGTACTTGAAGTTTTTATTTTTATTTTTACAAGAGATTTATAAAAAATACCAAACGAAAGTTTAAGTGTATCAAGAAGGAAACATATATAAAAAAGTGAACACATAGTTGAATAAAAGATGGATCCATGGAAATACAAATAGTACTTAAAAGTTTATCGAATATTTTAAAGTTAAATTAGATGGATTGATGCATCGGATACACAGAGAATATTGGTAGAGAAGACTAAGAAGCTTCACGGGATTAATTAATATTATGATTTAATAATTATCATCTTAAATATTAAAACCAAGGATTATTTTCTAAATTTTACTAAATGGATTAATAATTATTTTTATTTTAAAATTTAACGCGCTTGGAGGAGAACATTTTTAAAAACTCTAGAAAAAATAATAAACATTTTGGACTTATCAGGAACTATCGTCAAAAAAATATGTAATTATAGTTTTGATTCCCTTTATTTTGTTAACCTAGTTTAAATCTAAATTTTTATATAAGATTAGGAAAAACATTAATTTATTAATATTAAAATTTTCAAATATAACAATCTAATAATTTAGCTAAAAATATTTTAATATAAAGTGTATGGGTGTAAATTTTTTTTATATCTGCAATGCTCAAGTGGATAAAGGAAGCCTACTGAACACGATGACTAGATAAAGGTTATTGGTAATAATAATAACTATTGATAATTTATAGTGTATATTTTTTTTGTTTTCTTTAGATCATCCATAAATTGAAAGAATGAAGTGTAAAAGTTTTTTTACTTATATGTACCTCATTTCATACAACATTTTAAAAAACATTATGAGATAGGATTGACTTGAAAATATGCATACGACGATTATTTTTTTTATTAGTGATATAATCCAACATAACAAATAATTATGTGATTCTTTTAAAATTTTCATGTTATGGGATATTCAAATCTTGTCTAAGTAGATTGTATATGATTAGACATATAGAATAATGAAGTAAGCAGACTTTTCTTGTGAAACAGCTACATTATTTTAAACTATCAATGAATTTTATTTATTGTTTTTGTAAATGCAGATAGTTATTTACCAGTGTAAGATGTGGAAAATCTTGAGAAATAATGTTGAGATAGTGGCTTGGAAGTACTTAGGGAACAGGAAACCAAGAAGAAATAGGATGTTATAAGGAATGGAAATAATATTTAGTCTTTATGTGAATATCAGCATAGTTAACAAAGCCCTATGACTGATACACATTTTATTTGGACAGTGTTTATATTTCTTTAAATATTTGATGTTCTAATAAAGCTGAAGAAATAGCTTTAACATCGTCCCTGTACTAGAGGATATTAGGCAGGTAAATGTCATACCTCTTCGCACCGTGCCATGATTTTGAGATATGTTAAGAGTAATACTCTAGATTTCTTCCTTAATCCTATGCATCTGTTTTCGCTATCTTTATTTCATGTAACTGCATCATTCAGTAAGATATGTTTAAGAGAAATGATAAATAATTTAGAACTTAGGTTATGTTATCGTTTTGTATAAGATTGGTTTATTTGCTTAGAAGGAATAGGACATTATAACTTAAAATTGAAGATCCAAAGTATCCTAAGGAAAGAAAAGAATCATCGAATATATTTTGAATTTTATTTCGAAAATGAAATATAAACTTTTTTAAAATAGGGTATCTAAACAAAGATCTTTTTTTAAAAGTGATAATAATTTTAAATGCTTTAGTATTATTTTTTTAAGAGAAAAATAAGTATTGCATATTTTTAAAATACAATAGTACAAAGTAAATTATGTAAACAATATGCATAGTATATTTTTTGTTTATTGATTAACAGAAATATATTGATGATTACACGTATATCATACTAAAGTAAGGCTTAAAGAAGAATATATTATGATTAGTAAACATTGTGTGATAAATACTAAAATCTAGTACTGAATTTTTGGATAATATTTTGTGTAACATCTTTGACTTTGCAAGATGAAATTTTTAAATATTTTGAGAAATCCATACTCATTATAAAATTTTGTTTTCTATAGAATGTTTTGTAAGTATGAATTTTTAAAATAAGATAGTTTAATAATATTAAGGATAAAATGCTGTTGCTAATAAAGTAGATAAATATATTTGTAATAAGTTAACCATAATGAGAAACCAAATAGTAACATTGTTTTTAAAATTTTGTCCTAAATCTAAATAAAGAGATAATTGAAATATAAATTATTTTTTATAACCCTGTAGATCAAACTGTAAAGTAAAAAAGTTAAGGATATCCACTGTAAATAGTGTAAATAAATTGTTTATTTATTTGTTGTTGGCAATAAACTTTGTTAAATTTCGTTATTTCAAAAAATTTTGTGTCCGAGTTATTTATTTCTCCACATCGCTGCATGAAATCACGATATATGCATAATAATTGAAACAAATATATAATTTTGCACAAATAGATAAATAGAGAATTATTTAAGAATTTTAAATATTTTATTGGTATTCATTATAATTAAATAATCATAATCTTACATTATTTTATTGGTTATAAATCAGTTATCACAATATTATATTAAATTATATGCTATCAGTTGCCACACATATTTTGTTTGTCAGATTATTAACATGCTAGCAACGTATTTATTATATCATTACATGAAGATATAAGATCATATTATATTATTTCATTATTTTATTATGGTAATAAAATTATAGTAAAAAGAAAAGATATACAGAATTAGTTAAACAATGAAGAATATTATTACAGTTATTTATTATTATTAGTTTTAGTGTAGTAGATTATGACATAAAATCCCTTCTCATATTTTACTACCATATTTTTAAATTAACTTAGAATAAACTTTATGAACCTGAGATTATTTTATTGAGCTAGATTATTACAAATAGAAGATTAAGATTTAATTATTAGTTTAATCTTAGTGAGTAGAAGTTATTAAAGTCGTAAGAATACTATGAGTTTGTTATTTGAAATAGTAATAAAAGGGGGGGATAGTGTTCTTATGCCATTGAGGTAGTATCCTGTGGGATATTGGCTCAATGTAGTCTATCTTGTCACCTGTATTTTCACTTTAAGTCTCATGAAAATATTAAATATTTATTTAATTTATTTTTATAAACTGAACCTTATTCGTATTTTAAATTTGATCTAGTGAAATATTTTAATTTTAATGCTGAATATTTTAGTTATTAATTATTAACTGAGATAGAACCCTATCATATTTTATATCATATATTATCTGGAAGTGAAGATGCAGGAATACAGGTTAGAATATATATATATATATATATATATATATATATATATATATATATATATATATATATATATATATATACTATATATATATATATATATATATATATATATATATATATATGTCCACAGATGGCGTCCTTAAACAAGACTGCCAATCAAGCGTGTTTTGTTTACATAAACGTCAGAGTAGTTAGTATTCACTATCTCTAACTATAATTCCACTTTCAGATCATGATTTCAAGCTATTTGCTATCGTCAGTGAAAGACAGGAATAAAGAAACTAGATCTAAATACAAACTCTGAGCGTTTATGAAACAATTTCTATTCAGCTTGCAAGCGTGAATTTTTTAGACACGTAATAATGCCAGTAATGTCAGTTTATTCAGTCATCTATCAATTTGGTTGAAATCATTTCTTCTCACTATTAACACATTTATCTACATATTTCATTCAGTAGTCTGAATTCTTTATATTGTTATTCTAATGTGAAAGTCTCCCAACCATAAATTAGAAGTGATAAAACAATCGTAATAAAAACCTGGTTGTTTTCTATTTTCTCGTGTCAGCTACATAAAGCGCTATTTCTAGATCAATTCCTAAAAATATACTGTTTCAGAGGCCTTCATCCCATCTAAGATGCTTCTTTCTACGATAAAACACAGAAAAATTCTGGCTTTTTTCTATGTTAATGCTAGAATGTCTATTTTCTCTATACTTTTGTGTGAAAGTGTGTGGATTTTAGCCTGTGGTAATTATTTAAAATTTCATTACAAAGGTTTTTTTTAATATGCTCTAACCTATTGTTAGGTTGTAACTTTATTAACAATGTCGTGAAGATTCCATTACGAATGTGTAACCATCAAAAATTGTTTTTAGGGGTGTGGCACGGCAGTATTTGGAGGATCACGTGAAAAGTAACATTTTTGCAAGAATTTGTCCATGACAAGTTACTTTATATATATATATACGCACATACAAAAACAACCTAGTGTCTGATTATTAATTACTTGTCCAAAAAAAAAAAAAAGAAAATTAGTCGGGAATTATTTTTACATTTACTATTTAAATAAGATTAGTTTTTATATCTACACATTAACAAAAACAACCCAGTTTCTGATTAATTACTGTCCCAAAAAAAGAAAGAAACTTAGTTGGGCTCTATTTTTAAATGTAGTATTTAAATTACAGTATTTTTTATATCTACACAATATTTACAAAAAGAACCCACTTTATGATTAATTACTGTCCAAAAAACGCAAATTAGTCGGGTATCATTTTTCAATTGAATATTTCAATGACGGTCCTTTTTATATATAGACACTAACAAAAAGAACCCAGTTTCTGATTAATTACTGTCCCAAAAAAAAGCAAATTTGTTGGGTATCATTTTAAAATTTAGTCTTATTTTTTTAAATGTTGTAGGTAAATTGAATAATGTAGAATTGCATATTAATTTCTATTCAAAAAAGACCGTAAATTTTTATATTTTATACTCACAAAGAAAATAAAACCCACTTTCTGATTAATTACTGGCAATACCCAAAAAAAATTTATTCGGATATCATTTTTAAACGTAATATTTAAATAATATTACTTTTGATATCTACACACTAACAAAAACAATCCACTCAAAATAGTCGGGTATCATTTTTAATTGTAGTACACCTGGGTCTCGTTTTATGCGGATTTATTTAATGTGATTCATGTTTCTTCTTATTGTCTTTGTATGCAGTTTTTTTTTATATGATAAAAATTATTAGATCAGAAGTCGAGCTTCGATAATGCTCTATTACTTTAAATATTATAAATTTCACGCACTCACATCATATTTAAAGTAATAGCGCATTATCGGAGTTTGACTTCCATCTAATAATTTCAATATTTTCAGTGCTTTATAATAGTACTATAATAGATTTTATGCAATAAAGAAGTTCATAATTCACTTAAAATCAGGATTTCCACATTTTATATACACACATTAAATTTTACAAGATTATAATGTAAATCTATTCAAACGTTATAGATTAAAAATAATGTATGTTGTTGTTTTTGCATTTTAAATCACATTCTATTTTTGCTTTTTTTAAAAAAGAGTACATAATCAATTAATGATTAGTGTCCACACGTAATAAATTTTACAAAATTATAATGTAAATCTGTTCAAACATTATAGATGCCTATACGATGTATGTTGTTTTTGCATTTTAAATCACGTTATATTTTTGCTTTTTTAAAAAAGAGTACATAATCAATTAATCATTTAGTGTCCATAAGTTTATTTTTAAAAACTGAGTAACAGCAGTGGGCACAATTAAATTTGGCAATTAAAATCTGATTTTTAATTGTAATTAACAATTTAAAAATTATGTAACATGATGTGAAATGATGAAATTTAATTTTTAAACGGAATTGAAAATTAAAGATAAAAAATAAGAATTTAATTTTTAATTGTTAGTTTTAATTAAATTTTTCCCAAGAATGGTGAGTCTGTGTCTTTTTATTATTGTAAGTCTAAGTTCTTATTTTTTATTTTAAACTTTTAGTTTACTCGGAGGAAAAAAAACACCCAAAAAAATGAATTTCTTTTTAAACAAAAATTTCAGTTTTAGATCGCTTAGAGAAATGGGAAGGATCAACAGCAATTGGAAAATGTTTTAGTTTGGGTGAATCCACTATAAGACCAATTTACAAAAAATAAAGTTGGTGCTAGTTATACATCCTCTTGTGAGGAATCTGGTGTCTCAAATAGCGATAATTATTAAAATATCATGCATGTATGAAAAAAATGTAAATTAAGCTAAAAATATATTGTTCTGAATAAAATTAAATACTGTAGTTAATAAAAAAAAAAGTAAAAAAAGTTTGTCTTATATCAATTTTTTTCGAATTTGAAATTTTTTATTAGTCATATTTTATTTTCTTATTTTTTTATGCAAATTCTAAAGTAATTTTACATTGCTGCTTTGCTTTTATGCGATTTTTGGAAAATTACAGCACGTATCCCCCATTTTTCAAGGTAAGTTAAATCTATTTTTGTGCAATTTCTTTTGTGGGCATTTTCTGAGGAACCTATCTATGGCATAAAATGAGACCCAGGTGTATTTAAATAATGTTACTTTTTATATATACCCACTAACAAAAAAGAACCCATTTTCTGATTAATTACTGTCAATACCCAAAAAAAAGTTATTTGGGTACCATTTTTAACTGTAGTATTTAAATAATATTACTTTTGAGATCTATACACTAACAAAAACTATCCACTTTCTGATTCATTACTGTCCAAAAAAAAAGAAAAATGCAAAATAGTCGGGTATCATTTTTAAATGTAGTATTTAAAAAACCGTGCTTTTTATATATACACACTAACAAAAGAACCCACTTTCCGATTAATTACTGTAAAAAAAAAAGAAATTAGATGGGTATCATTTCTCAATTTAGCACCAATGTAGAAATTTTATGTAAATTGAAAAATGTATAATTGCATATTATTATCTATTTAAAAAATACTATAACTTTTTACAGATACACACAAACAAAAACAACCCATTTTATGAAAAAAACGTCAATTATTCAGGTACCATTTTTAAATTTAATATGAATTTCTAAATTTTTTTTTTTTAAATAGTGATATTATTTACTATTAGTTCCTCTAATTTCCTATTACAAAAACAAAAGCTGATATTTATATAGCATCATAAGCCCGCCCTGAATCGTAATAAGTATGTGTTTTTGATTAGCATCAACACCATCAAACGGTACATTTCTAGGAATCGATATACAAATATTAATTTATTTCTATCATAGAAACTCCATCCAAGTTTACTTTATGATTAATTACATCCATATGTCTAACATTTGTACTAAAAAAACCTGACTATAAGTCTTAACAGTTCTTACTTTTTTATTTCGTTATTCTCTATGGTAATACAGCATCGATTGATCCACGCCATAAGATGGCACTGTTGCTATGCTAAAGCACATAAATATGCTGTTTACAAGGCCGCTACATAGATCTTATGGCCTGTAAACTGTTCAACCACTAAAGATGTTGAAGTGCACCCATTACCCCAACATCTCTAGTATGTCGAACATTATTAGCGATGAATATGCAAGACTCTCTATAGACATTACTCTTAACTATTGTACAGCGTATGATGTGAAGGTGTCTTTATTTTGAATGACCAAAAGTATATTATAACGTTTTTTTTTTGGCTTGGGTGTATTTTTTTTTTAGTTTGGTTTGTAAAAATTGTAACGCTTTTTCAAACGCCCCTGGTTTCGTTGTCAGGGGTCAGAATTCAGAAAATGAGGAATATTAGTCACAATTCGGCAAAATTCACGATCAAGTCGTGCACTTTCCAAGTCTTTTTCGAGATCAAAACATTTCAATGGCACACGAATGTCCGGCATTTCGATTTGTAGATTTGCCTACTACAAACGCAGATGTGGTGGAGGTAGTTTAATGAGAAAATTAATTCTTGATGTAATTGTTGTTTTTTTTTATAAATACACGTTAAATGAACCCCCCAAAAAATGAAATATATGAAAGTTGTTTAAAAAAGCACGAAAAAAATAAAGAAAAAAAAGTGTCTTTAAAAAAAAAAAAAGACCGTAATCAAAAGCGAAAAAAAAAAGTTACTTTAAACATTAAAAAAGACCGTAATCCAATTTTGTTAAACAACAAGTTTTTATTTTTTAAAAAAAGAGTTTTTAAAAAATGTATGGAAAAAAAATCAATTTTGAATCAATTTATTTATTTAAAAAAAAAAGAAAATACGGTCCAAAAAAAATCCAAACCCCCCAAAAAAAACACGATAACATTACAAAATAATAATAATCAAATCAACCTGGTAACGTTATATCTATTCGTTTTTCACTAGCAATAGCGCCATCTTATGGCATGGATCAATCGATGCTGTATTACCTTTTCTATTTATTTATTTTTTTGAGAAAATCCATTGAACATTGCGCTATATTTTTTTTTTCAATTTCTCTGGAGGACTTTTATCTTATTTTGAACTGCTGCCTTTTGCAAAAATTTCTGCAGTCTGAATCATTATTTGCAAAATCACCACATCATCTGCAAAATAAAGATGACATAAATAATCTCCTCTTACTTTTACGTCTTTACCTTCTGATTTCAAACAACAAAATATTTATTTAAAAGTTCTGTAAAAATATTGGCAATATGGATTTACATTCTCATATAGTCGTTTATTTCTTTACTTTATTAACATCAGCATATACTCTAAAGATTCCTATTAGTTCTTTGACTTGTTAATCCAATTCTTTAATCACTGAAGAAAGATTTATAGAAAAAAATATCTTTCTGTAATCTAAATTTGCACCAGTATAATGGCAGCTCTTTTTGATTGGTTTTTTTATATAACTTCTTTCAATACATGGATATGATGCAATGTTCCATATAGATATTTCATAATTATTTGGTAAACATTTTGTATAAAATTGATATATTTTTTGTCATCTTTTTTCTAATATTTGATACAAATGCAGCATCATTTTAATCATTTGGTGGTACATCATTATCATTTAGACACTTGTTATATAAATTTGCCTAATAAATTTATTTTTTACCTGCTTCTTTTAACACATCGATTATATTTGGAAGATTGTTTTATTCTGTTCCCTTCTTTGTAGATTTACATGCATGTCTCATTTCTCCATTTAAAATCTTGCACAATTTAAAAAATATAGCAGTTATAAGAGGTACATTTCCTTCTTATTTATTGCTGTATAATTCTTGATAGAACTCTACACTTTTCATGTTGTTTTTTCTACATGTAATAAGAGTCCGTTTTCTCTTTTATTCTTTGCAGAATTATGTTTCCTAGAAATATCAAAATGTTCTTTTATAATCTTGAAACTATAATCTATTGTAATTTTTATGACGCTATACAATTATCCTTTTTTCTGTGGCTACCAACTCTTTTTCGCACAATTTTACAAAATATTTGATATACATTAAAGATCAGCCTGTCAAGCTATTGTGCATGTGCTTTTTAAGAGTGTTAATAATAAATGAAATTGACTCCCAACACAAGATATAGTATTTAGGAAAGAATAAAATGAATCCACTTATTCTATCCAACCCAAATGTTTATATATGGGTAAATCTTAAGTACTGGAAGTGAAAGCGTGAGGATAGACCATTCACTTTAAATTACTGTTTACGATGTCTGAATGAATGACGTTGACGAAATTATCTAGAATTTACTAAATGTCATTCTCAAATGAAACTTAAACATATGTAAATAAGCATTTATTTTATATAGCGCATGTTTATAAATTGTAATACATTAAAGATCAGCCTGTCAAGCTATTATGCATGCGCTTTTTAGGAATGTTAATAATATTTAATTATTGCTAAAGCTCCATTTTTATCTATTTTCATACTCCTCTTTTTTTCACAAGTTACTTTTTTTGAGTAGAAATTTTTCTAGTCATTATTTGCTTGTTTAAATCAGCTAATTTTGTGCTTCAGTAATATACTTTATAACAAAGTTTACATGATATTTATAATACTTATGCCTTGGTTACAGTGGCATGATGATTTTTATAGATTTCATTGCTAATTACATAGGTATGAAAATGTTGAATAGGGGCCTATTCAATTACTATATTTTATAAACCCTGAGCTTCCATGGTAGATTTTTTCACGTTATATTTTTGTTATTGGTATTATTGTTTAATTTTTACTGTTATTCATTTCTGATCTTGTTGTTAGTTAATGTCCGTTTTTCAATCTTTCGTTAATATTCTGTTATTGTCTTTGTTCAATGGTCAAATGTTTTATTCATTCGTTCAGCTGTGTAAGAATCCACATTTTATGTTGTCCTTTTAGTTTCTTGTTCATTGTTGGATTTGTTTGAATAGGATGTGCTTATATAATGGCTAGGTTTGCATTCTCTTATAAATTAGGTTATAATTTTAATAGTGTTGACCATATGCATATCTGGATATGCAATCTTTGTGTCTCTTGTCTTTAATTGTTGCAGCTTGTTGTAAAATCTTGTCAGATGTCGGCTGGCGTTTTTTCACAGGCTGAATATACATTGTGTACACCAAAATGCATGAAGTCCAAAGATTGTTGTCCATGATGCAGGAATTGTCTGTTTGTGTGTAAAATCTGTTAGTTGTTGTATAGTTTGTCTTTGTTCTATTTTGATTTAACATATTGTTTCGTGTAATATTTAGCACTGTACAATTGCAAAATATTGATTTAGCATATTGTTTTGTGTAGTATTTAGTGCTATACAATTGTGGAATATGTGATGTGTTTCTTCATCAAATTGACATAGAATGCAAAATGAGTCTATTGACTTATAAAAACAGAAATAGGATGTTGGCAGTGCAAATAGATATAGCTTTATCAAGAAGTCAAACAGCTTTGGTTCCATTGACCATTTTCTAAAGTTTAAACGAGTTGCTTGTTGTTTACTCCCAGAACTGGACTAAAGGTATGGTTGTTTGTGGCATGGTTGTTCAACTCGTATGCCTGCTAGTATGTCTATTTGCTATCAAACATGAGTGTTATAGTCCTGACATTGATTTGTGCTGAGTGTGTGGATGATCTGTAAGGAATATGTTGAGGAAGCTTTTTGGTTGCTCAAACCATGCAGTGATCTTTGCTAGTATGTTTATTTTTATGTGTGGAACATATGTACTGTGTGTAGCCCCAGACCATTCCATATAGTTGGTTGACTAAGTTGTTGATATGGCTACAGTTTACATATCCATTTGTAGTTTGCTATAGAGTGATGATATTGCTGCTGTAAATTTTTTTGTGAAGTTGACAATAGGTGAATAATATGCAATTATTGTTGTTATGAAGGTATTAAATATGTGAATTTTTGAATATAGAGATACATAGGCATATGATAAAGATGTGTATATGTTTGCTGCTTTCTGTTTGAGCTTATTTTGAAGTGTAGGTCTCATTCCATGTGCTCCCAGATAAAAGGGGAATCCAAGAAATGGAATAGGTTTTCCTTGATATATCTGCATGTGGGATTTGTTAGTATAGATTAACCATGCTGATGTTTTGCTTAGGTTGAATTATAGTTTGTGTGTGCCCATGTAATTTTGTAGGATTCTTTCTAATACTTGCATTTGTTTACATGGTTAGAAATATGGTTATGTGATCTATGTATGCAGTACATGCAATATGTTGGGCAGTTTGTGGTATTACTAACTCAGGTATTTCATTTTCCATCTGTTTTAAGAGTGGATTTATATATAGAATAAACAGCAGTGCATAGTGTGGAGGTAAACACTATTGTGTTTTTGCCACAAAGTGTGAGATGTATTTCTCAGTTGAGTAAGAGATATGTGATGATTTATAGTAGTGTGGGTGAAATTGCTGTATTTGCAAACATGTTCATTAAGTCATCTATTGCAACTACATCAAATACTGTCTTAATATCCAAAGAGATTGCAATTGTGGTACTGTTTATCTTGCTGCACTGCACTTTGTACCATTTTAAATACAAGTGCAGCCTGTGTGGTGGAGGATCCCTTCTTTGCATACTAAATGTTTGATATCAAGGACAGTGTATATGTTTCTATTTTATGTTTGACTACCTTTTCCAATAATTTAATTCCCAATGGACCCAAGCATATGGGTTAAAGTTTATTGAGATTTGAGATGGCTGTGTTTTTTTGTTAAATATTACTATTGCTATTGGATATAGTTCTCTAATATTGTATACTTTTTTGGATCAGAAGTTAGCAAGATTTCAAAAGTACTCTAAATAGATTTAAATATGAAAAGACAAATGTTGGTATGCCATTAGGTCCAGGGAGGCAACTGTTGGGAAAGTAATATCTCTTTCAAAAGTTTTAAACTCATTAATGTTTGGTTTATTATTTATATGACTGGAGTTTTTGCTTGAAATGTTAGTATATTATGCCCAGCATCTTATGTACTGCATAGACATTGTCACTTATCTTAATTGTCATGGGAAATTTTCTGATTGATAGATATCCCAGTGCTCAGTACATGTATCGGTTGTCATGGGGGTTATTGTGTGAGGCATATTTTTTTATTTGTGTGGCAAGGTAGTCTTTTAATGGTTTACATGTATTGTGGTATAGCTTTGTTAGATTTTGTATGCATTGGTGGGCATTGTTCATGGGTCTGATGATGATGATTTTCTTGTGGAAATTGTATGCTTATGCCATTAATATGTTAAGATGAGGGTAAATATTGCGTTATGTGATATATGTTGAGAGATAATATGTTGACTAATGACTTGTATTTTTGAATTGGATCTTCTGATATATTGTTAATTTTATTTAGCATGATATAAGTCTCGAAAATAAGAATTCAGTAGTAGTTGTTTGGAGTACAAGTCCGATTGTTTTTCCTAGATGAATGAATGTTGTTTGGAGCTCTGAGAAATTTATTGTAATGATTTGTACAACATTGTATGAAAACAGGTGGGATTGAAATGAAATTTTATTAAGGTATGAGCCATTGATGTACAGTAGCATAAATCAATAAGTGTGGCATGCTATTGATTATACAATGTCACTGAATCTGTATAAACAAAGCTATTAGCACTCATGAGTGGCAGGTTTAATTGATATAACCATTTTACATTGAATTTTTCATAGCTTAAGTTGAAACAACCCATTAATATTGTTGGTTTATGGCTGGTTGTGAGTTGGGAAATTATTGTGAAAATTATGTGCTATAATGCTGGGACCTAGGGGTATATACAAAAAATAATGTCGAATGTAGTAATTTGATGCTGGAATGTAGTGATTAGGAGATATGTCACTTTGAATAATTTTGAAAGTTGAAAAAACTGCAGTTTGAGGTTCTGAATATGCCAAGGCCTACAGAAAGTGATGATGTGTTCATGGAGTATGTGGAAAACCCTTGGTTAGACTGGTATGTAGCTGGATTAATTTGTGATCTGTTGTACATTTTTGTTTCTAGTTATCCTAGTATATGTTGTTGTATGATGCTCCTCCACTTGTTGAGCTTATCTACTTGTGTTATTGCACTGATGACTCAAACATTCAGTGCTGCTATTTCAATTTTCATTTATTCTGTAGCTGGGATTGTTTTGTATTTTTTGTGGTTATTTTGGTGCTTTATATTGTGTATTTTCACTGATTTGTTTTATTTCCATTTGGTTTTGATCTTTTAGTTGACTTTTACATCATTCTTTTGATTGTTTTTATATTGAGTATTTGTGTGTTTTGTGCTTCTTCATTTTGTGATTCTATTGTTGTTAATTGGTGTTTGAATAAATTTCTGATTACTTCCATTGGACTGGATTTCTCATTTATATACTCAATGACAGATGAATCAGTTATTATCATCTGACTTCACTTTTATTCGTAGGTTTTTTTTGGTAGGTCTCCCAGTCTTTCACTTGTTTTCTGGTTGAATTGGGCTTTTTAGTTGGGTTGTTGGGCTATGTTAGCTAGTAGTAGAAGTTTCTCTATAATTTCTAAGGCTGTCTGATTGGTAATAGGTTGCTGTGTGATTTTATCCATTGCATAGTCCAATTCTGGCATGTATACATTTGCTCCTAGTAGATTTACTTCCACAAATTTGTGCAACCTATCAGGTTTTAATGGTAGGCATAATCGAGCATCAGCATGTGCTATTTGTTTTCCTGGTTTATACATTAAGTTGTAGTCATAGGCTGTAAAACTGTAGTCAGGAGTTTTTGTTTCTCAATATGCCCAATAATGGATGATGGTCTGTACATATGGTGAACTTCTAGTAATAGATATACTGGTGGAACTTTTTTACTGAAAAAATAATAGTGAGAGCTTCTTTGTCCAAATGTCTACAGTTGATTTCAGCTGACGACAGTGTAAGGGAAGTGTATGCAATTGGACGTTCATTATTATTTATTTGGTGAGAGATTACAGCTCCAATGCCATTCTCAAAAGCATCTGAGGGGACTATAATTTTTTGATCACTCTGATAGTGTATTAATATGTTTTCTGAATATAATAGATCTTTTACTGTCTAGAATGTGATCTGTTGTTTGGCCTGCCACTTCCAGCATTGCTCTTTGCATAGTAGTATATATAAGGTTTTTAATTTATGTGATTATCCCTTCAAGAAAATTTTGAAGAAACAAAGTAATCATAAAAAAGCCTGCAAGTCTTTTACATTTTTGATGTGGGAGCACATTTAGTAAATTTAGTATAATCTGTTCACTTATCTTAGTTTTCACCCTTTTAATTTCTGACCCCTTTTCCATGGTTCTGGTTAATTTAACATGTGACCATTGTTGATTCTTATTCTTTCTACCACAAATATGGCACTTTTGGTTTTTCAATTTGCAAACTCTTTTTATGTGCCACTTTATGCTGCAACGAAAACAACTAAAATCCTCTCTCGGAGTTTGTGATGTTTCCACTGTTTCCATTTTACATATGCTTACAGCAATATTTGCTTCCTTAGTTCCAGCTTGGAATTTCATCATTTTGTTAATCATCATCTCACAAGCAATACATATAGTAACTGCAATGTTGTAATTGGTGTCTATTTCGTTGAGCAATAAGTTTCTTAAATTACAATTGACCATGCCATAGAGAAATTGATCTAAGCGCATGTCATCAAAATCAGGAAATTAACAGTCTTGGGCCAAGGTTCACAATGTAATATACTCAGAGCAGATTTTATTTGAATGCTGTTTTCACATTCTAAACCATAGGCGTATGAATCTTTTGGTATCTGCAGGCTGAAAATATGCAGTAAGTTTTTCCACTAATAATGTATACAATAACTATTCTGGGGTTTTATTGTCTGCTAATTGTTTGGCAATTTGCAATTCATCTGTTCCAGTGAAGAATAATAATATCGAGACTTTAGTTTCATCTTCTTCCATTTCATTCAGCCTCATGTATTGTTCCAATTGTTCCATGTGTAGTGTACATCCAGCTGGATTTCCGATCTCAAATTATCTGTTATTTTGCAAAGAAATAGCCATGTTCGTATGAGCTATTCAAAATTGCATTTTATTGTCTCTCTTTTGTTTACAAAATGATGACCTCCATTATTCTGTCAGACAGCACCATCTGGAGTGTTTTCAGGGAGTTAAAACTCAACTGAAATTGCATAAATAAGGTTGGACTTATAAAGGTTTGTAACTTAGTTCTTTTAGCATTTATAACATGAAATTGAGATACAAAAAAACAAGGATTATTAACATTACAATTGTGTTATCAGTTATCCAATGATACATAAGTTTGATTATTTACGTGGAACTAAAACTAACATAGTCCCTTTCTATTACATCATATTAATACAATTCATTATATTTTAGCAGTCCTTGGATTACAACTGTTTTGTACAGGTTGCTAACTCCTTTATTCATTCTACTTTTAAGCTTACAGCCTTAACATGTCCACTCATCAGGGAGTATGCTAATCGGGAGAAAAAACAAAAGAAAAAAGTTATTTTTCTATTCCACTCTTGTTATCATCACTTCTACAATCTCCATGCCCTCTAGTCATTATTTCTAGATTTAATCAGTCCATTCAACGCAATTATCTAATAAAAAACATATATACATATTTAAAAAATTATCTACTTTTTCAGAAAAAGGGAAAGCTCTTGAGGCATATATCAGAATTATCTGCAATTTGGTATGCACCATTATGTTAATTAAACTGAGAGAGTGCAAACCCCTCAAGTGCTTAGCCAATCAGATCACAAATACTGAGACAGAGAATTTAACAAGAAAAGAGTGGTTCCACTCTCATCTTTATTTGTCTTTCTATATATCCAAGCCAGTCCAAAGTACTTAGATCTGAAAGTGTGGATCTTAAATATCTTCACACTTAACTCACTGAGTTCTAATTATAAACATACAGGTGAAATCTTTCGATTTACTACGCAGTAGTTTTTAAATGTTATAACTTGATGCAATATATGTAAATAATATTTATTTTACACAGCCAGATGGTATTGCAATTAAACTGTGCTTTGTAAAATATTATTTACATATATTGCTGCAAGTTATAACATCTAAAAACTACTGCGTAGTCACGCTGTATGTTTATAATTAGAACTCAGTGAGTTAAGTGTGGAGATATTTAAGATTGATGCTTTCAGATCTAAATACTTTGGACTGGCTTGGATATGTAGAAAGACAAGTAAAGATGAGAGTGGAACCACTCTTTTCTTGTTAAATTCTCTGTCTCAGTATTTGTGATCTGATTGGCTAAGTACTTGAGAGGTTTGCACTCTCTCAGTTTAATTTCAATACCGTCTGTGCTTTGTAAAATAAATATTATTTTCATATATTGCTGCAAGTTATAACATCTAAAAACTACTGTGTAGTAAATCGAAAGATTTCACGCTGTATGTTTATAATTAGAACTCAGTGAGTTGAGTGTGAAGATATTTAAGATTCACACTTTCAGATCTAAGTACTTTGGACTGGCTTGGATATATAGAAAGACAAATAAAGATGAGAGTGGAACCACTCTTTTCTTGTTAAATTGTCTGTCTTAGTATTTGTGATCTGATTGGCTAAGTGCTTGAAAGGTTTGCACTCTCTCAGTTTAATTTCATAACCGTCTGCGAGAGTTGAGTGTGAAGATATTTAAGATTCACACTTTCAGATCTAAGTACTTTGGACTGGCTTGGATATATAGAAAGACAAATAAAGATGAGAGTGGAACCACTCTTTTCTTGTTAAATTGTCTGTCTTAGTATTTGTGATCTGATTGGCTAAGCGCTTGAGAGGTTTGCACTCTCTCAGTTTAATTTCATAACTGTCTGCGCTTTGTAAAATAAATAATATTTACCATTATGTTAAATAACTTACCTGGCCTCTCTGGTTGATATAGTATTAATCTCGAAAATGTTATCTTTTCACTTTTTATTTATAGTGTATCTTAACTTACTTCCAATAATATTTCCAGTGCTTATGCCGTTAAAGTACAATGCATGTCCAGAATTTAAATCAACTTTTACTTTAACTTTTAGTCCAATAATATCCTATGTAATATTGAACATTTATACTTTCAATTCTTGCAGTCTTATTTTATTTAACAGTGATTTTATCAGTGATGCCACCTACCATAGTCTGAGTAGGAAGCACCTTCCTGAGCTCCCAAAAGTTTTTTTTTATTAAAGATTCCCTAAATTTATAACCATCGGAAAAAAGGCCTTGAAATCATTTAAGGTAAGTGGTTCTTATTTTTTATCTAAATGGATGTGAGTTCAGTTACTCACAATCCGAATTATAATGTAAAATTTGGTCCGTGCATAAAAGCGGCTAACATAGACCAAATTACAAAGCAAAATCATTCTAGTTATGGGAAAATTAAAATACAAAATAAATCTAACAAAGGTTCTTGGAGTATTCTAACAAGATCCAAAAAAAAGGATCCGTTTCCTTTTCATAAAAAATAAATAAATAAAACTATAAAATATGTCATACAGAAAAAAACCTCTTGAAGACATTATCGAAGGTCTAATGGTAGACATTAGCAGCGGAGACTTCATTGAAAGTTCACCTAATGCAGAAATACAAACAGCCAGCTGTAGCAATCTTACTGAAAAACCAAATCCAATAAATCAAAATATGTCTTTTGGACAATTCTTAAATATGTCTAATATAACTAATTTAGGTAAAATAAATAAAAGTAACGAGTTGCAAGATAACGTAAATATGAACGTAACCACAAGCCCGCACTATAACATGAACCTAGGCTCTGCACAAAATGCTGAGCACTTTGATTGTGGTAAAACAGGGCCTGTTGCAGAAGAGCAAACAAATAGTCTCGATATACGTTCCATGAGAAGCTCGTGTAATATTAAGACTAACTATAACAAATGTCTGAAATTAATTAAAAAGTTACAATTGTTCAAACTCCCCCAAAATTAAAGAAATCAAAGATTTACTTACAGATAAATTAGTTCCTATCATGGCTGACGTTCCGGTGAAAGTCAGCGATGATACAGCCAGCAGCTCCAACGCATTTACCAAATATAAAAAAACGAATCATAAGAAGAAGAAACAACAGTCGCTTAGATTATTTAAAAAATCTAATAAAAAAACCTGCTACAAAATTAATAATAATGGTATTTATAAAAAAAAAACACACTGATAAAAAACCTCTAGAAATGGACACCGGAAAGTCAAATGAAATGATTAATGACTGCACACTTTAGATTACTGCTCACCATGCTTTGATATAACTGGCGCTACAGTCAAAGTGACAAAACGTAGAAGCAATAGAATTAACAGTGTGAATAAAAATTCGAATGTAAAGCTTAAGTCTAAGGCTCTTAATAAATGTAATAGCGATAGCGGAGATACACAACATATCATAGAAATAATTGAAAACAGTGAGAGCAATTATGAAACAGCACCTAATATTTCAAAACAAAATAAAACTAAAGTTCTATCTGATGAGGCAACCCCCATTAATAGAAATGAACTCACAATAGAAGACAGAGTTGAAATAAATATAAATCTCAATTCCGATAATGCCGATATTTTGTGCTCTGGGACTAACGTAATAGAGACCAACATAATTACACCAACATTATATATCAATTCCAAGACTCCCGATGAGCATAACTGTCTGGATAATGATTGTAAATCGGACAATCTCAATAAATCAGGTCATAATAGGAATAATCCGGAATCTAATCAAAAGGAAATAAGGGAAAAAAAAACCATTCCATTCTTAATACACCAATATCTGAGAATATGTCAATTGTACACGTGAAGGAGATGGCACTGCCAATGGCTGCAAAACCAAACTTAATAACTGGGAGTCTCACAATACACCTAAATCTAATCCCAGTTTGAGTCATCAAACATCCAAAATCCTGCCCCAAAATATACTAACATACAGCTAACTCAAAATCAACCCATTTCTGGTGAACAGATGGTGCTAGCCAATGTTGCTGACTGTTTTTCTTCCACATCAGAAGACAAAATGAACATTATAAACGCATATAGGCCAAAAGCTAATAAAACTGTATATACAAATCCCCTTGCATTAAGCCTGGATGATAAGCATCCAAGCACAAAATTACTATCTAATCATAGTCAAATAGATAGTGAATCATTTCCCAGTTTAATTTTTCATAACAGCACTAGAAATAACGCGGGATGGCTTAAAGAAATACACTATCCAAATAGAAATAAAAATAATTTACAAACACAATCGTTTGAATATCCATTAGAATCTCATTCCATAGCTGGTCATCCACCACTCAGCACTTGTCACAATAATGCCTCCCCTCCTGTCTCTTCAAAACATACCTTATTGATGAGAAAACAAGATGAACTTGATCATAATTTGTTAAATCTCACACAAGCAAATAATGCAAATTTTACTAAACTACAAACTAACCCTGCTGATGAAACTAAATGTTTCACACTTCCCATGTCATATGCGAAGTGTGAAACATAAATGTTTCACACTTCCTGCAGGTCACAATACTGATCACCAAGGCAGCAATACAAATCAAAAAACTGTGGGAATGGACATTCTTGAGCTAATAGAACAGCAACCACACCATGCAGATGATATGGTTCAAGTGGATCCAATTGAAAGCAATATTACACTAAATCAACTTTCAGTGGAGCAAATGGATACTATTGTCTCAAATTTTAACCTGACTATTCCAAACATGCTTCTGAAATCGCTGGCTAACTATAGCAATGATAAGAGCATTATACTAGCGGTAATGGACCTAAAGTGTGCTCTGTTTAAATTTCCAATGAATGCCTTATTTGAGTTAATTAGAAGAGCAAATATTGCAAACGAAATTCATAGGATTTCTACCCATCCGAATGACCGCTATATAGCAGTCGAATTCAAGACCTGGGCTGGCAGGAATAACTTTAAAAGCAAATTTAAAGTATTGGATGATAAGATCATAGTAACTGTAGATATAAACAGATCATCCACTCTAAATGGGTCAATAAAAGATTGCATTACAGGAATAGATGAATCTTATTTACAAGAGATATTGGAACCCTTTGGCAAGGTGACAAGTTTCACCTACCTTCCAATTGACAAAACATTTAACAACATTCTCTCAAACAAAGCAACATTTAGACTGCTCCTAAAAAAGGGAATAGTGCCAACAGATATTTCAACAGTGTTGTCGGCTAGAGGCTGTCCCATGATATTATCTTTTTCAGGTGTTAGGCCACAGTGCTTCTACTGCGGACAAAGAACTCACCTGATTAAGGAGTGTTTGAATCGTATATGTACATCTTGTGGTCAAAAAAAAGTCGCACTCACAGATGTAGGCAACAACAGACTTCACATTCAGTTCCAGAGGTACAACATGCTTCATAACAACCGAGTGCACAACACTACAATGAAGAACAGCAGGATGAACTCAACTTAAAGTATACAAATAAAAAATGTATCCTAATACATGAAAGGAAACAGCCCTCCTTAATTAACAGCAATCAGGATTACAAACATAACACATCGCATAACTATAGTCACCAAAACAGTAATCAAAGGCCATTGGAATCAAAACCAAAAGATTCATACAATTCTGGACCTAGGAGTTTGCATGAAGGCCTAGGCTTTAGCTCAGTTACAGCATTTAGTAATAGAGCTGGTGAAAACAATATAAACAATGATCAAACCAAACAAAAAAAAAGACGGAAATACCTAAACCTAACTCCATCAAAGGTAAATATAACATCTCACCAAGTCCTAGTGATACACTGATAGCTGTGGCTAATGAAAATATCAATCCTTGCCAAACACCAGTAGATTCTGCCGCTTCCTGGTCTGCAGATGAGATGGAGAGATTCATCACTCCTAGCACCAGTCATAAAAGAAAACCATGGGTTGTATCTAGTCCTAGCTCAGGAGAAGAAGAGATGGCATTCCCAGTGAGGCAAAAGTCTAAACCCACAATATCAAATGCAACGAACAATAAGCATAAAGGAGCCACAGAAAAGAAACACAAGATTAATCTTCCATCTGATTTGTTAACTGGTTATCCTACCAATGGTTTGCCATTGGACCTCCCCACTTCAGATTTAAACATCCCTCCAAACAACTGCAAGGAAATTAATAAAAAAAAGAGTCTGCTGATGCTTCATTGAAACCGCCTGCGGTGGAATCTAGCGGGCCACCTTGCAATGGATAACAATAAATGTTTAATCTCTGCTATCAATGTCCAAGGTATTAATTCCCTCGGTCGTATTAATGCCATCAGGCATTTCTTTAGGCAAAACTCACCACATATGTTGTTCATAGGTGAAACAAAATATCACCTAAACTCAAACTACTTCATAAAATCAGAACTTAGTAAAATAGGATTCACCCATTTATCTACAGGTCATGCGGCTAGGGGAGGAGTTGGGGTAATAATAAATAATCTTCTGGCTCCAACCTCCTTCAGAACAATTTATCTAGATCAGAACCTAATTGCCTTGGAATTTACCTTCTCCTTGAATACTTTCAATGTGATTTATGTATACAGTGCCAATGTTCATGCAACACTGCTAAAAATAGTCCACACAATTAACCTAATTACTAATAATAATAATGCACCTACCATTCTGCTCGGTGACTTTAACATCTCCTATGAATCCTTCACAAAGAAATATTTACCCCTACTCAACAAAGTATTTCTCAACGGGAGGGGATTCTTTCCACCTGATGCATTTTCATTCTATACAAAAAACAGTCGCACACTCAGAGGCTAGACTGCAACCGACAGCCTTTTTGGATCATTTTGCGATTATGGCATCCATAGAGCTGAACAACTTTCAACAAATTAAAGTCAACCGGAGTCTCAGAATGTTCACTAAAACCAACGCCACTGAGGCATTCTTCTCAGAGGCCTACATTCTTTTTCACAAGGTGAACCTCATATACCTACACTCGGTCGAGGCCTGGACTACATTTATAGGCATTATTCAGTCGCTGATTACTCAATACACCTTCAAGCTTAAGGGAACAACCACACTGATGCGTGAATTGGACAGTCTGAATTGGAAAATTAAAAACTTCAATTGTCAGGATCACAACATTGAATACTTACTTGAGCTAAAAGCTTCATACAGATCAAAACAATCAGCAGTAGCAGAGATAATAGCTACAAAAAATGCAAAGAATTACCTGCCAGCTCAACATTGCTGGACCTGGGGCTATCTCAGGTGGGCTCTGGGGGCCAGAAAGAAACAGGAGGTTCCTACTTCATTGCTCATCAATCTGGCATCCTTACTGGTGCAAATATGATTTTACACATAGAGAACCACTTTCAAAATCTTCTCTTAGGTCACCGTACAAACCCTGCCTTGGAGTGGGTGGGCACAACCAGAGAGGCAGATCATGGTATTACACTTCAAGACATCACCAGTAGGTTGCAGGGTCTCCCTGACAGTGTTCATCCTGGGATTCATGCTATCCCGAAGTTTGTGTTCATTCACTTAATTTTTTTTACTGCGAGGATTATATTAAACATGTTAACCTACCTCGCCATTGAAAGGAGAGTAATTCCTAACCTATATCCAATCGCCATGGTTCCTTTCATTAAAAAGAACCAGGATCCTACCTCTCTTAGCAGTATCAGGCCAATATCGATGACACCAATTTTGTTCAAAGTCATGGAGGGTATAATAAAAAAAAAATTCAGAATGCCATTCTACAGGATATATCGGCCTCTCAATATGCAAGGAAGGGATAATCGGCACTGACTGCAATTGGTGAAGTGAAAATTCTGCTTGATCACATTAGATCTAACAGGAAATCCCAGCCTGTGGTAGTCCAGCTGGATGTGTCCAATGCTTTTGATACAGTAGATGTCAACATTCTTCTTGAATTGCTATCTCAGTTGGACATATCAAAACAGATAATTCAGATATTGGACAATCTCCTGAATAATAGGCATATTCATATTTCCATAAATGGACATTACTCAGATGGATTTGGTCCTTCAAGATCCATACCACAAGGTTCACCGTTGAGTGGTCTATTGTTCATAAAGTACATCGACCCTCTGATTAAAGAGCTAGATCAGCTTCCAGGTATATATGTGCCCCAGCTTAAGAAAAACATCAAGGTTTTTGCATACATGGATGACATACTTGTGATTCTTCCATCCCGTAAATATCTGAAGACACTTCATTCCATAATTACCAATTATACTAAAGATTATAAATTATCCATCAATCCTCACAAGTCATCATCCTGGTGCATCAACACTGGTAGGAAAATACTATTCAATTTTTTTAGCAGAACCTCAGTGTTTTCTGGGGTTTCCTATCTTCAAGTCACAGACTGCTATGTCTGTCTGTCTACAAAAATCCATCATAAGCAATGCTACTGTTCAGTCGCTGTCAAGGACATACCTGTCCCTACAAGGGAAGATTGCTCTTATTAATATGAAGATTATGGCGAGCATAAATTACTACCTGCCAATAATGACAGTTACCAAATCATTCACCTTACAGATTCAGAGGCTCTGTGGTCAGCTCTTATGGAGAGGTCGGACCACTGCAATTAGCATCTGCAGACTTCAGTTTCACAGGAAACAGAACGGTATGGGTCTCCAGTCAATACAGACAATCAATTTCCAAAAAGGGCATTCACTTTTAGTAAACCTGGGGAAAAAATACCCTCTATCAAATATTATAGAGACTGTAATACCTACTGACAGACCTCCCCCCAGTAAACACACATGGCTTGACACCATTATTAAACAACAATCTCTATACGTCGGGCACTCAATAACAGAGTTTAATAATAAAATCAACATCTGGCAGGCACATTGCCTGCTGAATCATGTTAATACAGTTATTTATGCTCACCTAGAGTGCAGCAATCATAAAATCACCTCAATATTTAAATATCTGCTACTGGAGCCCAAACTTATGGATTATCTGATCAACGTGAATATGGATTCCATGCCAACTAATACATTCTTATACTACAAGCGGTTTCTAAATAAAATAGACCCTATTTGTCATGCCTGTTCTAGAGGAGAGGAGTCCTTTAATCATCTGTTAAATATATGTCCAGGCTATAACAGTATTCGAAGAATTATCTCTCAACACTGCATTATAGCAGTGGATAAAATCCTGGACATCAGGGGTTGTCTCTTCTCTGGAGACTTTACAGTAATCAGGTTATCAATCTTCCTGACATATGCTTTTTGGTACACAAGGTGCAGGACAAAGTTCACACAACCAACACCGGATCCCAATGCTATATTTTGCGATAAGCTCAAAGCTCTTCAAGACAAGGATAAGATACTATCCTCTAGATTTTTGTTTAATAATACATGGAGCCTACTAGTATGGCCCACAGACTCTACATGAATTTTGGACCTGATATATCCACATTGTAGTGTATTGTAGAAGAAGTAGTCTGTGTTGCAACATGTCGGATTCTACTTGAGGGGCATTGATTTCACACTACATGTATCCCAGCTGATAAGTTAGCATTATTGGGTCATTCTCTGCTCTGGCAGGGGTGGGCAATACCAACTAAATAGTATGTTTTTGCTCATATTATAACCTGCTAGAGCGGAGAATGGCTCTTGCATACTTTTTCCAGACCAACGCTAGCAATGGATGAGCCAACATTAACAAAGTGTTTTTATTATGCATCTGTACAATTTTATAATATCAATAAATATATTTTTTAAAAAAATAAACTGTAGTTGTAAGAGATTAAATAAATGATTGTCATTAAATAGCAGTCTGAGTGAACAATCAAGAGAGTTAGCACCCCCACCATTTGTCAGATACAATTGATTCTTGTCTTGAGAATTCACAGCCATTTAGTTAGAGGGTGAGTTTTTTTGTGCATGTATTATAAAGACCTGCATGAAAGAAAAATCATTCATTTTGCTTTCAAAAAAACTTTAACCGATATTTTTTACCATCTATAAGACAATGTACAGAAAAGACAAAAGTGTTTTTTTTTTTAAGTCAGAGATATAAATCCAATAAACTCACTATGTTGGATAATGTCTTAGTTGATAGCTATCCGTGTTAATATATTATAATAATCACATAGTAACAACAAGTTCAATTACCAGAACATATCGAGTTGTTTTTAGAAATAGATAGGTTGCTTCAATGCCTCATAAACTAATTAATGGGTTTTTCATTCAGTTAGTAACAAACCCGTTTTAACCACCATCCAATATCACTACTTTGGTAGTCATTTGTAATGCAAAATGGGTTTAATATTATTTCTTTGATTTTGTTTGCAAAATATTATTAAACTTATTGACTTCATTGTAACTAAATAATCAACAAATCAGATATATTTTTGTATTAATGGAGGATAGACATTAAACATATTTTTTTTTATTGTCATTACTAATTGATTAATAAACTTAACTTCATTCTGTTATTTTTGCATTGGTGATCGAGAGGTCAGCGCGACTGCTTTGCCGGCAGGTGCCCGGGTTGCGGGTTCCCGTCTTGGCCGATGCTATGATACTTAAAAAAAAACTATATTCTGTTAACATTAGAGTGCTGAACAATTTGAATACCAGATTAATTTTCTTCATTTTTCTACTCTGGTATTCCAAGTCCTCATCAGATTTTTAGGATTCGATATTAACTTTTCTCAAGTTGAATTTTTGGAGTTTGTATATGTATTTCGGATTTGAAAACAATAGTTTTAGTAAAATTTTAATTAGTACAAAGTGTTTAAATGTTTGATTTAAAGGTCATATACCTTTTACATATTGCATAATCATTTTTAGTTTATTTGTCTCTATAAATATTTAATAGGTAATAGATTTTAAAGTTGAGTATGATCAGCATTGATAGAGTAACTCTATCAGGTTTCAATAGGTGTTGAGAGTTCTAGTTATTTCAGTACTTATCTTGCTATAGGCTTTCACTTTTTAATAACAAAAATAATTACTGGTGTGTGTCTATATAATTATCAAGTGATAATTGCAAACATGTTTCCACTTGATTACATTTTACTTATATTTGGCACTTGTAATTGATACTTCTGATCCTTCTCTTAAATGATCGTTTTCTTTGTTTAAGTTGAAGTAACACAACAATATGTGCCAATGTAAAATTGCTTTATTTCTTAATGATATTATTAACATAAATATTTTTACTAACCTTATACAGTATCTTGCCTGAAATGTTTAGTAGTCATAAAACACAATCATTAACATCTTCCATGATATATACGATTAGTGTGCATTGCTATTTTAAAAGGCCATGATGTTATTTATGGATTTTGGACATAGCATGCACCGTCACCGTCTCTTAGTCAATTTTGGTCGCAATTTTTCCATTTTAGGCTTATTTTATAGCAAATTCGAAATTTAAAATGTTATTTTAAAAATGTCCGATCATTTTTTTTTTGCTGTGTATTGGTGTCCCTTTTCTCTGATTGGATGCCTGCCAACTCTGGAAATTGTACAGTAGGCGTTTCTAAATGACCAAATCAGAAACCAAAACAAAATGCTCTACTTGTCCATAATTGATTTTGAAGTAAATAAATATATTTATTGCAATTTTTTACATTCATAAATAAGATTTTACATTACTTTATCGAAATATAAAGTTTGTTTCAAAAAATTTTAAATATTACAAGAAAAATAAGCTTGTAAAAATGATAGCTCTTCAGAAAAGTAAATTATGTTGACAGCTACAGACTGAATACTGACAGCACAGATTGGTTGAAATATAATTCTTTTGTTTTACCACTGGCTATTTCTTAAACGTTTTTTCTTATATTTTTCTTCAGTTATTAATATTATTTTTAATTTTTCATTACATTTAACCAATTTGAATCTAAAATTATTCAATTTTTAGAAGCTGAATTAAAAAAATTATGTGTATTTTAGATTAATATTTGAACAATAGAAACCAACTGGAAATGAAACTGACGAATAATACTGTTCCCAGATTTAAGTAGTGGACCAATACAAAAATTAGACAAAGATTAAATAAGTTGAAGAAAGCAGCTAGCAAATATAAATTAAATTATTTTGTACCTGAAAATCACTTACAAAAATATATGTAGATAATTAAATGTGAAAATAGTTTTCAAGAAAAAAACAGCCTAATCTATTTCGATTATTTTTAATTGTGCTCAAATCGATAAGATCATTAAAGAACAGACAAGAGTGATTAGTATTCGTATATTGAATATGTGGTGAAAACAACTGCAGATTGCTATTTTTAGTTTAGAAGCAGACAGAACTATAACAAATAGGTTATATATTGAGTAAGAATTTATGTCATCAACTCTTAATAAACTTTTCCTTTCTGTAATTAAGTTACACATAATGCAATTAAAGTTACTGGGATAAAATATGACATCGCGATAGTTAGTGTTAATATAAACATTTCTGCACGAATGCAATCCCGTATGTAACTGTTGGAAAAATTATTAGATTTACTGGTGATTTAATAAACTTAATCAACAGTTAAACAATCTAACTAAATATTTAAAAACGACTGCGTGTTATCAATAAATATAAAAAGAAATATTGACAATACTTACCTCCAAGTCCTTCAGTCAAGCCTAGAAAATAAAAGATTTAATAAAATGAAATTAAGACAATAAAGTATATATTATTCTAAATTCAATAAATCAAAATTTATACTAAATATTGCTCTACATATATGTATATATAATCAGAACTGATTGTGATCTGCATGCAATACTAGAATGCAAAAAGATCGTTCGACATAGAGGCCCTGTAGTGACCGCTTAAATTACTTCAGCCAAATAAAGATATTTCCTCTGCAGAATGTTATCTTTGTAATTTAGTTTTTACTAATATGCTTTGAAAAAATAAAATATGGTACCAAAATTTAATAAACATAAATATCAGTTATGGTTGGTTTTTTTCTATTAACATCTGCATTTGTTCAGAATATTAAACGTCAACTTTTGATTTTAATTCATCATTTTTCATATAATTATTGTCATTTAAATTGAAAATGAAATTAGTTTTTTATTAGCACTTTTTTGAGTACAAAATGTCTTGTGTACTAACAACAGCCATAGCACTGTAGTAATTTATAATGTGATAGAAAATTATGTATTTTCTTGTTTCTATACTCCAACATACTTTTAGGTACACTTGCTGTGTATCTTTTTCCCATCCATCATTTTCAACAACTATCAATCCATTGCAGGTCTAATGTTTGCCCAAATTTAATTTATTTTTTCTATATTTTACATTTCCTCTTTTATCATATCGACACACTTTCCTATTTCTTTCACCTGAGTTACGTGCAATATTTCAACATCTTGATATGTTTTAACCCAGTTCATCATTTCAATTGTCTATTTATTATCATCTCCTTTATCAATATTTCCAGATTATTTCCAATTTTTTTTTAATTTTTTATAAAAAATACCAATAATATATGCTTGTTCTCTCTTTAATAAATTTGGTTTAAATCATTTCTTCTTACTACAAACATATTTCTCTCCATATTTCATTCGGTAGTCTGAAGTATTTGTATTACTGTTCTGTTACAAGTGAAAGTCTCCCAACTATTAGTTAGAACTAGCGAAACACTCTTACTAAAAAATTTTCGTTTTAAACAAGTAAGGACATTTTTGTAATATTAATTTATTTCTATCATAAAAACACCAACCAAGTTTAATTTTATGATTAATTCCAGCCATATTTTTAACATTTGAATTAAAAAACACGACCAATAACTAAATAGTAGTTTGTTTGTTTTTAATTCGTTATTTTCACTTTATTTTCCTTCATGTGAGAAAGTTCATTGAACATTATTATATTTTTTTCATTTATCTGTAGTTCTTTTATCTTATTGTCATCTGCTGACTTTTGCAACAATTCCTGAAGATCTGAATCATTATTTGCAAAATAACATCATCTGCAAAATAAAGACGACATAAACATTCTCCATTTACTTTTACTCCCTTTTCTTTTGATTTCAAATCACAAAATATTTCTTATTAATGTATATTGACCTTATAAAATCATCTTCTCACACAATAGTCTTGATGGTTACCTCATTGAATTTAGCATGTACTCTAAAGACTAATAATCTTCACACTATAATACAAATATGGTTTTTTCTTCACAATTCACTGAAAAAAGTTTTATAGAATTAATTTTCTTTCCATAATCTAAATATGCACCAATATAGTGGCAGCCCTTATTAATCGGTTTTTTTTTTGCAATAACTCCTTTAAATACATGAATATGATGCAATGTTCCATGTAGATATTTCGTTATTATAATGGTAAATATTTTGTATAGAATTGACATATTTTCTTTTGTCACCTTTTTTTAATAATTGATAAAAATGCAGCATAATTTCAATCATTTGGTACATCTGTATCATTTTAGTTATATAACTTTGTCAAATAAATTTATTTTTTAACCTGCTTTTTTTAACACATATATTAGGAACATTGTTTTAATGTACTCATTTCTTTGTAGATTTACAAGCATGTCTCATTTCTACTTTTAATATCCTGCACAATTTAGAACATATAGCAGTTGTAAGAGGTACGTCTTTTTATTGCTGTATAATTCTTGATAGAACTCTACACTTTTTATGATGCCTTCTCTACATTTAATGTCCTTTATTTATTGCAGAATTATATTCCCTAGAAATCTCAAAATGTTATTTTCCAGTTTTGAAACTATAATCTTCTATGTTCTATGGATTTCCATACGAATTCGCTATTATACTTGCATATCGCTATACTACCATACATATTTATGAGGCTATCCACTTCCTTTCGCACAATTTTACAAAATATTAACTATTCAATTCTTTGTAATGCGCCATTTTTTTATTTTCATATTCCTTCTTTTTTTCACTAATCACCTTTTCTCGGTAGAAATTTCACTGGTAAATAAGTACTTGCTTAAATCTGCTAATTTTGTTGCAGTTTTTACAAGTACAGTACTATTTATTTTCCTATTGATTTCATTCAAATCTAAACCTTGTCACTTCAAAAACTTAAAATTTGAGAATGATTTGCAAAGTTTAATTTAAATTATTCGGAATGTTTCTGTATAATAAATATATCACCTATGATAATTATACTTCAAAATAATCTATTTCTTTATAGTTTTTTACTAACACTATCTTATTCTCGTGAATACATTATCAACTTGCTGTATGGAATCTATTGGGAACATTAAAATAATGCCCTACATATTTCCTGTTAGTCAAAGCACGATCCAATTCTGTTTTACCTTTATTATGTAAGAGCCACCGAGTCCATTTTCTTTTAGCACCTTTCCCAAATAGACGATTCATAATACAAAAGTTTTATTTTCCTCCATACTGCTTAAGTCTATGTTCTCTTTCATTTCTATCACTTTAAACAAATAGACAAACATAACTTCTATCTATAAATTGTTTACCAATTCCACAAAGAAGGACTCCATTCATAATTTTAAAATGTCATTTTATCTGATCAAAAGTCTTTTATACATATTTAAAAAATATCTATTCTTCATGAAAATGGCAACTTATTTGGGCATATATCAGAAATATCTGCATTTGGTATCTATCGTTATGTTGAATAACTTATCTGAACATTCTGGTTGACATACCATTGTTCTTTAAAACGTTATCTTTTCACTTATTATTTATAATGTATCTTAACATACTCCCAATATATTTCCGGCATATATGCTTTTAAAGTTCAGTATATTTCCACATTTTAAATCAATATTTGCTTTAACTTTCATTCTGACTTGATAAAGTCCAATAATATCCCATGTAATATTAGACAATTCTATTTTCAATCATTGCCATATTATTTCATTTAACAGTGAGCTGCAGTTGTAAGTATTTTAGTAAATGGTTGTCATTAAATGGTAACCTGGTTATACAATCAAGAGAGTCATAGCACCTTCAGATTTATTCACCTCCAATTGATGCCTTGTCTGTAGTGTTTACTGCCTTCCAGATAGACCGTTCGTTATTTAATGTGTCTGATATTATTGTAAATAACTAATTATACGAAAGAAAAATCATTCATTTTGCCTTCAAGAAAATTTAACTGCTATTTCTGTTAATTGCTGTCAGGCAATTGAGAGAAAAGATAATACTGTTTTTTTTTTAATTTTTAAGTCAGATGTATAAATACAGCATAGTCACCATACTGGATATTATGTCTTGGTGATCAACTATCCATATTAATATACTATAATAATCATGTGGTAATAACAGGTGCAATGACCAGAGCATATGGAGTTATTTTTAGAAAATGGTAGGTTGCTTTAAGGCCTCATAAACTAATCAAAGGGTTTTCTTTTAGTTAATAGCTTATGAACAATTCAACACTGGGATTCCTTTTTTTTCTTAGTTTTATGATTAATTGTTGCATCTATATTAATCCCTAGGCCATTTTCTGTCATCCCTGACTGGTTTGCAGTCATAGAAACCTGTATCACATTTCTAATATCTAATGCATGGATGAAATTCTTAAAACCAACTTTGTTAACATTTTATTTTCCACATTTTCTATGTGCTTTGATGTCCAAATGATTTCTCTGTTTATTCTAACAAAATAATTTTAGATTTTTAATGTCTATTCTTTTTAGAATTATTTGGTTTGATTAAAAATTATTGTCCAAGGTTTTATGTTCTAATGATTCTAGAATTGTTTAACCTAGCTTTTGCCTATTTCTAAGGCAGCCATTTGCCTAACTGGACAGTTAGATACTCTCAATTATTCTTGAGTGAAAACTGTTGCAAAATTTCTTATAAAGATGAAAAACAATAAAACAGGTTATCACTTACTTCTTGGTAGACTTTGCTTCTATGAATCCAAAACTGGACTATAACTTTGGTGAATAAAACAGGGAGCCTGTAACAGTTAAAACTGGAGTTCCATGCTTCCTCTAGTAGACTTATGGCAGTAATTTATGTGATTAAAATGACGTATTGCTTTACAATTGTAGTTTTTATATTCTAACATTAATTTAGGTACATTTCAGTATGTCTTATTTCTCAGCCATCAGTATCATCATATTCTACAAATGTCAATCCATTGCAGGATTAATGTCTGATCAACTTAAATTTAATTCTTCTATATATAACTTCTCTCACATTATATCAGCACACTTTCCTAATTCATTCAACTGAATCACATACAATATTCATACATGTTTATATATTTTTTCGATCCAGTTCAACATTTCAACTGTCTAACTATTATCAACTTTTTTATCAATATTTTCTGATAAGTTCCAATTCAGTTGTTTTTTTTTTAATTTTTATAATAATACCAGTGATGTCTGTTTGTTCAGTCATCGATCAATTTGATTGAAATCATTTCTTCTTACTACTAACACATTTCTTTTCATATTTCACTTAGTGGTCTGAAGAATTTTTATTGCCGTTCTGTTACACGCGAAAGTCACCCAACCATTAGTTAGCACTGGTAAAACACTCATAATAAAAAACCTTATTTTCCAAAAATTAATCACACTTTTTTGGAATATTAAATTATTTCTATCCTAGAAACTTCATTTAAGTTTAATTTATGATTAATTTTATTTATATTTTTAACATTTGTATTAAAATCCTTATTAAGATCCTAATAATTCTTATCTTTTTTTATTTTTTATTTATTTTTCTTCTTTTGAGAAGTCCATGGAATTATTGCGATATTTTTTTCCAATATATCTATAGTCGATTTACCTTACTTTAAACTGTTGACTTTTGCAACAATTCCTGCAGATGTGAATCATTATTTTCCAAATAACCACATCATCTGCACAATAAAAACGACATAAATAATCTCCATTTATTTTTACTTCTTTACCTTCTGATTTTAAACCATAAAATATTTCTTGCAAAAGTTCTGTAAAAATATTGGCAATATAGAGTCACATTCTCATACAGTCATCTTTATCTTTACTCTCATTAATATATACATATACTCTAAAGACTCCTATTGTATCTTGATAAATATTCTTCGCATTAAAATAAAAACGTCGTTCTTTGATTTGATAATTCAATCCTGTAATCACTGAAGAAAGATTTATAGAATGAAATGTCTTTCCATAATCTAAATATGCACCAATATAATGGCAGCTCTTATTCATCGGTTTTATTTTCTATAATTTATTTCACTACATGGATATGAAGCAATGTTCCATATAGATATTTTGTAATTATATTGGTAAACATTTTGTATAGAATTGATATATTTTCTTTTGTCAACTTTTTTTCTAATATTTGATACAAATGCGGCATTATTTCAATAATTGGTATATCTTTATTATTTAGACATTTGTTATATAAATTTACCAAATAAATTTATTTCTTAACCTGCTTCTTTTAAGACATCGAATGCTTTTGGAACATTGTTTTAATCTATTCTCTTCTTTATAGATTTGCATGCATGTCTAATTTTTTGATTTAAAATCCTGCACAATTTAGAAAAAAGCAGTTGTAAGAGGTACATTTTCTTCTTATTTATTGATGTATAATTCTTGATAGAACTCTACACTTTTCATGATGTCTTCTCTATAATTAACCAGAATCGCATCACTCTTTTTCTGCAGCATTATGTTTCCTGGAAATATCAAAATGTTCTTTTACAATCTTGAAATTATTATCTTTTTTGTTTTATAGATTTCCTGAGTTTCCTATTGTAATCTTATGATGCTATACTATTATTCTTTTTTCTGAGGTTACCACGTTTTTTTTTCACACAATTTTATCAAATATTTAATATTCGATCCTTTCTAAAATTCCACATTTATCTCTTTACATATTCTTCTTTTCTTTCACAAATTACTTTTTCTGGATAGAAATTTTATTGGCAAATACTTCCTTGTTTAAATCTGCTAATTTTGTGTTTCAATAATAAACTTTATTGTCAACAAAGGTTATACGATGTTTACATACTTATGCATTAATTACAGTGGCATGATGATTTTTACAGATTTGGTTTAATTGCGATTTTTATTGCCAATTACATAGGTATAGAAGTGTTGAATAAGGATCTACATCAGTTAACTTATTTAATAACAATGTTTTAGAAATCCTGCACTTCCATGGTAGATTTGTTTATGTTAGGATAGGTTTTTTTTGGTATCATTGTTTAATTTTTACTGATGTGCATTTCTGATCTTGTTGTTAGTTAGAGTCTCTTTTTCCATCTCTGTCAATATTGTGTTATTGTTTTTGTTTATTGGTAAAAAGTTTTATTCATTTGTTCAGCTGTATGAGAATTCACATTTTATATAGTTCTTTTAGTTTCATGTTCATTATATTTATTTGAATAGGCTGTGTTTATATAATGGCTAATTTTGCATGCTCTTATAAATTGACTTGTAATTTAATAGTGTTGGACACATAGATATCTGCATGTGGAATATTTGCATCTCTGTTCCCTCATTTGTTGTAGCTTGTTGTATAATGTTGTCGGATGTCAGCTGGTGAAATTTTACAGGCTGAATATACATTATGCACACCAAAATGCATAATGTCCAAAGATTGCTGCTCATGCTGTAAGAGTTGTCTGCTTTGTGGGTAAAATCTATTACCTATTGTATAGTTTGACTTGTTCTATATTAATTTAGTATATTGTTTCATTTAGTATTTAGTGCTGTGCAATTGTAAAATATTGATTTAGCATTTTGTTTTGTGTAGTATTTAGCGCTATACAATTGTAAAATATGTGTTGTTGTATTTCTTCAGCAGTGTGGCATAGTTTGCAAAATGAGTCTGTTGATCTATAAAGATAATGGTATAATTGATAGTGCAAATAGATTTATCTTGGTGAAGAACTCCAACAACTTTGGTTTCATTGACAAATTTACTAACGTTTTTATGATGTTGCTTCTTGTTTATTCCAGCATTGGACTAATGATCTGGTTGTTTGTGGTTGGGTTTATCAACTCATACGCCTGCTAGTATGTGTATGTGCTGTCAAAGGTGTTGTAGTTCCAACACTGACTTATGCTGAGTGTGCTAATAATATTAGATATTTATATGTAAGAATTATGTTGGGAGGCTTTGTAGTTGCTGAAACAGTATGTTGATTGTTTTTTTGTGCGTTACACATTTATTGTTTGTAGCCCTAAACAATTCGTTGATTGTTTTTTGTGCATTACATATCTATTGTGTGTAGCCCTAAACAATTCCATATAGTTGCTTGACTGAGTTATTAGATTAAAATGACTACAGGTTTTCTACCCCATACTTGTTTGCTACAGAGTGATGATATGGCATTTTATTTGTGAACTTGAAAATAGGTAAATAATATGCAATTCTTGTTGTTATGAGTATGTTAAATAGGTGTACTTTTAAATATAGAGAAAAGTATGCATTTGATAAAGATGTGGATATGTTTGCAGCTTTCTGTTTCAGCTTATTATGAAATGTTTGTCTCATTCCACATATTCGCAGGTAAAATTGAAATCCAAGAAATGGAGTACCTTTTCCTTGATAGAGCTGTACATAGGGTTTGTTAGTATAGATGAATCATACTGATGTTTAGCTTACATTGGATTGTAGTTTGTGTGTTTCTATGGAATTTTGTAAAATTCTGTCTAATAATGGAATTTCTTTACATGATGTTAAAACATGGTCAAGTCACCCATGTAGGCAATACATGGAATATGATGGGAAGTTTGTGGTATTAATATCCCTGGTAATTAATTTTCAATCTACTTTAAGAGTGTATGTCTATGTAGAATAAACAGCAGTGCATTGTGTGGTACTAAACACTGATGTGTGTCTGCTACTAAGTGTGAGATGTATCTCTCAGTTGAGTAAGAGATTTGTGACGATGTATAGTAAGGTGGGTGGAATTGTTGTATATGCAAGCATATTCATTAAAAGATTCATTGCATCAGCATCAAATTCTGCCTGGATATTGAAACAATATTCTTTGTTTCTCATCCTGTTTCACCTACTATGTGCCAAACCTTTCTCTCAGTTGAGTGATTTGTGCTGATGTATAGTAAAGGGAATGGAATTTCTGTATTTGCAAGCATGTTCATTAAGAGATCCATTGCAACAGCATCAAATTCTGCTGTATATTGAAACAGTACTCTTTGTTTATCATTCTGTTTTACTTACTATGTGCCATTGTAGTATCTTTTTCCCCAGTTCAAACCTTCCTATTCCAAGTATATAAGCATACAATAATTTACTATGATATGTAATCATGTATATTTACATGTATATGCATGTATTTGTATCTGTGCATACCTCTAATAATTATGTTAATGTTTGTATGTGTATAATAAATACGCTTTTATAATTTTAAGATTAATAAAATTAATTTATGTTGTAAACATCATTGTATGTATGGGAGCACACCTATGTATACATGTGAAGAGAACTGTAATATCATAGATTTAATAAATGTTACAGATTTTCTAAATCCTTTCTAAATTATTTTTAACTTATTTAATTTACAGAATCGTTGGAATTCATATATAATTCTTAAATTCATGGGTTTCTATCTTATGTGTATGCTGGAATGTTGGCAGCTTAAATCTCTTTTAAAAAAGAGAGAATGAAGATCATCAGTTTCTCAGAAATACTTCAAATTAAATGGTAAACTGAGAGCCAAAGATTTTTAAAAGATTTAAAATAAAGTTCAAAAAGGTGAAGACAAAATCATTAACCTGGCACCACTTTTCAATAGCCAAGACACATCCTTTTGTTATTATTAAATTTATGCTGGCTATTAAAAATTGGAAAATTGAAAATTAAAAGTGAACAACTTTTAATAGCTTGTGATGGGGAATGAGAAATAGTTAGACAACAGGGGTCACTTGTATACTTTTCCTGCGATGAGCACTGGGAGGTAGAGCAACTGCTGCCTTTCCCTTGCAGAGGATTGGTCCAGAATGGAGTTCAAAACCCACAGTCTGCCTAGAAGACATCAAACCCAACAGCCTAATGGTGAATACCACATCAAGCACCTCAGCTAGAAAAGATCAGTAAATTTCCTCCTGCAAAGCTTTATAAAATTATTAAACTAAACTTTTAAATTAGTTCCTAAAATCTAAAGCTACCTAAATCATGAACGTTAAAATTAATAATTTGTAATAACTTTTAAAAGTAAATTATGTAAATTTATTTTAATAATCATCTTTATAAGGATCTTGCCTGCTTAATAAATATTATAATTGATAATTTTCTTAGCACAATAAATGTAATCAGTTATTATTATTTATCTATTTTTTTTAATCTGTGGTCATGCCTGTTATTTTATATATTTGTTAATTTATCTATTTATGTTTTGCCATTTAGTGTGGAGATTGATAATAAAAATAATTTTGGAGAGTTGATTAGTTGCTCTCACTCAGCTACTTTATGCTGCTGATTTGCACACTTTATAAATCTCTGATCTGAAAAACCTATTCGTATATATATATATATATATATATATATATATATATATACGAATAGCCAAAACATATATATATATATATATATATATATATATATATATATATATATATAATTAAGCTAGTATGTTTTGGCTTATTGTTTAATTTAAGTTTGCCTATTAAATGTCTGTTTAGTTAAGTATGAAAGAATGATATTTTAAAGCATATTATAATCAATTGGTTAATTTTAACTCCCAAATATGCTTTACTCCTCCTTAGTTTATTCTTATAAACTATATGGATTACAAATAAACAAGGCCACTAGTAATTACCTCTTTTAGCATGATTTAATGATGCTAATTTACTAAGATGTAACAAGGCCACTAGTAATTACCTCTTTTAGCATGATTTAATGATGCTAATTTACTAAGATGTGTATAGTACTTTCACAGAATAAAACTACAGATTTTACACTCAATTAATGTTCATTTCAACAAAAATTTTATTAGCAATAAATAGTGATTACATACTAATAAAGGATAGGTAAATGAATACATTGTACAATAATATGATTGTATAATGTTCTATTTGTCATCTGGCTAGATTTTGTTATGAGAGTACAATAATTGTTATACTCTTATGTGGTTAGGTATAGTGATGAGATTCTAAGAACTTGTTTACTATGGAATAAGCATTTTTATATAAACATGAATATTTTCTTTTAGAATTTCCTATTCTATAATGCTGGGTAGGTGGGAGTTGATAATCAGGAAAAGGAAAGAGCAGTTAAAGACCAGGTGTCATCAAAGACTTTACTGGAGGCCAGGAGCTGGTCACGTTTCTTGATTTTTTTAAGCGTTTGATAAAACAATGGTATGATTTGTGGCGGGGGTAATTCCATGAGAGTTTTGCATCTCACTATCCGTATGGAATAAAAGACAAAGGTAGAAAGCCTTATTATTGAAAAAAACCCATTATGAATGGCATTTTCAAGTGAGAAAATCATATCATGTCTTATGTTGGAATTGATTATAATTATATCTTTCAGTGTTTTAAGTCTTGGGCACCGGTGTATAATATGGTCTATGGTTTCATCTTCATGAGCACACAGACCACATATAGGGTCAATGCTGGTAAAATGTCTTCGGTGATAAAGAAACCAATTTGTGGGAAGCGCATTAAGATTTATTTTAATGATGAAGTCAAGGAATTTGGGTTCCAGACTCCATCTTTTGAAGTGTGAAATGAGTCTTTGGTTAGTTACTTTTAGGCTGGTTTTAATGGGTTGTTGATTATACTTGATTATATTGTATGCTTCCCATAAGGTGATTTTTTTGTTAAGGTTAAAGGGCATTATTGGGTTATAAAGTTGTAGGTGGTCTATTAGGGAGGCTATCCATGAACTGGTAGAGGGCGGAGGATGATCAGTCGGTGTAATTTTTTTAATAATGTTGGAGTATCCATGGGAGAGGATCAGATTATGTAGAGTGTTGTGGGTTTTCTGAAAAATGATTGCTTGTATTGAGTGTAATGACAGTCCATTGAACCTGCATGGTCATTGGGTGCCTCACAAGCTAATAGCAACTGTCCTTCCTCTCCAGAGAAGTTTGTTACATAATCGGTTGATTTTATTTTGAAACTGTTTAGACATTTTTATGAATGGTAGATAATATGAGATTTTTGGCATTATGATCATGTTGAGGAGGCCAACCTTTCCATATAATGAAAGGTATACTCTAGAGAGGGACGTGGTGGTGGCTTCAGTTGAATGGAGGATTGCATCTTGAATCTCTCTTGCCATTGCAGTTGGTGTTTTGAAGATTGTGAAACCTAGGTATCTTTGGGGTTTTGCAGAAAAGGGAGAGTTAATTTGTTTACCAGACATAATCTTCCAGATGGAAGATTTGTTAAAGTTTATTTGTAGGCCAAGTTTCACTGCATTTCTGTTTAAGATGTTCATGAGATGGGGAAGGTATTTAATGGTGGGAAGAACAACCATGATGTCATCTATATATGCAAATACATTGAAGTTTTTATTGAGAGAGGGAAGGAAAATTCCAGGGAGGTTTTTTTCTATATCCATCAGAAGAGGGTTGATGTATGCTGTAAAGAAAAGGGCACTGAGTGGAGATCCTTGAGAGATCGACTTGTATGGCTTAAAGCCTGGTGTGATCTTGCCATCAAGAGAGAGAAAATTCTCTTTGTTGTTGAGCAGATTGCTGATCATCTGAACAATCCCGGCTGGAATGTCGCATTCCAACAGAATATCTAGGAGGATATTTATCTGGATTGAATCAAATGCTGCCGCAACATCCAGCTGGACAGCAATAGGTTTTGATTTATGATGTCCTCTGATGTAATTGAATAGTGCAGTTACATTGGACATAGCATGCGAGGTTGATGATCCCTTTTTTCCATATTGGTTTGACAAGATATGGCTAAGGATTTGAGTTTGGATTTGATCTTTAATGACTGACTCAATTATCTTGATAAGCAATGGGGTCATGGAAATTGGCCGGATATTGTTAATGTCATTTAGTGGTTTTGCTTTTTTAATAAAAGACACGAGTGTCACTGGGTAAAGATCTGTTATGTTTCTGTTGCCGGAGGCTAGGTGATCAATATTTTTTTAATAATTGGCACAGTGAATTGACTGAGGTGTTTGAGAAAGAAATTTGGGATGCCATGAAGGCCAGGAAGAATGCCATCAGGGAGAGATGATTTGATTTGGATTTCTGTGATGCCATGTTCACCGGGGTCACCAGCATCCAACCAGCTGTTTATATGAGGAATGACATCTTTTTGCATTAATTGGCAGAATTGTTTGCTGATGTGCTGCATCATTGGAAAGCCAATGAGATTGGTTCCATTAGAATTAATGGATAAGGGAATGATTTTTTTCTATTGTACCCCAGTGCCCATCTAAGGTAGTCTCTCATCCAGCAGTGTTGTTGTGCTAAGAAACATTTGGCTCTTCTGATGGATATATATTCTGCAAGGGATTTTTGCTTGATTTTGTAGAGATTTTTAAGGAAGATGATTATTTCTGTATTTGTGAAATTTTGCTGTAAAGCTTGAAGTTGTATGTTAATGTCTGTTAGATCATTTAGAAGGCCATTTGGTCCTTTGATTTTCCTGGCATGGTGATTTAATATAGATTGTAGTATTCCGATGAAGGAAAACCAGCCCTCCTCAGTAGGAAGGGAAAGGATGTTCATTTTCTGGAAAAGGATGTATGCCTCAGATACTATCGCTTCGATCATATTTGATTGGGTGATCATGCGCATGGTTTTACCAGGTCCATCAATAGGTGCAGGGATTGAAATAGGTGTAAGTTGTAAGATTAGAGCCATATGATCAGAGAAAGCAAATGGAGGTCTGGGGAGTAGTAAACCAAATCAATCAGGGACTTTTTAGTTTTAGTATAGAAAGAGTAGGCTTCGGGAGGGAAGAAGCCCTCTCCACACATTAATCTGTGATTTATTAGATGCAAAAATCTCTTGTTGAAGTTATTGTATGTGGTGTTAAAGTCTCCCAGAAGAATAGTAGGGGAGGCTCTGTTAGCGATGATGGTATTTAGGATGTGTATTATTTTTAGATATTGAGAGGTGTCTTTGGCTGTATATATATAAGCTATGATGATCGGATAACCTTAATAGTCTATTTCTATGATAATAATATTGGCATCTAGGAATAGAATGCTAAAACTGTTTGGTGGTGTTGACTTGCTGAGAAGAATACCGACTCCACCTGAAGCAGAATGGCCTATGGAAAATCTAGTAAATCCAAGAGTTGAGAGAAGAGATAGTATTTTATGATCAGTCTTATGGTGATATTTAGTTTCACCCATAAGAAGTATATGAGGGGAGCAGAGCGAGAGCCAGTTTTTAATAGCTAGAACTCTATCAATTGAGTTGATGCCACAAATGTTAATGCCAGCAATTTTGCAGAACATGATAGATTAATCCAAACCGTCCTCAGCAAAGTGTATCAAGTCAATGTGGGACATCTCCATGTTAATGAAGTCTGATGATGTTTGGCAATCAGAGTCTTGTGATTGAATTTGTGGATGGATTGGTGATATAGTTGTTGGTTGAGGAAACGCATCCATGAAGTCTTTGGTGTCTAATGAAGTAGTGTAATCTGTCTGAGATTTGTCAGAAGGATCAATGGTATCACTGGTTGTAGGATCCATGGTTTTCTTCTTTTTTTCTATGGATTTGCGAGGCTTTGTGCTTGATATATCTGAAATTTGTTTGTTAGAGGGTGGAGGTGAGTAATGTATCAGATGGGCGCTATCATCATCAGAGCTTGATTTATCTCAACGAATTGATTTTCTTTTAATTTTCTTATTTGTATTTTGGGTATTTGTTGTGTCGGTTTTTTGAGGGTTTTGAAGTTTAATAGTGTTTTTTTCATTTTCCTGTTCTTTTGATAAAAGTGTTTTTTTATTGTTATGGGAATTTGTTTTAAATTTTAGACCTGAGTCATTTTCAGTTTGCTGTAACTGTTGGAAAACATTAACTATGCTGACTTTCGGGTTGAGTGTTTGAAGTGTTTGACAAGTCTTTTCATCTGGATGGTTAATTATTGCAGGAGTTGAAGAATTTAGGACAGTTTGTGGATCACTTTGTTTAGGTTTACTGGACTTAACTGACCCAAATTAAGATGTATCAATGGTTTTAGACTGGGTGGGAGTTGTTATGGATGGATTGTTTTGAAATTTTTTGAGTGTATTTTCTTCATCGCCTGTATTTTCCTTGCTCTTGTCAGGTGATTTGGTCATATTGCATTTTTTTGTATCAAAAATTTGGCCTAGTATTGTTTCTCGGGGATTAGTATAATATGTATCATATGTATGATCTTTAGTCTTATCGGTTGAGTGATTGGTTTAGGCGCAGTATCTGTAATTGCTTGGATCTCTAATTCACTACTATTAGTGTAGAGGTTGTTGTTTGTTCTTTCTTGAATATTTTCATTTTGAAAGATAGGTTTGGATGTGAAAGGGTTTGTTGGAGGATTTATTTGAATCAGGTTGTCTGGGTTTGTGAGGTTGCTGATTAAATTAGGCCCATATGGTGATTGTCTATTTAAGGATGTGAAAGCCGTGTTAGTAGGTCTATCAGAACATCTGTGAACTTTATTCTTTTTAATACCACAGTGTGTACATATTCTTGCTGCACAATCTTTAATGAGGTGTGTTCTTTGAAGGCAGAAGAAACATTGTGGATGTACTCCCCTGAAAGTCAAAACCATAGGAGAGCCTCTTGCAGTAATAATAGTGGGTATGTCAGTGGGTATAATGTTTTTCTTCAATGTAAGTGTGGAGATAACTGTATTGGACAGTATTTGATCTTTGCAGTGAGGGTTTAATAGGTGTTTAAATGTGCTAATTGAACCATAATTAATAAGGATGTCTTGTCGTTCTTGTTCTTTCAAGTGGGCAAGGCAGTTTTGGATTCTGCCGGATAGTGTAACAGGATGGTTCATATCTATGGAGCATAGTATAAAATTTCCTAAAGATCTGTATTTATTTTTAAAGTTCATACGGTCCGCCCACGTTTTAAACTCAACGATAACATAGCGGTCATTGGGATGATTAAGAATCATATGAATGCCTCTGCCTAATTGTTTTTGATTGATTAGACTGTATAGCTGTTCTAGAGGGAACTTATATCGAGCACATTGTTGATTTTTTATGGCTAAGATTAACGACTTATCGCTGTAGTAATTAGCAAACGATTTATATAGGCTATTGGGAATCATTTTGTTGAACTCATTATTTATTTTTAGGAACATGTCGTCATTAAGATTGTTTATATTAAATGAGACATTTTCCAAAGTGTTTGATTCTTGTTCTATGTCTAGTTCTGATATAGTTCATTGAAATTATCGGCCTTAATATTTTCGGAGATGCTCTCAGAATTTTAAGACCTTATGATATTTGCATACGTAGAGGAATTTTTCAATATTGGTATTAAAGAAATTGGATTAGATTATAAGTTGGCTGAAGTAGCAATGGATTGTTCTGTGCTATAATCTTTGTTTGTTCTGGAATGTGATTTATCGGTTTTAAAATTTATTTCTTCTTTTTGATTTTTAAAGTTACTGTTGACAAACTGTAATGTGACAGCACTGGTTTTGTCGACCTCTGGTGGAAAATTTTTTACTTTAAAAAATTCGCCGAAATCATCTTGTCGGTAATTTTGTTTATTATTTTCAGATATGGTTTCCAGAGTATTATTGGGCAAAGGAAATTGCTCATTAGAGTCTTTTGAGGGTGCGTAAAGTCTTCGGAGAGGTGATGATTGTTTTTTGCTTGTATTTTTAAGAATTTCAATAGTTTCGCTTGATGAGATATTAATGCTATTACTTATATTAGGGGTAAGTTGAATATTTTCTGAACTTTTGTTGATATTTGTGATGCTGTTTTCTTTTGAAATATTGGTTTGTGGGTTTTTATTTGTTGTAGAAGTTATTTTGGATGAATTTAGATTAGATCTAAGGCTATAAAATTTACGACCGATAACCTTAATTTGCGAGTTATCAATTATATTATCACTTTCCATAATATATAATGATTAAAACCGACTTACCTTGAATAAGAAACGTAAAGGTAAGGGGACAATCGTCCCTATCTTCCTGAAATTGAATCGCTAAGGGACACTTTTTGTAAGACCAGTTGCAAAGATGGCTGCCAAAAGTGGAAGAAACTCAATTAATGTTAATGTTTATATTTAGAAAGCATTACAAATGTGTTTTTGTAAAGCACGCAGATGCAGTTTACACCTTGCTATTGTATTTTATTAAAATGGACTTTGTGAAAGGACCACCCCATTATCCTTAGTTTGGACAGCTCTCATTTAAAAATGGGTTTTGCTTTTAAGGGCCACCCCATTATCTTTATTTTAGAAATGGAAATGAGGGTCCTATTGCTTTATAAGCTGCTCTGATCACCCAAACTAAATGTTCACTTACTATAAGATAGCAAGTCATATGATCTACAGAAACCAGTCATATGATCTACAGAAACCAGTCATATGATCTACAGAAACCAAGTACTTGCTACTGAGTCTCATGAATAACTGCGCATTAGGGCCCCATGACTTACTTATTTTATGTAGCACCATAGCAGAAGTTATGCTACAAATCACCATTTTGCCCACCATAATATTTGTTCAGCATTGATCTGAACCTCAGATCTAGCTTATATTATGCAATCTGCATAAATAGCACATTTATTGTTCATTAAGATATTAGTTATATTAGTTATCATTCTCATATGATTTAATTATTGATAAACACTATAGGGATGAAATACCATAGTTAATGCATGAATGTAATAAACCCTTTTAAAGTGCATTATAGATGAGAACTTGTTTTGAAATTCTCTTATTGCTATAAGACACCTCTGTGTGTAAATCCCAACTCACTTATTTGTATTGTTTGTTTTATAATTTACAATTAAATATTTTAAAACTCATAAATGTTTTTGTGTTCTTCACAATTCATTACCAAATCTTGTCCCAAATCTACTCTATAATTGTATTAGTTATTAATATATGCATTATCTATCCATCCATATGTGTGTGTTTACTAAATTATCAGTCATTTAGTTAATATTCCCTGAGTCTCTTACTACACCCGTTGCTACTTCTGGCACACAAACTAAGAAACTCTGAGTGTAGCCTCATATAAGTCATTTGTAGAGTAGTAAGTCATGGAGAGTTGGTGGAAGAAATGAGATGTGATGTGATTTGAGGTCTCAACCCCTCATCCAGATCTACCTTGGTATAATTTTCCAGAACTCTAGATTTTGTTACATGAATGTACAAATATGACCATAACATAGGACTTTTTTCCAGGTATGGCACCCAAGGTGGAGCTTTGACAATAATTTTTCATGGCCCTGAACTGAATATATGTTGAAAAAATATATGTAGTACTTTTTCTGTGTATGATGTCACAACTTTGAATAGGTCAATGTTGCGAAGAGACTTTGAATTTGAGCTAAACACACTACAGCTTGATGGCAAAAATATATATATTGTTGTGCATATAATACTTATAGGTCCAATTTTGTTACTACTAGATGAAAATCTCACCTACTGAAAACTGGCACCCAGGGATGACTGAAGCAAGTTCAGAGCTATCCTCTATAAATTTGTTCTCAGAGAAGGGATTTCATGGGACCATTCTTTAAAATTTTTTTGGTCATTACCTTTTAAAGAGGTTTGGATGGAGTGCAAAAATATCAATGAAAATAGGCAAGGCAAGACTTTATATATGTATATGTGTACTGGGGAGTCAAAATTTATTATAATTATGGTATAAACATTGGCATTCATGAATTAAGAATAAAGTATGACAGCTCTGCAACAATTCAAGGCTTTGGTAAGATTTATTTTTATTTTTCTAATAATTTCAAAAATATATAGGCAGTTGATAAATTTGTTGTGGCACTAAAAGCTGAAAGTAAAAATAATTAGATGTCAAGGGCAGAACACTACAGACCATTTTTTTAGAATGGAGCTGGCAAAATGGCCATTGAACATATAAGAATAAGAGTAAGTGAACTTCATAAGAGTAGATTTAAATAATTATAGTAAAAAATATAATAATGGATAGTAGTAGTACTGAGGAGAAGGTAGATGAGAAAAAGAGAGAGGTTAGGGAAGAAAGGTTAGAGGAGACTAAGAGCAAAGGAAAGGAAAGACCCTAAGATTAGGGAGAGAGATAATAGAGGACTAGTACAGTACAGAAGTGGAGATGGAAAGAGAAGTGCTAGCCAGAATGAGCCAATGGAGATCCCACTGTACCTGGAGGAGCCATCTAGAGTAACAAAAAGCAAGGCATGGAAGAAAAATCAAGTGAAGACATGCAAACATGTTCAAAATGATGGCACAAATGTTAAAATGTGAAGAAAATGAAGTTAGAGATAGGAAAACGATAGAAGAAAATGAAGTCAGAGATAAAAACAGAAAAAAAAATGAAGTTAGGGATGAAGTAAGAAATAGAAAAATGAAAAAAAGAAAATGTGGTTAGAGACCAGGAAAGAAATAATAGCATAAAAGCCTTGTATCAAAAGATAGAAATCAGCCTGCAAAAGGTTGCCAAAATGAGACAAAGCATCCAGGCTCTAAACCAGAAAGTTGAAAATTTGAGCAAGAAGTGCTGAAACAGTTATGACAACATACTTGCTGATTTCTCAGAGCACTTGTGAGAGCACAGGAAAGAGACCACTGAGGCTGTATAGGCATTGAAAGGGGCAATTTATACTGACCCCAACCAGAGTAAGTCATCAGGAAAGTCTTCCAGTGGGGGCTTATCTCAAGTCAACAATGTCTTAGAAGATTAACATAGGTACCAGAAAGAGCAGGAAGATAGTATCAAGAGCTTGCAAATGTCACAGGAGGAAATACAAAAAAACTGTAAAAGGTCAAAGTGGACATGGCTTATGGGAACAAGGTAGCCACAGAAGAAATGGCTTAAATAATAGATGATCTGCAAGGATTGAAGCAGGAAGTGTTCATGGCAAAAGAGTGTCACAGGAACTAATTGATTAATAAACATAATTACATTATGTTAAATTAGAATTGTGAATAATTTGAATATCAGATTGATTTTCTTTATTTTTCTACTCTGGACTTCCATGTGCTCAACATATTTTTAGGATTCGACATTAGATTTTGTCTAATTGAATTTCTGAGTGTGTATATGTATTCAGGATTTGAAATCAATATTTTTAGAAAAAATTAATTAGTACTAAGTGATTAACTGTCAGATTTACAGGTCACATACCTTTTACATATTGCATGATTATTTTTAGTTTATTTATCTCTATAAATGTTTAATAACCAATGGATTTTAAAGGTGAATATGATCAGCATTAATACAATGACACTAATCAAGTTTGTATACGTGTTGATCTTTCTAGTTATTTCAGTTCTTACCTTGCTATAGGTTTCCACTTTTTAATAACAAAAATAACTACTAGTATATGCCTCTATAATTATCAAGTGATGATTTTCAGCATGTTTCCACTTGATTACTTTTATTTATGTTTGGCACTGGTAAGTGACACTTTTTGATACTTCTTTTAATGATCATTTTTTTCTTTAAGTTAAAGTAACACAATAAATAATATATGACTATGTAAAATTGCTTTATTTCTTAATGATATTCTTAACATAAATATTATATTACTTATATATGTAAAGATCCTGCTAATAGCTCTGAACAAGCTTATATTTAATGATAAATGCTACAAGAGACAGTACCTGAAGCTTTTATCTATGATGGCCCCCATCCCCAGACCGGTTTTGAGCTATGGCTTTTTTCAGTGAGGAGGTAGGACTGAAGATAGTCATAACTCGAAATCGGTCTGGGGATGGAGACCATCATAGATAAAAGCTTCAGGTATTTTCTCTTGTAGAATTATTTTCGTTAAAAAATGTTTGTTTAGAGCTATTAGCAGGCTCTTTATATATTACATATTGGTAATTCAAGCTATATGGGTCATGTGACAAGTGATTTATTTTTATTAATATATATATATCGAATTAAAAGTGCAAATATTTTTACTAACCTTTCATATCTTGCCCGAAATGTTTAGTAGTCTTAAAAACACAATCATTAAGCAAATAAAAATGAAGTTCTTTTGTACCTAAAGATCACTTATAAAAATGTATTTATATAATTAAATGTGTGAGAATAGTTTTAAAAAAAAAATAGCCTAATCAATTGAGATTTTGTTTAATTATGCCCAAATAGATAAGATCTTACTGACATGTGAGTGTGTGGAGAATTATAATATTTAAAGCAATAGCGCATTTATAAGTAGTGTGTGTCTGATCGGGGGTGGTTAAAAATGAGACACCGTCTTTCTCCTGCAATAGATTATATAGATTTGTACAATTCAAAATTTGATTATAATATCAGGCACACAATAGACACAAGCCCTAATTTAGCATGGTCAATGAAAGATGGTGTATTTATAGAGATGCATTCTAAACTTAAGCGTTTCACTTATGTTTTTTAAACACTTGCTGACTTGTGAGTGCGTGGAGATTTATAATACTTAAAATAATAGCGCATTGTAGGAGTTCGATTTCCGATCTAATGATTTTTGTAATGAAATTAAAATTATTGTGATAAAATATGACATCGAGATTGTTAGAGTTAATATAAAACATTTCTGCACAAATGTAACCCCCTTATATAGATGTTGGAAAAACTATTAGATTTACTGGAGATTTAATAAAAGTTAATAAACACTTACTGAGCAGTTTGCCCATTTACAGAAACAATCTAACTAAATATCAAAAAAAAAAAAAAAAAAACGATTGCGTGTTATCAGGAAATATGAGAAGAAATTTTTATAATACTTACCTCCAAGTCCTCCAGTCAATCCTAGAAAATAAAAAAAATTAATGAAATAAAATTTCTTTAAGATAATAAAGTGTATATTCTAAATTCAATAAATCACAATTTATCTTAAACATTGCACCACATATATGCGTACATAATCAGGTAGACAGTGATGTGCGTAAATGCAAGAATGAAGAATATTGTTTTACATTGAGGCCTCGTAGTGACAGATTTAGAATTGTTAAATTACTTCATCCAAATAAAGATATTTCCTGGGCAGAATGTTGTTTTTGTGATTTAGTTTTTATTAATGTGATTTCAAAAAATGATATATGGAATGAAATTGAATAGATCACAAAAGTATCACATTTTGATTCTTTTTTATTACCATCTGCTTTTGTTCAGAATATTAAACGTCAATTTTTGATTTTAATTCATCATTTTTCATTTAATCATTATCATTTAATTTGAAATAAAATTAGTTTTTCGTTAGATCTTTTTTTAATACAAAAAAGAATTGGTTACTAACAATAGCCAAAGCACTGTAATAATTTATAATGTGATAGGAAATGACGTATCTCCTTGTTTCTATACTTCAACTTTATTTTAGGTACACTTGCTGTATGCCTTTTATCTCATCCATCATTATTATCATGTTTAACAAATGTCAGTCTATTGCAGGATTAATATCTGATCAACTTTAGTTTAATTCTTCTATATTATACATCTCACATCATATCAGCACACTTTTCTATTTATGCAACCGAATCACATGCAATATTTCTACATCTTTATATTTTTTTCCATTCAGTTCAACATTTTAACTGTCTATCTATTATCATCTTTTTTATCCAATATTTCCAGATCAGCTCCAATTCAGTTTTTTTTAATTTGTATAATAATACCAGTAATGTCTGTTTGTTCTATTGTCTTTAAATTTGGTTTAAATAATAACACATCTCCATATGAGATGGAAAAATACATCTCAATATATATATATATATAAAAATACATCTCAATATATATATATATATTTCCTATTGGAGAGAACAAATGAATAAATATTTTCTTTCCTAATTCAATTGTTACCATTTTTCTTCTTTTCTGAACCAACATAATATCTAGTAAAATGAATATACTCATAGAAAAAGTAGTTTTCATTTAAAATTTATTTATAATACTGCCTAGCATGTTTTCACTATATATACTATATCATATTAATGACACATAATGGTGTGATTAAATGGTTTTTATACCAAATATTTTAGTTGTGGTTTAAAATTTTTGATGAATTAATGTCATATGACATTACAGTCAAAACAAATAGAATATTTTATAATATATTGATTCAAACTATTAAAGCATATTATTTAATATGTTATTATTTATTTTGTAAATAAAATTAATGTTTATTATTAAATTTGAGCCAATAGATTTATTTGATTTGGTAGATATATGATATAATAATAATTACAAGTCTCTTGCAATTACAAACAATGAAAATTTAATTCGAGAAAGAATATAATTTTATTACTTTGTTAAAATTCAGTAACTATTAAAAATGAACCTAATGTTTCCAAAGACATCAATTATTATTATTCCATCATAAAAGCTAATCAATAAATCATTGACATAAATTTTATATAATCATCAAGCTAAAATAATTTTATTCATTTGTTAATACTACTATAGTATATAATAACAAAGAGGTTATTTTATGGATGAATACCAGTATAAATTATTATTTAATATAACTGTTATAAATTTTCAAATACATTATTTTATACTGTGTATTATAATTTTGGTATCCAGTCAGGTTTATATTTATTTAATATATAAACATTATTAATAATTTGTAACTTTATTAAATGTAAATTTTAGACTACTTTATTAGTAGAACTTAAATGAAATTATTACTTAAATTTATTTCATTATTGATTTGGTTTACTCGATTTGTGTATTTCAGCTAGACCATTTATAGGGTTACAGATTTGGTATTGTATAATTTGGTCTGTTACAGATTTTTGCATCCAAAGTTTGGGCATGTAAATAAATCATTTCTCTCCTGTTCATTTTTATACTTTACAATATATTGCAATGGATAAAGTAGTATAGTTTATGTAATATTTGCCAGAATGCATCACTTCATTCTTATACCAAATTGTTATATAACATTCCTAAATAATAAGAATAAACTATGGAGAAAGAAATTGTTAGCCAGCAAAATCGCATCCATACACAATGTCATTAATCATACAAAGTTATTTTCTTAAAATAACATGGTAGTCATGGAGATTAGAAAGTATATTATAATTATAAAACATATATGGTTTATTGATCATACAAATGTACTATACTTATAATTTTTATTCAGATATTTCATTAAGTAAGTAATTTACTAAAACTAATAATAATGTTGTTTTGATAATTATAGACTTTTAAATTTATATATCAAAACCAATCAAAGCATACATGACTGCCAAGTTTCCATAATGTCAAACTAAACATAGATAACACTGATAGATTGTCGGTAATAGTGCAGCCTATACACTAAGAGATTATAAGAAAAAAACAATGGGTGAGGTGGGAAACTATAAGATAAACTTAATTATAGATATAAGACTAAAAATTTAACAACAGTAATAGAGCAGCTACCATTAATGCCACATATATAAATAACTATTTGAAGAATGTCAATACTAATTCATCATTAAAAGTAAGCTATCCTAAATAATATGTATAATGTGAAATTACTACACTCTCATAAAAATATTTATTAAATAATATATATATTAATTCTAGTATTTTCACGGATAAATGATGATTTCATATAATTATTATTATTTTCAGGATATTCCGTGTGATAAAGTAGCTAACGGTTGTCTTCGAATCGCTACTATATCCCACTCGATGGCGCAGTTTTCACGCTTAAACTATAAAATATGATCATTCCCGGGCGTTAATTATAATCATTTTGATGTGTTTTTTGTAATGCGCGAAAACAAAAGAAAATCGTCTTTTTTAAATATTATTTAATTTTAAATATTATTTTTTATTAACGTATACAAATTAAATGATAATAATAAATGTAAAATAAAATAATCAAATTACAATTTGATTCATCTTTTTTAGTTTGCTTTTTATTAGAAAAATCAATTTTCTATCGGAGATTTTTTTACTGGGGTTACGGCTTTTTTTTTTTGTTGTTGTTTACCGCTATTTTTTATTTCAAATAGAATGACAACTAAAAGTAAAAGTTGTTACGGTTAGTTTTAGGGTTATTTTTCTGTTGTTTGTAATGCTAAAATCGTATTTTTATAAATATATTTTTTTTTACTAACATCTATAAAATAAATGATAACTATAAACGTAAACTATATTCAACAAAGTATAACAGTAGTTGAAGAAAAGGAAGAAACTAAAACTTTTTTAAACAACGACAAATATATATAATAAAATGTTTATAATATATGTTTTTTATGACATTTAAAAAAAAGCGGGGAAAATTGTACTTTTCTTAAGGGATATTTTTGTGTTAACGCTCTTTTTTATTTCAAAAATATACACACGCTAATCAACTTCTTTGTCTCATGGAATGTTACGAACAGTACGTTACTTGACTCGTAACCTAATTCCAAATAACTTTATACATATATCTCGTCAACATTTACTACTTAAAACTTCAATACACTACGGTGTAAAAAGTCTGTTAATTATTATTTTACAAAATCTGAACATTTCAATACTTTAAAATAAAAAAATCCAATGTAAAACAACATTTCCATTTAATTAAAAAAAACACACCCTCTCCCCAAGCCGTAACCATTTTTATAAACTGTACGAATTCGGAAAATGTATTTGCTGCGTAAAACATACATGCTGTACTGCGATGCGACATGGCAGCCTGAAATCTGTAGCACAACACAAAATACTTAATGAAAATATATTAATAATTTTTATTAGTCATTCATTAGATGAGAGATTATCCAATAATCAGTAATGTTTCTATAATATAATTTTCACTATGAGATTGAGGTCCGAGCCAACTGATAAGTCCCAGTTCAGCACAAAATGTGAATTTTGGGAATCATAGATTATTTTACGTATGTTTGGTCATATGTTTATGAATACATCTCTCCACAAGGTGTGATGTGATGTGATGTAATGCCCTGTGACTTTTTCTTAGATGGAATCACCAAGTATGTCTAGAAAAACAGTTAGCCAATTTACCTTTACTTTTTTTCCCCATCCTAAGGTTTCCCACAATCTTCTCTATCCCATTTCTAAAACATAATCTTTGTCAACTCCATGGCATGCACATCTAAATTCCCTTTATCTTTCCCAAACCCAGCATAAGAACCAATAACCCACTTTCTGTATAATCATTTTGTTTATATTTATTCTTCTATAACTTCATTATTTGTACCCTTTCTGCTTTCAAGCATTTACATTGAATTAACAGATGCCTAACATTTTCTATGCCTTCCTTATGCAACTTGCAGACTAAATCACCCATATTTTTCTATTTACGTATATATTCTCTTGTTGCTAAAGATCCCGTATGAGCCTTAACCAATAAACTGCTTTCCTTGCTATTATCATAAATTAACTCGGACCCAATGTTTCATTTATTTCTATACATATTTAAACTATTTTTACTCTCCATATTAGTTCACCATCTCTCCAGCTCCCTATTCTTTATTAATGCATCTATTCTTCTATTCCACTCCTTACCATTATAACACTCAACAATCCTCCTAACACAATCATTCCACCTTTTGTACAAGGATACTGATTTAAATTTTTTATCCAAATCTTCTCCATACTGCATTACCTTTCTCACCCATCTTGTTGCCTGCCTTTTACTTATAACCCAATTAAATACTATTTTGGTTATTCTTTTACTATCCATAAAACTGCAATCTACCAAACATTTTCATTTTGCTTTTTTGCCTCTGTCATCTAAAAACGTGACCATCACATTTTTCCTTGAATTGCTTCCTTTGCTGTCTACACATCTACATCTAATGCATGTCTTCCTACTTCCCTTTGTACTTTTTTTTATTTAATCTAATACCCCATTATTAACACAACGCATCATTGCCATACGATAACCATGCTACTGCCACTCCCATACCATTTTAGCTATATCATAATTATTATATGAAAATACTGTTAATTTATTTATCAATTCCTTTCTTTTCTTTGCTTTATTTATCAATTTTTTCTCTCATGCATTCAAGCAATTTTTCTGATTACTTAAAATGATTCGCAAATAACTATATCAATTCACTACACTTAACTTTATATCCCCCAAAGAAAATTCTTCATCTTCTCTTTTCTCAGTATTAATCATCATTATATTTGATTTTTCTTCACTAAATTTAACCCCCATCTCTTTACCCACCCTTGCTCATGTCATAAGCATAACTTCATATCTCCTCTTCTTTCAGCACACAAAAAGACATCATCCACAAAAAAAGCCCTGACAAAGTATATACTCCCTTGCCACCTATTAATGATATCTCTATCTCTTTTCCTATTCTTTCTATTGCTCTCTCAATTTTACTCAAATACAACAAAAACAAAATAGGTTACATATGGCAACCTTGCCTTAGTCACACCCCGTTTTAACTGTAACTGATCCTATATCCCCTAATTGATATGTATAGTAATTATTTTTATATAAAATCTTAATAATATCCACTAAAGTTTCATCCATTCCCAAAGTTTCTAAACTTACCCATAATCTATTTATATTCTGTCATATGCTTTTCTATATCTACAAAACTCATATATAAGTGTCTACCTGAATTCTTACTCATATCCATAAGTTGTGTAACTACAAATAAACTATCTCCCATGTGCCTATCTAATCTAAAACCTCCTTGCATTTCCCCCACTACATTATTTTCTTTCATCCATTTTGCAACTCTTCCATCCACTATATATAAGAAAACTTTATATAAAACTGATGTTACTCCTATGGTCTATCATCCTTACCTTTCTTTTAAATAATAATCTTACTCCTGTATTACTCCAACTACCCGGGAAAACTCTCTTCTTAACCATCTTATTAAAACATGATAATCGCTTTACTTTTACCTTATGCCCTAAATTCATTACCATCTATATTGCACATCCTTCTAAACCTCTTGCCTTTCCACTTTTCTTCCCCACCTCATTCAATTCATTTTCTGTAAACCCAATATTCCTATTACTATATGCTTTCATGTTTTCTATCACTATGTCCTTCACATCTAACATTTTCTATATCCGTTACATACCTATTTAAGATTCTCTCTAATTCTGTTTTAGAGTTACACTCTATTTCCTCATCACCTAATAATACTTTCTCTCTATTCCCTACATTTCTCCCTTTAATATAATTCCATTTTTTTTACTCCCATCTCTTCCACTTTTATTAATATCGTCCAACAGTTTACTATTCAATTTCATTCTCTTTTTATAATTATGTATTTTAGCCAACTTCTTTTTTCTAAGTACTTTTCCCATTTAGCATTAATATATTTTTCACTTTCTTTGTATTTAATAGCACACATATTCTCTGCATACTTTTTTCCTCTTTTTTATCCTTTTACTAACTCTCATTTATTTATTACTTTTATTCTTCTGAATATTCTCACCTAAATCTCTATTTGACACTTTTTCTATTTCATCACACCAATCCTTATACTCATCCCCAACCAACTCGAACATGGTTTCTTCAACTTGTATTTTATACTCTTCCAACTTATTCTTATCATTCACTCTCCATCCATATGTCACTATTGTTTCTATTTTTATTTCTAATTTTCATCACGTTACTAACTCTATCTATTACAAAGAAATTATGAGGACTATTACATACTCTCTCTTCATTATCAAACACTTTAATTTTCCATACTTTATTTATTCCCTCTTTCTGTATCAATACATACTCTATTGTGTGGAATATATTATTTCTAGATCATGTATATTGTCCCTCATAAATATTTGATAAATTCCCAATGCTCAAATTCCCTCTCTGACAAAATTTCTTTAAAAGCTGTTCATTCTTAATATCTACACCATCGATTTCTTCAGTATGCCCATTCGTATCCCCTATAACCATTATTCTCTTACCCTTTTTTAAAACTCTGCATATCATTAACTAGACGTTCATATATGCTACTCTTCCATTCCATTATATTTTGACTATCTCCAGTAGCTATATAAACCACAAATGTTCTTGACATTTAATAGTATTCAAATATTTTTTTTTGATATAACACCTATACCACCACCTCTTTTTTTTCTTATTTATTTATACTCCGCCATACCAAATCTTCCAGAATAGGTTTTCTTCTTCTCTTAGATGTGTTTCCACAACTGCTAATACCTCAAACTTTTCATTTTTAATTGGTTTGTTTAATTCCAGCCACTTTTCTGATCTCATACCATCTTGCATATTCAAATACCCAATTTTAACATTTTTTTATTTCCTAACTATTCTTTTATAAATTCTTTTGATTCTTTCTTTTCCATTACGTTTATAAATAACTTGTTTACCATTATTTTTATAGACCCATTCCCTCTCTACATCTATATTTATATCTTAGTGTAGTGAAATTTATACTACAGAAATATTATTCATTATTGGATAATCTCTAGTCTAATGAATGACTAATAAAAATTATTAATAAACCATCACGCTGTGTCCCAAAAATTATGAATTTTAATATTAGCACATAATCTGTTAATATATCCTATTTCTATTTATCAAAATTGTTTAACTATTTTTCTCTTATTATGGTTTTTCTCTCATAAAGAATCTTAGTATTTCCAAATCAAAATTGAAAGTAATCATTTTTTTCATTAGCAAAGAAAACAATTGTCGTTATTAAGTCATTATTATACTTATTTTTATATACTTATATAATGACTGATTATAATTAAATCTTTTTAAGACTACATCTCAATTCATCTAAGCACGAAGCCTTACCCTTGCTAAAAATTTGATATCTAATATTACCTTCTTATTTAAAAGATATAAAGTTGTTTGAATTATTTACCAATCTACTAATATCTATGTATAAATCCTTACATTTTCATAAAATCTGATACTGTGTTAGCAAACTAATAAATAATATTGGGTGTTAGTTTTTATGTAAATGTTAGGCTTCATACATAGGCAAATTGAGGTGTTGTCTTAAGAAAAAGTTTAAAGAGCAACATTTATTATATAAACATATAAATATAAGTGGTTAATAATGACATCTCATTAAAAAATGTTCGTTTATTTTCCAATTTCAATAAGAGAAGTACTAAGATTCTACATGAGGAGAGAAACCATAATTTAAAAATGAGATAGTTTTGATTAATACAAATAGGATATCTTTAATTAATAAATCATATGCTAATGTTAAAATTCATGAATCTTAACATACAATATAATTATGCTTACTTCTGCTAAATTTGATTTTAAATGGCTTTCAGTTGGAGAAGGTTAAGAAATTACCTGGAAGTACTTCTGCGGTTTTATCTCCGGCATGCTGTAAAGTTTCTATCCAAGATAGAAACTTGCACCCAATGGTGGAGGACGCTAAGAATCTCTTGATTATGTACTCAGACTTCCATCAATGATGGCTTTTTATTTAGACATATATAACAAGATAAATTTCAAGTGAATAAAGTTTTTATGAATTAGAAAAAGAAATATCTAATATTAAATGGGACATTATTAAACTTTGCTAAGTTAGAAGAAAAAATGAAGAGACAATTGATTTAAAAACTCAACATGTAATTTACTGCAAAGGCACAGATATTGGAAGCCCAAATGAAGTGAAATTTATTACAAATAAAAAGAGGAAGAACAACATTATGGAGATTTGTGGCATAACATAAAGATTGTCAAGATAAGTAATCCATCTTATTGGAATATACCAAATGGAGATAACTCATTTTTATGTCCGTCAAAATCTCATTGCAAAGAAGAACTAGAGGATTTTTATTTGGATGTGCAAAAGGATTTTGATTAGACCAAGAAAATTTTAATATTGTTATGAGAGACTTTAATACTATAGTCTGTAAATGACTGAAAAATAACCATGTTGTGAGTAAATTTGTTAAAGGTTGGACACAAACTTGTGAAGTTTGCAAGAAAGTATATATATATTACAATAAAAAGTTGAGGCAGGTTCAAAAAATTAACCGAAAGGATTGTTTATAATAGTTTGTTACCGTTATTATTATTATTTTTATTGTAATTACAAGTTTGTTTTAATTAACGGACATTATATATATATATACACACAATTTTTTTCAGAAATGTTGTAAATGGAAATGAACATGGAAACATCCAAATTAATGGCAGCAAAAATAGGTTATATTTCGCCTGACAAAAAAATAAATATTTCAAGATTGTAATGCTTTTAAAAAATTTACCATAGGAAGTAATCATCTATTAGTGAGTGCAAAATATGTGTTAATGCTACAAAAATTAAGAAAAAACAATATTCATAATAGACATCCCGTGGCTTCAAAAAACATTCCAGTGATTTTGAATCATAACACTCAAATCGTTTAAAAATATTAACTAATTTTGAAAGTGGTTCAGATTAGATGTAATGGCAAGATAATTGGTATATTATTAGGAACTGCAAAAAGGTAGTTGATACAAAGAAGCAGCAATTTATCAGTAAATTATCTATTGAGACAAAGCGTTGTATGAAGAAAGAAAGAATATACATATTTATAAAAATAATCCACTTACAAGAAATGCATATATAGTTTCATAAAGTTGTGCTATTGTAAAATAGCAAGGAAGGCTATAGAAGAGAATAAAAGTCTCAAAACTCTAAAACATCTCGATATTGGCAGAAAACTTATTGCTGCAATAATAAAAACACTGGAAATATTACTAAAAGGAAGGGTGAGGTCATAAAATGTATGGAAGGATTTTATAAATAGCTATATAGCAATAAAGAGCAAAAAAAATATGCCTTATAATTACTGCACTTTCTGAATTGTCCAGCATTCTAAATTAAGAAAAAAATATGCCATTAAATTTATAAAAAAGAGAAAACATCGATGTAATGATTGAATTATAATCGATATCTTAAACGAAATGGATGAAAAAATAGAAAAAGTGCTGACAAAATAAATAACAAATGTCTAAATGTTAAAGATATAGTAGTGACGTTAATATTCACAAAATGCGATGAAGATGATTTTACAAATTACAAACTTAACAATCTTCTTACAGTTGTATACAATTATTTTTAACATGATTAATACAACCCGTCTGTAGCAAACTTTGTATTTTAACCAAGCAAAAAGACAACTAGATTTAAAAGTGGCGTTTAGCATAGTGGATCGCATCGAAGGATTAGGAGAAGTTGTAGAAAGGGCCAATGAATGCGAGTTAACATTACATGTTTGGATTTGTAGATTATGAAAAGGCATTTGATTTTATAAGCTTTTCTATAGTAATTAAAGCATAGAATCATCAAGATATAGACCCAAGATACAGTCATAATTAGAAGAATATTTATAAAAATGTATTGATTTACATAGTGATATTAAAAAAAAAAAAACATTCTGAAAGTTGTACGGCAGATTGATTTTATATCTCCATGACATTTATTAGTAGTTTTACAAAAAAAAAAGCATGTTTTGGATTAATATGAAAAGCTAAGAGAGTGAAAGTAAATAGAGATTATTTAAAAGACACCTTCATTTTTCATATGATGTTATTTCTTTTACAAATAATGGTTCAGAGTTTCAGAAAATGTTGCAAAAGATATCAGATGACCGTAATAAAGTAGGACTAAAGATAAATGCTAAAACGATTAAAGTAATTTTCAATGGATTTTCTCAAAAAAAATAAATAAATAAAGATTGCAAATACATTGATTAGAATGTTAATTCACTTGAAAATATAATGGATAAAATTGATCATAGAATTAAATCTGGATGGAGTGTTTTCGTAGAAATAACTTAATATTAAAAAGAAATATGTGTATGTCTTAGAAGAAAATGTTTTTCACAGATCTGTTTAAGCAGTTCCTATTTAAGACTTGAACACTTAATAGAAAAGCAATACAAAGATTTTAGATTACTCACTGAAGTATGGAGAGATGTGCTGTTAGGAATAACAAGAATGGACAAAAAATGAAATATTTAGGTAATAACCAAACGCCTATTACAGATACCATTAAAAGAACTAAGAAACCGAAATGGAGGTCGGATGAATATATACTTATAAGCTATAATAATAAATAAACAGTTAAAATCCTAAGTAGATTTCAAGAAATTGTAAAAGACATAGAAATAGACCACATGTGAGATGAGTAGATAAAATTATGAAGTTTTCTAATAAATGGAGACATCAGAGAATTGGGATTAAACTTGAAGAGACCCATTATCCTGAAGTGGATTAATAATGATTGAAAATAATGAAGATGATTATGATCAAAAAATATTTTCATGCATACAAAGTACTTCAAATTATATTTTGCTTTTTTTATGTTTCAATGTGCTTCTTTATAAACTTTGGATTAGGTAGAATAATTTATAAATAAAATAAATGTCAGACATGTATAATAATTTCTTTAGTAATACCAATTATTACTGAAATACTTTTACTAACTGATAATTATTATAATAATTTAGACACATGAAAAAAAACAAAAACTGTATTCATTTATATATATATATATATATATATATATATATGAATACATATATGTTATATATATATATATATATTGGCACATATATATATATATATATATATATATATATATTGTGCCAGGCATTATCAAATGGCCTTGCACAAAGTATGGATTAAGCACAACAAATATATAAATGTGCTATATTGATAATGGAGTGGTCTGAGCATTAAAATACCCACACACACCAATTTAAATAATATGAAATTGACATGGAAAATATTGTAAAATAAGCTCATGTATTTTTTTTATTTTTCTATTTTGTATATTTTTTATATCACTTTATGTATTGGGCTTTTCTCTGAAAAATTCAAATAGAGAAAGGCAAACTTATTAAACAAATGAATCAAATGTTGGAACATAGTAGTAAAATAAATAATTAAAGCAATTGTTCCAACATACTTGTATATTTTTCATTTTTTTAATTACTGCCTCTAAAAACTAATTTTATTCTATAAACAAAGAATGTTAATTGCTTTTGCAAAAATCTGACCAAAAGCAAAATGTTTGATAATGCTATAATTAAAATGTTATTATTTTTTTTTAAATAGAAATTCTTTTGAAATGAATAGCTGTAATCAAGTGGTCTGAGCATTCAAGATGGATGTCAAACTTAAAATGTAGAATTTAATCGGAAAAATATAAAGGAATGTTTGCAATCTAAGTGATAAGCTAGATTAAAAGGATTGGCTGATTCATTCTTCTCAGAGGGATATCTGAATTGGTTCTTATTAGTGGGATGGATAGTGCTGTGGGATTCAGTCTTTCATTGGCAGCCATTCTGGGCAAGTCATTCTTTTCGTTGCTCCAGAATTCTCCAAGCGATCAGCTACTTAGAGAGTCATTTATGAATAGTACTATTAGTGACATTCGTTAGAACAAATCCTTTATACAGTTCTTTTAAGAACTCTTATCTTTGTGGATTCGAATAACTATTGGAGACAGCCTATGAAAATTTATTAAATAATCCTCGTTACTATTTAGATATATAAAAAAAGAGGATATGAAGCAATATACTAGAGATTCCGGCAAAATGACCGTGGGGTAGACAACTAGCCAGTGCACCGCCCTTTCTCTGTCCTAAGCCACCCAGATGTGACCACGCCAATTCCAACTGCCCAGGAGGATGGCCAGTGCCGCCTTACTAAATGGAAGAAAGTGTCACCACACAGCCAGTTAACTTGAAGCCCACTCAGCCCAGAGGAGAAGAATGAAGATGCAGATATAAGTTTATTTTAAGATATTTATTAACATTGAAATAATTAACTTTTCTATTTCCGATTAGATATATATTTTTTTTGTTATTATTATTTATCATTTAAAAATGAGAGAGTCTCTCGCATATGTATAAATTGATGGTTATTGCGGTCATAAATGGTAAAGCTTTTACTTAAATCCTTTGAGTGAATGTTTCTATTTCAAATTAGTATTTTCAACAAAGATTGCAATGAGATTTTTTGTTGTTGTTGTTGTTGCTATTCGTTTTGCTGTTGTTGTTATTCCTGAAATTCGTCAAATATAAATATGCATGTATATATATATATGTATGTGTACATACGCTTATTATATTTGGTAAATATGATATCTCATGCTGAATATCAAAAAAAATGTATTTAACCGTATATCCTTTTTAAGTTATTTTTTTTGTGACTGCTACACCTCACGATGAGTGTAAGAAGGGATTGATTTATTATAGATTCCCTATAAGCAAGTACTCTAATAACTTTATATTTAAAATAATAGTAGGTGTATAATTGGGCTGCACGTATATACATGTATAGAAATTTATCTTTGGCAAAACGGAAATAGATACAGTACCTTATGGTGAGTACGATATGGTATCTGAGCCAATGCAACATATTGACTTGTTGAAAATATGAAATTAGTGATATATTTCATTGTGCAAATATGCATAGTCTTTATTATTATATTTCCTATCAATAAAAAGGTTTTAAAGTTATCAGTAAAAGCGTATGCCTGTATGACCGAAAATCTCATATCTGTATATCAAATCACACAACTTAAAATTTATTTCTATTGGGTAAAAACAGCTCAGACCACTTCCATTACTTATAAACATTGTCAATAGTTTTAGGGAATTATTATTGTTCTTATTTAAATTTGGATTTTATCTATTTAAATGCTTTGAAAATCTATATATATTGGGATAATTAATTATTTAGTATTTTGTTATTATATCATCATTTATATGAAACGGTAATGGGTATTTGGGACTAAATAAATATTTAATCACATTATTAAACTTGTTTCGTTTTTATAGTATTAGTTATATCGATAAAATGTGTTCTTTCCTTATCAACCACATACCTGTAATAATCATTTAACTTACCCATTTGAAGACCCTAGATGTAGAGTGACTTGAGCTAGCCACACGGGATATCACTCTACCGGGGTGTTAAATCTTATTCTTATGCTCCGCTGAACATATGGTATTGCACACCCTTCTAAGAGGGTGAAAAATTCATTTTTTGATTCTTTTCTAGAAGTGGCGCGCAAAGGTCTATTTTGTAAACAGATTTTTCAAAGGTGTGTACTTGCTATTGTTCTAAATATTCGGGCATTAAAATAAGAGATCAACTAAAGGGTGTTTTAACTGGAAGATTCCTGTCAACCCACTCTTTCTATCAGTTTGGCCGGAAGTACTGATATATATGAGTATAGAAATCGGCTAAATTGATATCCATTTCTTTATCTGTTAGATCTTGGTCACTTCATGCTCAGTGCAAAAGAATTCCGCAGGTAGTATGGTCTGGTACAATATATATATATATATATATATATATATGAAATAAACCCAGTGCCTATCTCTAGTTCCAAAATTCAAATATAAAATGTCAATCACTTCTTCCAACATTATGTATTTTTAGCATCAGTACCTTGTGAATAAAATCTGTATTTCAAATAACACGACCAGGAGTGCTGCTTGAAATCCAGACTTCTTTATTCACAAAGTTGCATTGCTGAACAATCATAACGTTGACATGTTATATATATATATAATAAAAAAATTAACCCTCTAACCTCAACTTTAGTGCAAGTAGAGATAGTCGATTGAAAATAACTTTGGAACCACACAAGGAATGCTAGTGTGTTTATCTAATGATGGTAATAATAAAATTATGTATACCCAGGCACCAAATTGTAACTATGAAATCGTAATGCCCACCAGAGATCATCATCCCTGCTTATAACTATAGGATCTAATGAAGAAATAAATTCAAACTCATTTTATTATGGTCTTAATTTTAAACTTAATGACAATTATGTAAACCCTCTCGCGATAAGTTATTACTGCTAACTAAATAATATAGACACCTTTCTTCAACGACGTTATATAGATAGATGATCTCGAGCGGTGATTACAAGAATGCTTTGTATTTTTCTAATATTAGGAATAAGCTAGTAATCGATGCGGAGAATTCGTAACTTATGTTTATAATATATACCATAAGATTATTATTTAATTTAAAGTAGGGTAGAAAATGTTATAAACCCTTCCCATTTAATCCCACTACTATTATTTTCATTCTCAGCATCTTTCAGTAGTCACAATTATATAACACTAAATGTCTGTGTTCTGTTCTCCTTTATATCTTCTTAACTGATAACATTTAACCTTATTGCATTAACACACATATATGCTTCCAACTAACTATTGATTCATTATCATTATTATAATAGAATTTCCCAAATTTTAATACTTACACTACTTCACTTCCAAGCTAGCTCCTAGATTTAATAATCGAAGTACTCTTTCTCAAGGTCTTGATCTGCTGATGAGGTGCAACTATAATGATTACAATGCAATGGATATGATCCCAAAACTTGCTAAATTAAATTTTTACGTGAGTTTACCAGCGGCAATCATATTAAACGCTAAAAGCAGAAAAGGATTTTATGTCTGCTCCCAATATCTATAACATTGCAATGAACTAAATAATTAAATTTAACATCTCTAAATTGACTATTTCCCTCATTTTATTTTATTTCATATCATCTGTTTGCCAAATTTAACTAGTACTTACAAATCTATTCCATTTTATGAGTCAAGTATATTCTTTGTCCCCATGAAATGATCGCTGCTCCCTCCCTATTTAAAAAAAATCTTTTTTGGTTAATATTTTACAACGGTGAGTTATGGAAATCATTCGTGGAAGTAAACTATGGAAGTAAACCATGGAAATCAATCATGAAAATGAATTATGTAAGTCAACTAAGGAAATCAATCAATATAAGACAATTCATATATATTTAAATGTGATGTGGTATTAGTTCTAGATATAGGTGCTGGATATAGATTCTGGAGATATTTGAAATATTAAAACACAAGACACACATGTAAATTTATAACAATAACAAATATTTATTATACATAAATGTGCCGGTCGGATTTGTATGTTCACATAACAAGATCAAGCATCTAGGCAAAAGTACCTCGAATCCAATTGTGCGCAAGCTACACAGGTCAGGAACACTCATGAATTCTGCCCTATTTGCCTATTTCCCAGATCTATAACATTATGAGCAACAATCTCGATGACATTGACTTAATTTACTTCTCATCGCCGGCATCGGTCATCGGAGACACAAAAAGACTCCAGGCTAAACTTATATGATAGATTAACTTAATAACTAGCTATATTTTATGAGCAATGAAGGCTCGTGACCTAGCATATTAATTATATATTGAGCGGAGATTATCTAGTCATATTGAGCATAAGTAATAACTTTAATATATTAACTTAACTAAAAGAAAGCAATGGTTCGAGTTTGATATATATATATATTTAAGATTTATTAATAACAAAATTATGTCGGGTTATTTACCTGACATGAGCCTCGTAAGTATTATATATATATATATGTGTGTGTTTGATTCATATTTAACGATAACATAAGATTTGCGGCTGTGGCAATAATATATATATATGTGATTTAATGAATTAGCGCTATTGGAATACATTACTAGAATACTATTACACCCCCAGAGACGAAAAGAGCATTTACTTAATTTAAAACGATAATAATTTTATAAGCAGATATTACATTTGGTTATATTCAATATTATGGTTAATTGGAGTTATAGATAATTAATGCGCGGGGTGGGTAATGAATAATTATATAAACGATATTCTATCACATTAATACGTATATTAAACTAATGAAAATATGTCTGTTTAAAGAAATCATCTCATTACGGCTTATGACTATTTCTGGGCGACTAATAAGACACTGAAAGGTGGTGCGTGCATGGCAGCTGATTGGGTTGGTCCAATTATTGATCCTGGAGTATGCTTCATAAATTTTTAATAACGAAGTGGACCGATTTCCTCTGCAAACGTAGGCAGGGTCAGTTTGATGAACAAAAGAGTCCAAATTCCCTGGAATGAAGTACAGGTGAATCATGGATGACGAAGAGTGGTCGGCAACGACTTTATTGGGCTGGTTTCCCAGATCTCTCCCCATATAAAGTATGCACATATGACCAAGTATGTCCCCAGGGTGGTTTTACAGCCTGGTTTAAGGACATTGAGAATGACAATGGGGTTCGACTATGTGAATACCTCCATGTGAGAAAGAAGCATGAACATATATATAAACAAAATGGCCTTTATGCACATAACACTTAATAATGTAATATAAATATAACTCTAAAGGTTAAAGATTATCTAAGGATATTTATTGCCCATAAATTACGAAATATTCAGCATAATGATATGGCTTCATTAAGCAAACATGGATAATAATTATACTTAAATATAAAACTAAGATCTTAAGATCCCCCTCACCCTTTACATTATGTTACTTAATATTATTCATTGCTTCCCATACATTTAATAAATCTCAATTTTGGTTAATCAATGCCCTTGTGAAAATATATAAATTATTACAAAATAAGTGGGTGGTGGTAATAGCTAAGATGGGTTTTACATATATAATATAATTTAAGAATAAAAGATAGTGCATTATTTAGGAAGGAAAATGTGAAAACAGATGTCAAATCTGTTTTTCTACAGTAAACATAAAAATATAATTAGTTTATTTATATAAAATCACGAGCACCTGGGCAAGTCGAATAAGACTTGTTTTGATCAAATTATAAATTATTTACCCAGTAAATGATGGGTGGGGAAACGAAAATGAATTATATGCTTGCGATTTTAGAATACTATTGGCGTTTATTTTAAAATATAAATACATAAATCTTAATGAAAATTATTTGCCGCTTGGAAATAAAAAAAAAGAAAAAATATTTTATAGGAGGCTTAACCCTTTAACTGTCCAATTGTTCATTCGCTGCAGGTGGTATCACTCAAAGCTTTTAATTAGCCGATGCACAAAATAATGTATCAATTTTTCAAAAGTTATTGACCGTTTTTTTAAATATATTCACTTTAGTTTCGTTTTTAAAAAGTATATTAGTAATTTCTCACATTATAAAAATAAACGAAAGTTTGTTCAAAAATAAATTTTGATTTTTAATTTTAAAAATATTTGTTACGGTTGACATGAAAAGAAACGGCAATCATAATTTCACGTTATGATTTTTTTTTCCCGACTTTGCAATAAATAAATAATTCTTGCTAAAATCGTAACTATTTTTGTAAAATAATATTTATTTTTGACATATTATATGAAAATAATTTGTATTTTATTTGTATTTCATCAAAAAATATTTTTAAAATGCTCTAAAACATTCGTTTATCATTTTCAAAATAAAACAAAAGTCGTTAAGTAAATTTTTAATTTTTGGCAGCCATATAAAAATTTTAACAGCCAATAAGATTCAAGAAAAGATGATGAGAAGGCGGAGCTTTTCCATTTTCTTTTGTTTACAAAATTTCAACAGCCAATAAGATTCAAGAAAAGATGTGAAAAGGCAGTGCTTAGTTTTTGTTTGACATAAATCATCAATTAATTGATTTTTTACTTGTAAAATAATTCAATAGATGGCAGTATATTATAAAACTTTTTGCGTTCTAAAAAATGACGTTAAAACCGTAAACGTAGTCCAAAAACTAAGCAATTTACAGCGATGTCAAATTTACTCGATTAAAACGAATATGTATCAAAAAGTGCCTCGATTAAGAACGAGTCAAACAGTCAAAAGGTTAATATAGATTAGTTATATAGAGTTATATGAATACATATTTTGAAAACATTTAAAATAGTGATTAAAATATAAATATTACAGAGAATGCAGGATTTAAGAATTGCAAGCGGTCAAAGTTCTTTTACCTTGCTTATTTAGAAGAGCAATTTCACTAGGAGTCAGTCCATCAGTATTGTTTCACTAGATCTAGGGTAGCATTATTATTTGAGAATTAGCATTTCATTTTTACTGGAAAAATACATAAAGTTCATTAGTACGGGATGCAGAGCTTCAGTCATGGGAACAGCATGTTTAGAATGGAGGGAAAAGGCAAAATTTCCCCTACTCACGACACATTGAGTGAGAGTCAAAACTGGCGTGGAATATATATAGCAACATAGTTATTTAATGGTTTCCTCCCCTGTGGATTCAAATCCAGCAGTATATATACTTTTATTTTGAAGTTGTAACTTAGCAACTACTGCTGGACCTGAGGCGGTTTAAGCACTTAAGTTTCATCTGGAATAGTTTGACTGGATACTCTTATCTAGTAAGATGTTTGAAACAATGCAAGTTTGTTATCAGTTTCTTGAACGATTGTTTTAAAATATATCTTATGATTTTAAAACAAGCTAGTGTGGACAATTTCCACTAATGGGTTTATTTTATTATTACCAATTCGTATTCTTTTACTTTAATTGAAGGGGTCTTCTGGGTAATTGTTTTTCGAGTGACTTCTTAACAAGATTGCATCATTTCTGGCTACAAAATTATATATAAAAAAAATAATAAGTTTCATATATAATACCTTATATATATATAATATAACTATTAATTTATTCGCAATCTCCTACACTGAAATATATAGATATTTATTATTTATGCCCGTATATACATGAAAATATTATTAAATAAAATATTTTTAAATTAAAATATATATGGGTTAATGTGTTTTATGTTATATTACTAACCAAAAGAAATATATATATTATTAGCTATGTGTATACGTGTGTAAAGGTGGGTTTGAATACAGTTAGATGGTAGGAGATTGGATGTGGGCTGTGAAGCAGGATCTGAGCATCAGATCATCTGCTTCATAAATAAGAAACACACACACACACACATATATATATATATATATATATATATAATGTCACTACAATCTCAAAGATTATACTCAATGAAAAAAAAATACCTTCCTTTATATGAAATTCACTTTAACTAATAAAAGCAATAATAATAATAATAAAAACATATACTTTCAGATTATTTAAATTTCCTTAAAAATTAATCACTATTTGAACCATATTTCAATTTAATATCAAGGCGCTTACGCATGGAATCAGAACTCCACATTTAAATATAACTATGAAATTATATTATAACTTTTTACAAAGCCTATAAATTTCTTGGTCCCCCTTCATTACAACAATTATAAATTGAACTATTCCAACAAGCAATAATATCTTGTATTTCCTATACCAAGATAATGTTATATCCAAAATTTCTAATCAGTCTAAATAATTGATCAAATAATAAAAACATAGTTTTAATCCTATGCATATTAAATATTCACTGCTATTCCCCTGTAATTCTGATCATCACACTACCACTTTAGCAACTATATACATTTTGATAGGCTAGTATGTTGCCACAGCTTGATGATGTTTAATTTTATTACTTTCCATATACTCTGACTACAGATCGGCCAGCCTATAAATTAAAGTAACTTTTTGCCATTCCTCACATCAACATATGCCTCTGACTATAGTCCTCATCCTGTCATAGCAACTTTTATCATATCTTGCAAAACCTTCCTGATAATTTATAGCACTATACAGTACTTCACAATGCACACATTAGTGTTTCAGTAATGGAAATTAAACATTTCATAACTTCAAATGTCAGCATTTTCCGGAGAAGTGCCTTTTTTCTGAGGCTAAATATTATGTGAGGAACTAGTCTCTACACATTTACTTTAAATGAGCATGAAAAACATTTTTACCACAACCATATCCTTAATTCCCTACTTAATTAAAAAAACAAGTGGATCTGGGATCAAGTCCTCGATCTCCTAATACTGCATACATAGTAACTAAATTATAAGATAGTTATTACCTATCTATCCATTCGAGGTGGTACGATAATTCTACTTCAGTAATACTCAGCATTTATAGCTTCACATATACACACACAGGGTTATTATAGTCTTGATGCAAAATGACAAAGTCAACCAAGCATGCATCAAACCCATGTACTATATTAATTTCAAAAGTCAAGCACACAGTAACATCCATCCAATCTTTATACTTCTAACAGATTGCATCAACACATTAAGACACAGCAACGACCATTCAAATACTTCTGCACACATCTAACAATATGCATATAATTTTAATAATAACAAAATCTTTCACTTTTTTTTCATTTCATATGACAAATATACAAGTATTTATGCTTTATCATCATTATACATTAACACTTTTTTTTCCAATAGTTTCTTATGGGCCAAAATCATTTCTCTCTTTTTAAAAAAGAATTCATATAACTGTTAAAGATCTATTATACATGCTAACGAACATATAAATAAAAGCAAAATAAATAAACAATAAAACATTACTGCATTGCCTCTTTTTGGTTTGAGTTTCTTCGAAGCTCAGTCTGAATATTTCATATTGTCAAGGCCAATTTGACAGAAAGTGCAGATGCATTGTCCACAACCACCAGTTACCAGTTCTAGTTCACTGCCTTGGGAGAATACATTATATCTGTCTCACTTTAATGATTATAGATGCACATAAAATTTCCTTTTATTCAGGATGTAGCTACATTGATACTTAATAACTTCAGATTTAATCATGATAATTACAATTGTTAAAAATTAACCCTGCAGATGTCTTTCATTTTTTTTACTTTTCTTCCCAGGTTTGAACTCAGATGCTTGGTTTCACATTTTAGTCCATAACTTTATTTCTTTAAGCTTCATCATTTTTTCTCTTTTGTTTCTTTTAGGAGAAAAAAATTCAAATAAAATAGTGTTGTAGATGCTCACTCTTTTTTTTACTATATTCTTAGGTTAGAGTCAAAATCAAAAAAAAAATTACTAATAAGAATGTTTAGTTGTTAACTAACTTTATATTAAAGTCCTATCATTCATTGGAGTTTTAATTAATTAAGCCACGGATACAATACTGCTCTAGATGTCTTCTTTAAATGAACTTTTAAATGCCAAATATGAAGATTGAGATATTGAGTCCAAAACTTTTTGTGGTGAGCTAATTTTGCTATAATTGATTTTGGAGAGAGAGAACTATACACCATTTATAACTGAATTAGCACTTCATCTTTAAGTAATATATACACACTTCTTAACTAGTTGAGTCAATTCCTGTCTCTCAGAGAGAAAAACAATCAGAGAAGAAGGTCAGATATTGAATTAGCAAGAGCAGTCCCCCCTTCACATTCTTTAGCTTTATAAGGGGAGAAAAAACACCTGCAAGTTTATCTTTTCTCATGCTTTGTCTCTTCTAATTTATGATTCTCTCTCTGAAGTCAACCTTTGACCCCATCTGTTAAATGTTGTTTTTTGGTTTATTGCTTTCAGCTCCGTTTATTATATTTTAATTTCTTCTTTCTTAACACATTTTACACTGCTTTGATTGATGAGAACTATTCAAAAAACATATAGAATTACTGGAATTCTACAAAATTTATATTATATAAATAAATCTCTTCTTTAAAACTTAAATCAAATTCAGAACTGAAAACAATAACCAATTCCTGTAAACCCATACAAAATAAATTCATTTTACATTATACTATCAAATAATGTAGAGTACAATGTGCAAATTTCCACACAAAAAATCTATATATGCATCATACATGCACATACGCATGCACAGACACACAATACTAAATAGTGACTGCTTATTCATATCCATTTCAGTACAAAATATCTTTTATTCATATTAATATAAAATATCTTTCCTAATTTCCTAAAAAATTAAACCTATTCTCATGAAAAGAACTGTCAAATAAATGCTATCTATAACAACAAGTTCAATTTCAATGTGCGCTAACATTTTTACTCATAAATATTATGATTCACAAAGACCTTGCTGTTTAGATATATAAATCAACATTTTTCAGATAGTACAATGCGTTCAATAGTCACCCCCCTTCCCTCTACATAATGCTACGCTATAATTTTAAATAAATACAAACAGATTCTTCTATATATGTTAAATTTAAGCCACATAGTTATTAATCTCTCTAAATAAAGCTTTTTTAACTTTTCCTAAACTTAAAAAAAAAAATTACTCGGAAATAGTTAAGAAACTAATCCTACTATCTATTTCCCCATCATTAGTTTCTTTACGAAAGAAACTAAGGGTTACAATATATATATATATATGCATTTATCCATTAATCTATCTATCTCCTGATTTATTTATTTATGTTTGTTATTTTCTCTTTCTTTCACTTTATATCCATATGCATCTATTTATTTTCTATCTATCTATCTATTTGTACTTGTATTTATATATATATATATATATATATATATATAATATATATATATATATATATATATATATATATATATATATATATATATATATAAACAAGCTTTTTGTTATTACGATAAATGCTACTACAAAACAAAGCATTCAAATCATCTTTATCTATATTTATGTTTTTCTATTTATCTGTTTCTTCTCTCTATAAAAATATATATTTCTGCATCTACCTATCAATATATCTATCTATTTCTCTATATAGATATATCTTTCGATCTATTTATCTATTTAATTCTTACCTATCAACTTACCTATCTTTCTATCTATCTACCTACATACCTCTTATATACTTATATCTAACCATTTAACTATTATCATGCTTATTATCTGGAGATTGTATGGAAGTCAAGTAAAGTTTTGAAGTCTCTAACTTTTAATTAGTATTATGATTTTTGACGAGGTATCTGTCTCAGCTAGCTATCAAGTATTCGCTGATTAATAGATACATATTTATTCTTAAGTAAAGAAAAAAACAAAAATCAAAATTATTCCAACTTTTATAGAGATATTTGGCAATCTAGAAAATAGTGATTTCTTCAATGTTTTATTTTTGTGACATGGAATAAAACGTATTTCGTCACGCAGTGGAGTTTAGGACGATTTTTACTACTCTTTTTTTTTTTACTTGTGAAACTAAAATCTAATCATTTGTAAAATGAGGCAAAGGTCTCTCTAGCGATTTCTTGCAGATAATAGTAAAAAAGCAGGATCGTAGCATGGCATGCCTACCCTTTCTATGGCAATAAAAGTTTGAGCAGTTTTCCATCTCTTCTTATTTTTTCCATCATGTCATAGCATCGACTGGGAGGCAACCTGCAACAACCGTCTGCAATCATGTGTTTGCTTGCAAGGCTGTTGCACTGACCTCTCGGCTAACAACACTCTATCTCTTCTTTAATTCTCTAAGAATATCTAAATATCCATTTGTCAACTAATAATAAATAGCTCGTTAGTTGCATGTGATACAACAAAATAATTTCTAAAACCTTAACATAAGTAAGTCCATGTTTTACTTTGGCACGACGCAGGTCCAGTTGGTAAATTAGGCAGGAGAAAGACTACATTTTCACAACAAGACTAATCCTATTTCAACTAAGAAATATTTTGTAATAAGTAAATTTTAAATATTGTGTGTGAAAATAAAAAAAGGAGTGTACTCACCACCAGGCATTGCTAAAAAGAAAATGATAAACAGTTGAAAATAAACGTTGAAATAAATACAATACATCTATATATTCTGTGCGTGTTCGTACATTAAAATGTGCTGTTTTCGAACAGTTTTATATTTTTACTTATTATTACAAAAAGAAAAATAAATAAATTATAAAAAGCTAGTAAGTAAAGAAAAAAGTGAAGTCACAACTAAAGAATAAAATTGCAAATACACAAACACAAGATCCTATAGTTACAATTAGTGCAAAGAAATGACGCAGAGAATGTAAAACAACATATCACATACTAATTAACAGATTTCATATTATACATAGAAACTGATGTATGTGATAGAAAAAATTAATAATAATACATACTAATGATTGATTTAGTTATAATTGTTTGAAATAAATAGTAATGAAATAAGTTGTTAATTTTTAATCATCAGATATTCAGTCATAAATATTCTATATATTTTATTCATTTAATGCAATTTGAAAAAATAACTGTCACATCTCACCCTGCCTTTAGAAATAGACTAGTCCAGATTTCTTTCTTATCTGATCAGATTGAGCATTCATTTCCGCTAACCAATGTGTAAACATGTAGATAAAACACAGCCAATGGTTAGTATAGGCCAATAGACAGTGATGTTTTTTGAATCCGATTGCTTCCACTAAGATCTGGCAATAAATAATCAGCCTTTTTGGAGGTAAGAGGAGAACTTCTGTCTAACTTCAGCAACGGTACACATTCTCCATTGAAGACACTGCTAACTGTGAACATTTCCATTATAGCCATTACGCTATAGGTCTACGAAGTTAGGCAAGTCCACGATAAGGCCGGAAATTGTTAAGACCGGGGTCAGCTTGAGGCAAATCAGCTGGTACAACTGGAAGAATCATTGGTCAAACTCAAGAGGCACGCTGTTACATACAGCTGGAAGTGAGTCAAGTCTTTCGGGAACCACCGACCCCGCATTAATTGAGATTATATATGTAGCAATGTATTCATTGATATTGTATATGATGTAAATATATTTAATCCTAATAAATTATATTAATTGACCTCTTGATGTTCGTATTTTTTGTTACTGTTTATTTGAGTCTGCTAATATATGGTATGGCTGAAGATCTATAAGCCCCATATAGCTATTTGAGTTGAATAGCTGGGTTTGAAGACATGTAGGTGTATGAAAATTTCAGATTTTCCACTCAATAGATAACTTTTAGTTAAATGCTGGCTTCGGGTTGATATTTTTAGATCTAGTGTCTGAACCTACCCTAACACCTCTCTGAGGAGTGCCAAAGCATAAAACCATCGTCAGGGGTTGGGGGGGTTCCTGACAGAGATATTTTAAATGCTTTCTCTGGCTAAGCATTTATCACAAAGCTTGTTGAGGAATTGGCAATCCTCATAGTTTATAATTTACAAGCTTAAGAGAATAGGGTCATGTAATCTATGACTTTAATTTGACTATTTAGCAAAATACCAATTTTTGAAAAATAAATATTTCTTATAAATATATATATATATTTGCAAGTATTTTTGTTTTTATCAATGCATTTTCCAGCTAACCTCATTCATGAGTCACAACCATCCATCACTCAGAATTTAGACCAACTTCTCACACTATGGATACATTAAAAACATTCACTGCATTTTTTCATGTATGTAATTATAGATACTTAAACTACTTCTCTCTCTATATATATATAATCCATATATAGCCAAGTTTGAAGCCATGAATCAAATTTTTGTTAAAGTTTATCTCAGTCATCTAAAGTGGCTACAGCAATTATTTTTTTAAAAATGGGAGAGACAAGCAAATCCACCAGTACATACTTATTGAAAAGTGTTTATAATAGCTCTTTTTAAAATGGTAGAAGGAAGTCAATCAACAACAAATAATTTTAGAAGTAAAGAAACAAGCAAGTCAATTGATTCATGTTTATCTTAACAGTATCTGCAATAACTTTCTTTTTTATGGAGCAAAGACAAGCAGTCTGAAAATTCCAACTCAGGACATTTATAAGAAGTGAAAGTGATCGGGTAACTATGAACTTTCTTTAACAGATTTTTATTCTTACTTATTAAAAGTAAACCTTAATTTACTGGTCAAAGCAATTTTTCTTTTGATACAGAAACATTAAAGACTTGTTTATCTATAGTTATTTTCAATATCACACAACATAGCACAAACATAGTTTAAATCTTTAAACTTAAATTTTTCATTATTTTTTATTATTTTTTTTATATTATGTATTGTAGAGTTGAAATGTTTTTTTTTAATTGCTCTTCAGTTGTTAATGATAATGAGCAACCTATAAATATATGCATTTATAATGTTTTATTTTTATTTTATCTTGTTGCATATTAAAATTAATATCATGTATTTTATTTTCTTTTGCTAAAAGGTTGCAAAAATATTTTTATATATGTAATTTGTGGGTATACATTTTAAACATATATGTTAACATTACCGAATGTGTGCATGTGTAACTGCTTATACAAACATGTCAAGGAATAGGTTATATATAAATAGTTTAAATATGAGAAATTATAAAGCAAGGCTTACATATGAATGGAAGTGAAATAAAACACACAAGATACATATGAAATTTATTTTATGATATAATAAGTCAGGAAAGACTTAAGTAAGCATTCCATGAAATGTATTTTTTTAAGCCAGCTTATTTTAAAATATCCAGAAATGACAAACCTATATATTAAGTTTATTTGCTTGTGCTTATATAAATTTTTATATTAATTTTTGTATTGAATTAATGTAATAATAAGCCATTTATTTAATTATTGATTTGATTTTAAAGAAAGAAAGAAAGAAAGAGTAATAGTATTAATAAAATATAATTATATATATATATCTTAATTGGTTTTCCGAGTTCTTATTAAAAAAATATTGTTGTGTTTTTCTTGTCTTGATTCTATCATTTTAATTCATCATCATTGCTCGCAGTTATTAAGTATTATCATTCGTAAATATTGAGCAATCACTTGCAAATATTAAGCGCTTGCAAAAGGTTAAGTAAACTAGAATGTTAATTTATCTTTGGGTATTTAAGGATTATGCTTGATAATAACCAAATTTTAGTAATTATAATTCAATAATAGAAAGCTAAAATTATGTTGTGTCCATGAGTTTTGATCATCCTCATCAAAGATGGATATCGTGTTATTGGTTAAAATGTTTCAAATAATACTATATAAGAGTTATGATCGCCATCATCATCATTAATAAATTATAATCACTCAATCTAACGTTTAACAGAATTAATATATTTTAATAAATAGGGGTTTATGGAAAGTTGAATATTATGCAAAGAGATTCATGATGATCAATCATCATCACTAGTATTATTAAATCCTAATCTTAACTATAAAAGTATTTTAGTAAATAACTATAAACTTATATAAATGCTAGTGAATGTAATATTTAAATCCCCGTTTGAAATAGAATAATTTTTAATAGATGCCTATAAGTTTATAAAGATAAATTTATTGTTGTGAGTTTATTAATAAGCTATGGCCGGTAGGATCACTATCACTATTATTATCATTATTATTATGATATCACTATTATTATCATTCATCATTATTATCATCATCATTATTACCTTTATATTATGATAAATAATCTAGTTAAATGGCCATCAATATCAATAATGGTCTTCACATGCTTGTTTGGAAGCCATTAATAAGATTATACATGTCTGTTCATCAATATACGTAAATGAGCTAGCAATGTCTATAAGAATCTTTGATCTATGATATAAATTTTGGTAATATTGGGATCTTGTAATTTTATCGATATAGATAAAATGTAAGAATGTCATTTTTTTTCATTAGTCATCCAAGTCATATGTAATAAAAATGTACCAAATGAGTTTGAACTCATTACACTCTAAACAGATACTTATCTAGATTTAAAACAATCTAGTGACGCTCATGGGAAAACACATGTACTTAGCTAAACTGAATAAAGGGTGATATAATCCCTTTCCAACTTCATAATATTAGCTTTATAGAATATATATTTTATAAGTTGTCATGAATAGCACCAGTGTGTGCATATGACCATGAATGGTCTTATATAGTTGGAAAGAAGAATAGGAAGGATTCTTTATTAAAAGAACCTAGTATTGGAGATAAGCATAAGGCACTCCAGGGATCTAACAGCGGGTAATTTTATTCAGTTGCTATATTTAATATTATTTTATTCGATGACAATGGCCAGTATGTTTTATTGTTCAAATGACTTCCCCAATATCTAAATATTTTAAATCTTTAATGATGATAATTTTAATTTCCATTTGGTTATTTTATCTGAAAAATGAGAATTTATTTTGTCACTCAGTCTTTATCATCATTACATTACATTACATTGGTATATTTTATTACTGTTACAAATGGTACAGATTAGATAAGCATATATCAAATAATTAATAATTTCCCCTAACTAAATATTTATTATCGTTACAAATGTATTAATATATTATTACAGTTACAATATATATATATATATATATATGAAAAGAAAGTTACTGTTAATAATATATATAATGGTATATGTATATATATATATATATATATATATAAAATAAATCATAGATATAATAAAATATCTTTACTAACAACAAAATGATATATAACAATAGCTGTAATATAGTCATATAATCATCACAAATAAAACATAAAAAAGCTATTTTCAGCAAATTTTAAATTTTTGCCCTTTTCAATATGGCTTAATTACAAAAATAACCTATACTGCATACACAGTGACATCTACTGCTTCTATATAAAATTAACACAAGCCCATAATTATACTTAAGTACAACAACACATATTATACAACTCTCCATTCATTTTTCATTATCCAATTATTAGTTAAATTAATTGATGTTTTATAAATGTTCATACAATTATTTTTGTTATAATTACATTACTGAAACATATGATCAAAGATGAATGAAAAAGATCACTTATGCCCAAGGTAGGCACTTCATGTTGAACTACCACTTATGAATTGACTCAAATCACAATATTTTATACATATCGTCAGCATTTGTTCAGAATATATATAGGTAGATATCAAATTAGTATAATTTAATAGACAAGTTTCAAATTTCTGCAATCACAATTTTGATATATACTACATTATGGAAATATATTAATAGTTTTTATTACCCATTTATTATGCTAGATATTATTCTTAGGTCAAATATTTGTTTGAAGTCTGAGTTAGTGAATAATATATCTCATTATTTCTAGCCAACATCACACATCTTTCTTATATATATGTCATCATCATCAACCCTTATCAATCCACTACAAGATGAAGGTCTCTCCAAGTTCATTCCATCTTCTCCGATCTTTAGCTTCTCTTCTCCACATCACCCCTGCACACTTTTTTATTTCATCCATCCATCTCACATGTTGTCTGTTTCTGGATCGTTTACAATCTCTTGGAATCCGGTTTAAGATTTCAATTGTCCATCTATTATCATCTCTTCTAACAATATGCCCAGTCCAATTCCACTTCAGTCTTTTAATTTTTTCAATGAGATCAGTAATACCTATTTGTTCTCTTACTTATATAAATTTCTATCTCTTCTTGTTACTTCCAACATGCATCTCTTCATACTTCTTTGAGCGGTCTGAAGTCTCTGTATTGCTCTTCTATTAAGGGTCCAAGTCTCAGATCCATAAGTAAGAACTGGTAAAACACATTTATTAAAAACATTCCTTTTCAAACACATAGGCATGTTTCCTTTTAGTATCAAATTATTTCTACCAAAAACATTCCAACCAAATTTAATTCTATGATTAATTTCATCCATCCATTATGTTTTCATCTGTATTAATAACTTGACTTAGGTATTTGTAACTGTTAACTTCTTTTAACTCATCATAATCAATTTTTATTTTCATATTTTGAGAAAATCCATTAAACATTACTTTAGTCTTTTTAACATTTATCTTTAGTCCTACTTTTCTACTTTCATCTGATAACTCCTGCAACATTTCCTGCAGCTCTAAACCATTATTTGCATAAATAACTACATCATTTGAAAAATATAAGTGACTTAAATAATCTCCATTTACTTTCATTTCTTTAGTTTTCCATTTCATTCCACAAAATACTTCTAGAAGCACTGCTGTAAAAAGTTTTGGAGATATGGATTCACTCTGTCTTACATCCTTCCCAATGGTGGCTTTCCCAGTCTCATTATGTAATTTAATGTTGCATGTTTATAAATATTCTTTAAAATATTACAATATCCTGGGTCTATATCTTGATGATCCAAGGTTTTAATCACTGAAAAAAAAATTATAGAATCAAATGTATTTTCATAATCTACAAATTTAAAGCATAATGGTAACTCATATTCATTTCTCCTTTCTATAACTTTTCTCAATGCCTGAATATGATCTACTGTACTAAACTACTTTTAAGTCCAGTTTGTTCTCTTTGGTGATGGAAATCCAATGTTCTCTGTAGACAAGTTGTAATTATCTTGGTAAAAATCTTGTATAACACTGATAAAAGGCTGATAGGTCTGTAATTTCTAATCTTCTTAATCACCTTTTTTTCAATGTTAATATTAATACTGCATTCTTCCAGTCATCTGGTACAACTTTATCAATTAGACATTTGGTATATTACTTTGCTAAAAAAATTATATTTCTTCACCTGCTTCTTTTAATATATCAATTATAATTCCATCATTACCTGGAGCCTTTCCTTTCTTCATACATTTAATTGCATGTCTCACTTCTTCATTTAAAAGTATGGGCAATTCGGAAGATGTAATAGATATAGGAGGTACTTGTTTTTTATTACTATATAATTATTGATAAAAGTCTTCTAACCATTTCATGATGTCATCTCTCTTTTTAGTAATAATTCTATCTTTTTTCTTCTTGCAGATATAAATTTTCTACCAATACCAAAATGTTGTTTCACACTCTTGAGACTTTTATTCTCTTCTACCGCTTTCCTTGCTAGTTCACAGTTATGCATTCTTATATCATTTTCAACACTTTTCCACACCTTCCTTTTTAATGCATCATTTTGTATATCTTCATATTCCTTCTTTGCTTCATAAATTCTCTAGTCTCGGTAGAAATTTTATTGGTCAATTGCTGCTTTTTTCTACCAGCTATCTTTGTTGCAGTTTTTAAAAGTGTATCAGTTATTTTAATATTAATTTCATTCAAATCTGAATCATGTTCAATATCTGCTAATATTTGAAACCGATTTGTAAGTTCTAATTTAAGTTCGTTAGAATGTTTCTGAAGATTAGGAATATCGACTGTAAATACTGTTTTTCTTAATACCTTTTGTCTCTCTAGTTTTGCATTAACACATATTTTATATCTTACTAATCGATGATCACTTTCTGTGTTAAATTTATTTAAAATATATAAATATTGTGACCATCATGTCTGAATTTACAAGCATTCCTTTTATGTTAATCTTTTTTTCTTATTATGTATAGCAAATTATTAAAAGCTATGTATATGGAATAAATTTTAAAGTGATTTTAAAATGTCACAAAAAGTATAACACTAACATATATTATATTTTTTTTTTTAAATTTTAAACAATATTACTACTTTAAATAAAAGAAACATTGCTGTATAAACCACTTGCAAATAAATAAAAAATGAAAACAATAAATCATCTGCATTTGAAAAAAAACATGGGAATTGTAACTACTTTGTCGTCGTGTCATTTACTGTGTAGAAGTCAATAAAATTTTATAAAAAAAATTAAGTTAATACCATGCATTGCAGGATCCTTTTATAATTTTCACAGTATTGTTGCTGAATATGGAACTGTGTAAAAAGAAATACCTTTAAAATTAAGCTTGATTCTGTCAATTTATTTATCACTATTCAATGCTGACGAAATATTTCATATTTACATGCTACCAAAAAAACTAGTCATCTAAAGTGTTTATCCCATGGAAATGTACTTTTATAAATTAATCTGCAAACCTGCCTGATTTAAATGCTTAGAAGAGATTTGTAATTGAAACTCACTTGGGAAAACTGTCATAGACAGAACCAAAAGAAGCTAAATATTATATTGCCAGAAGACACTGAATTTAATGGTTAATGACCATAGTTCCAAATTTACAGATGCAAAACATATATATGAGCTCACCAACACATTAAGGTAATCAACTGAACTTCATTCAGCTATCCTCAATCAGTTATTGTAAGTTGCAATTTTCTTTTCATTTTCATGCATGATCACCATATAATTTCTTAATTATAAATATGTATATACATTTGTTTATTATCATATAATTGTATTCTTTAATTAAAGTTATTGTTATTTATCATTTTGTTTTTTATCATTTCTCGTCTGAACCCAAGCTGTTAATAACAGTATTGGGTGGAGGTTGAGCTGCGGTCTGGAAATATAATTGAATATATATGAAAACTTGTTTTTATGCATGTTTAATATGGTCATTCATTGTGGTTATTACAGATCTGTCAATTAAAAATAAGTTGTATGCTGCCCCTCCACCATGTATACAGTTTTCCCGATAGTTATCTTAAAATTTCTCTAGACAAAATTAATTTGCAAATATTGTGGGTTTTTTTTCATTTTATTGTTAATTTGATTATTACCTATTGCAAATGGATGGTTACCATTACAATATATATATATATATATATATATATATATATATATATTGTGCCAAGGCCAAATTGGCACATGTATATAAAATAATTTTGTCTAAAAAAAAATTATTTATTATTAAAATCTTTCGTAAAAGAGTTTGAAAAAAAAATAGAAATTAAAAGATTAAAAGTGGGAAGGGTTTTTTCTTAAAGTCAAACTAAGAGTGTTAGAAAAAAAAGTAAAGTTTTTCTAAATTATTATTCGTAAAAATAAGTAATTCAAAATTTAAAAAAATATAAATCTCTTTTCATTCAAACTTATTATAATAAATTATATATGTGCGTGCAAGTGTAAATAAATATATGCATGTTAGAATAATGTTGAAAAAAAAAATATGTAAATGAAAGTTAAAAAAATTAAATTTGGAAAACACAGCGATGGCTATTGAGTTAAATAAAGATTTAAAAAAACCACACCAGTGGTGGGCTACTAATTAAAGATATAAAAAACAATACATTTATGAAAGCTACTACTAATTAAACAATTGTCAAAAACACGTCATAGGATTAATTACCAATGGAATTTGACAACAGATATTTGCCAGAGGATATTACACAGACAACACATCGCAGGTATAAATAGACTTTTTTTTATTGGACAAGTAATTGAGTCAGTTTTTTCACTCTAGTTTGCAATGACAGTCTTATTTCAGTTGAGATAACAGCACATTTCTATTATGTATTCAGAAACAAAAATGCATTGCTGAGCAGCTTTTGGAAATATACGCTCAGGCTTCAGCCTTTTTGGTTCAACAAGATCATCAAAACCTGCCTGTGAAATAATGTCTGCATAACAACTCAGAAATCCTCCATCAAACATTCAACTGTCTTCAAGAATAAAGCCAATGGATTCGCATAAAATCTCTTCAAGAAACGTCCAAATCTAACCGGTTAGATATAATCCATCAGAAGCAGCAGAAGCAGACAACAACAAGAAATATCCACATTCCAAAAATCGTAGGTAAACATTTATTTATTATCATTTATATGTAGTAGCCACCACTGTAATTCGTAAATATTCAATATTCAAATTATATAAACTCTATCATACATAAAATGAACTATTGATATGTGTGTGTAAATTTCAAATGCTATTAATGCTTTATTATTATATTTGTGAATGATATATGGGTTAATATGTGCGTGATCATTATATCAGTGTTATTAGTTAAATTAGATAAATACCAGTGTTCTACTATTCAAATCTACAAGAATATTTAAACTAGTTTAGAAATGTTAATTTAGAATATGTGTGTATTATATTAGATTTATAAAGATGTTTAAATTTAGTCAATAAATGTTGGGTAATAAATTATCTTTAAACTTAATTAATGTTAATTAAAATGAAATGTCTTCAAACTTAAACTTTATTTGTCGGTCAATTCTTTTTACCAACCTTTTTATTAATTCTTTCCACCACAAATTTTGTATAATTTTATTATTGAATTCAAATTAGACTGAGCTAGTTTTAGAGAATGTTTTGAGCACTGGATTATGAGCCTACTGCCCGAATATGTTAGTCCTCAGACTAGCTGGTGCCCTGGGGTTTACCCCGAAACAAATAAAGTATTTGGATAGTAGGGGTTTGAATCTAGCAGCCAAGATGGGCCATTGTTGATAGTTAAAGCTATCAATAAGATCTCCCATTTTGCTCGAACGTGGCGGTTCATTCACGCAACATTTATAAGATTATAAATGCATTAGGAAGGAGTTTGAAACCGGCCAAAACTTATATATACATATAAGTAAGTGTTTTCGGCGGTTAGACCCAGTACAATATATATATATATCTTGAAATGATTGGATCCAAACTCGATCCAAGTTTCATTCCTTATTTAGCCCTAACCTAAGATCAAACCTGATCTCTACCTTTTTAATAGTAAATTTGTTTAACTGACAGTTTATATTCATACACACACACCAAGTCTTTTTTTTTCCTTTAGCCTTGTTACATTCATTTAATAATGAACGTTTTAATTTCTATAATAAGGTTTAAATAATGTTAATTCTAATAAAATAAGATTTATTTATTACATATTTTTGTTTGTGGATATTATATATATGCGCGTATTTTAAATATTAATAGTAAAGTCCGCTAAATAGATTTGCTTTAAAACTACTTTTATATTTTTTTATTAAATTTTAGTGATTAAAAGTCACATTCTTTTGGATAAATCTGGAAAGTCACATAGGCTACTCAACAAAGGGACTTATCTCAAATTAATTTTATTTTATGTTAGTAATCCATTTGTGAACTAAAAATGGATTCTTAACAAAAGACTTAAAATATTTATCCGAAGAGTGTATCTTAGAATCACAATAGAGCAAATTATTTTAAATGAATGGACAGAACAATGCCTGAAGGAGCGGAAAGATAGAATATTCTGGAGCAATGACTAAAATAGTATAAATACCCCCCCCCAAAGGGAGTGATGAGGATCAGATTACTATAGTGAATAAGTTGCAGCTCGAATCTACGTCGGTCTATTTTTGATTTAATGTACGCAAAAATGTAGGCTAAGGTCGGGACACATAGTTGTTGTTCCCCAAGCCTTTCCCTGTAACATCAGTATGCTACCGTGAAACCATCTAATGCCTCGTGAAATCATAAAGAGAACTATTGGTGAATGAACTTTGCTGAATAATAACAAATATAGCTAGCTATTTCATCAATGGAAAGGTGCCTCATTTCACTCTCCAAAAAGAACTTGCAAGCAGTTATGATGCCTACACATGAAAGGACTTGTTGGAAGGTAATATTACCCCAAAAGAATTCTTTCTAAAATATATAATTCACTTTTCTTGTTTTAAATGGCTTTCGTAACATCAGTAATTAAATATTGCCACCCTATCCTAGATAAACCCATTTTGTAATATATGTAAAACATTTATCTTTTGTAATTTTACTTTTACCATTGATCTTTATAAGATTAATTCAACGTTACTAGTTTCTCTTAAAAATGCCTTTTTATTTTATATTTCTTTTCTTATGGCAGTTTCCTGTTATTTATTAATTTATGATTTAAAATGTTTAAATATTTATGTGCCAATAAATCTAATTCTGTGAATTGAAACCTTCCTTAAATATTTTCAATCGTCCCATGATTGATTGGTCGATTTAATATTCTCCCAAATGAGCGAGTATTTGTGTAGCTCATTTTTATTCACCAAATTGGAATTACTTTATTAAACGTAATTCAATAATAACTATACTTCATAATTGTGATCTGTCAATAAAATGAATATTGTGTATTGTTATTTTATTGTTAGAGCACTAATTCGAGTTTGTGGGAAGGAAATAAATATTTATCCAATAGATTTTAGTATGCTTTGACAAGATATTAAAGAGGGTTTTAAATGAAATTTGTGTTTGGGAAATCTCTAAATAAAAAGGAGTAATTACTTTTATTGTTATGTAGTATAACATTATAGTCATGATTGTTTTATTCCAATTTGATTTTGAAAGGGTTCAAGTCACTACGCTTTGACATTTATTTTATTATTTAATTTAAGTAATGGACGTGGATAAAGCGTCTTCTCCATTAATATAGGCATTGCTGATATAAGCAAATTATTCTAAGTTCAGTGAACTTACTATTATTTTAATATATGTATTTTAGGAAATCTAAGCTAATAATGCAGATTTCAATTCTTCAGCATTCTCATAATCAGACGTTAAGGCTCAAGGATAAAAAGGCCCGACCTCATTTCTTCATTTCTCCTTATGTCCAAGGAAGCTCTCTCTCCAGGTTGTGATCTGCTAAAATGCAGAGTGACCATTTTGTTCTTCAAATATAATGGTTAAATTTTCATCAGTCTTATCAATGTTTTTATTTCTGCTATGTCAGTACTGCTTTCGTTCTCGAGATCTATATATTTCTTTTAAAATTGCCTCTTAAGTCATGGTGAAATAAAATATATCAAAATCAAAGTGATTTTTATTGTTATTTGTTTAGTTATTCCTTTTAACATTGATAACTCACTTGACTTATAGTGATTCCCTTTTAACAGTGAATTCCTAAATGTACACAATATTTTATGCAAAATGCGTTATAGAAAACCCCTGTTTTAATTACTGATTTATTTTTTAGTCATTTCACGTTAAGGCATTATATAATTAAAAGACCATATTGTATAGTATAAATCAAATATTCATTTATGAAAGATATTATTTTGTGTTTATAAAATATTAATTTTATTAATAATAAATTAGTGCATCTAATAGCAATGAGTTATATATAGTTTACAGATCACTACCTCATTGGCACATAGATCTTCCCCGCCTATATTGAATGAAGCATTTAATTAATGTTGTATAATGTTTTCCAAATATTAGAAACTAGTAAAGAAAGTAGCTCATTATGTTCACCAGTTATTTAATTATATTAAACAGTATTGTAAAACAAACCTGTAGTCTATTTTGCTTTTATTATTAATATTAATCCCAGATATTGTATTGTTAATTTGATGGCTTAAACACACATACTTATTAAATTCTTATCCTAGTTAGATAATTTATTTATGAGTTTGCTTATTCATTTATATATAAGTTCCATTAGTAAAATAAAGATATATGATGACAGTAGTTTTAAGTAATTTATCTGGGTTTTTCATATAAATCTCCATGAGCTATTGGCCATACAAAAGGAGTTTGTGAGTAATAATAATATGTACTGTGTAGATATGATAAAGGAGTTCAAAGAGATGTAAAATGTGAGTGGTATCAAAATCGAACGGTACAATATATAAAAATTTAAACTCCATGTTATTTATGTATGTAATGCAGATAAGGCTGGAATACATTGTGCTTCATCAGCTCTATTTAGGTCAGTTGGACTTTTTAATCTTTCAATCAACTCCCTCATGGATAACAAACCTGATTTTGATATTACCAAAATACTTGCTAATTTGGAAATGTATGAGTTGGGAACCATGAGGGAGTTAATTGAAATACTAAAAAGATCAACTGGTTTAAATAGAGCTGATAAAGCACAATGTATTCCAACTTTACAAAGACTACTTATTTTATCTCTTCTAATATAAATTCCAAATCAATTAATGGTGAAACTGAAGAAAATAAATATTTTGTTAATCTATATTCAGAATGCTCAACTATTTCATTCTTGTTCTTTACCTTACATTCAATCTAGTAACGGTTTTTCTTTGAAAAGTTAACCTTGACAATGGTAGATGCTATTTAGTCTAAAAGTTGGGAAGTAATCAAAAATAACACACCATTTAATGCAAAACCTACTTTATATATATATTATAACAAAACCCTATTTACCTCTCACTAGACACGTATGTACTATCAAATATGTATAAGGTGTATTAATATTTAATTAATTGATTCAACCTAAAATATTATTATTTAAACTTATGGGTTATTCTCAAAACTGTAATACATCCCCAACATGTATTTATGGTCATCCGAAGGACATCAAGTGCCAAACCTATATGGATATAAGAATTACGCGAAGTGGATATATTACCAACAAGAATATTGTTTACGTAATGTGAGAGAGATTTTGACCATCAGCTACTCAGTCTCATGGTCAGGTGACATCACAGCCGTGAGTAGCTACGAATGAGTAAAGAGTTCCCTTTTATTTTATTTTTAAACCTAAAAATATCTAAAACAATCATAAACTAAATAAATGGATTTATAAATAATTAAACTAAGTCAATACTCTACTTTCTTGATATATATTTATTTAATATTATAAAAAACAATATTTAGCACTCTGTCATTTCAAATCGCAATCATATGTCATTCTTTTAGTAAATCTCTCATACATATCTTAAGTAGCGAAGATCGATACTATGAAAGTTTGTATCATGTGACTTTTAACACTTGTTGCTTCTTTACGTCTGTAATGCAACAAAGCTTTAAAGAAATATAAAGTTAGTTCGCAAGTCATCTTCACTGATTATTGAAAATACAAAAATTTTCCTTTTATAAAGAAGATTTAAAAGATCAATGATTAAAGTTTTTTACCTGCTTTCCCGGGAAGTAGCAGAAGCAATTTTTATTTATTTATTATATAGTTCCGTTCCGCAGGTAATTAGGCCATTCACAGTAACAATCCTAGATTTTTATGTCTGTTGTCTGATGAGGTTCATTTGATTCCACACTGGAATTATGTGTTGTTCGAGGCATCCTGGTTTTATTGAGGCAGCTGCAGCAGGTTGGGATCAGAGGCCTGAATCCGATGCGGCTTCTCTTACCGCCACATGTCTGTTGAAATCACTATTATATCTTTTTAAATATTAACTCGTTTAGTTGTTCACTATTGTAGCTCTGCCGGGAAAAGACCCTATGCATTCTGGGTGGCTCGCTTTTATAGCCCCCTCCATTGTTTCTAGAAGCTTCTTTTTTACCTCACTTCCAATTTTCAATGTGGAATAACCAGATCCGTTAGACGTGTGACAACTTGTGTCGTAGTTTCTATTTTAATATAACAGAACAATAAAATCCCATTCTGACGGAAAACTCTAGTTTTTCAACATGAAACAAAAAAATCTTGTTTCTCTCTTTTCACTACTTAATTCATTTATACATGCATTTATCACACACACATATATATCATTTAAAATGACAGAGTCCCCCTCCCCCATGTTTATGTATTTGTAACCACCACGTTATAACAAAATTAAACATTATATATATCTTTACATCTATATATGTCTACCGATTAAATACTTTATTTGTGACTGGGTTCGAACCCATTCTGTCACAATATATATATAACTTTGGGATTGCACCTTTATTGTTAAAAAGAAATTGCCTTAGCAATAGTTTGAAATTGTTGATTGTTATTGATATTGGGATTGGTTTTTAATGAAATATAATTATGTGCAAATAGAACTCCTGCAATAATCTGATCTTCCAAATGCATAAAATGTATGAAGTTGTATTGTGCCTGAAAGAAAAGATTGCTGAAGAAAAAAATAAAAATAAGTAAATAAAAACCGATTGTAAACTGTCTCCATACAGAACAAATTAAGTTATGCAAGTCAAATTGAATAAATATGAAGCTTTAATCCTTTTCCCAAACATGGCAATGTTTTATTATTTTTAACCCTGGATTTTACCTGCATATATAAGTGGTTTATTTATTTAAAATTTTAAAACCACAAACTCTTGTGGTCTAAATATTTCAAGTGAACTTTCAATGCATATTTCATCTGTTTCTCAATATTTTACTTTAATTTGACAATGGTTTTATATTATTCCTGTGAATATACATATTTTGTTTTTTTTTTATTTGTTATTCTTACATCTATTTTTATAATTGATGTTATATGGGTATTTCATTTTAAATATTTACTTAAAAGAAATGGTGATCTTTTATACTAAATTCTGATTATCCTTAATATTTAAATTATTAAAGGGTTTTGATAAAATCGGTAGAAGACTATCTTGTTTTAATATAAAAACTACTTTTTCTACTGGCAACAAAAAATGGGTGATTTTTTATATAAACCTATAGACAGAATATTTTTGGAACACCAAGGAGTTTATGAAATTCAATGTTTGCAGTACTCAAGAAGCTATGTAGATCAGTCTAATAGATGAATAAATGTCAGAATTAAGGAACATAAAAATGCTTTTAATCAAAAAATTAACACATCAGTTTTTACTTCCCATTTTTTAGAAATTTATCACAAACATGACTTTGATAACACAAAAATGGTTGCTAATTTAGAGAGATATGATTTGAGAACCATGAGATAGTCAATTGAAATATTAAAGAGACCTACTGGTTTAAATAGGTCTGATGAAGTTCAACATATTCCAGCTATATGGAAACCTCTCATTTTATCTCTGTCTTCTAATATTGACTTTAAATTAATAGGTGGTAAAACTAAGAGAAATACACATTTTGATAAACCTCATATTCTGAATATTAAACTATTTCAAGCTGATTGTCATGCTTCATCTTGCACTCAGTCACATCTCGCCCTCAGTCACGTTACAGTTTGAGATCAAACAAATTTTCTTTCAAGAGTTTACCTTGACAATGGTGGCGGAGTTAGTCGAAATATCGGTATATAATAGAAAATAATACACGGTTTTACCCAAAAAAATAATTTATATATATATATACTGATGAAAACCAGTCCTCTGGTTGAAATATAATATTATTTATTGGATTTATAAGTCTTTTTTGTTATATATATATATATATATATAACTTAGGTGATACATGTACTTCAATCATTATATGAGTGACTTTCAGTTTATGCTTTGGTTAATAACATTTTTATGTGAGTACTTTACATTTAGAGAAGATTTATCTAAAATCGTAAGTGGGTAATGCAATGAACTGTTACCATAAAAAGTTTTACTATTAACATTACTAAAGGGAATTTAAACCTAGACTTCAAGTTCCCTACGGACATCTGCTCTATCCAATATAACAAATAGACATGGTTTGTATACATGTATATCGATTACAGTGGATAAAGTATATGACTGTAGGGAGCTTGAATGTCAGGGTTCAACTCCCTTTAATTACATTTAAGTTAAGTATAGATATTATATATTATACTTGTATTTCTATACTAACATTTTTATTATTTTTGGAAGTAGCTTATTTCAAAAAATAAAAAAATAAAAATGTCACTAGTCTATTCCTATCGAAACATTGCAGAATTTTTAATATTAGCAAATAAATAGCTCAGTAAATTCACTAATAATATGCATCCACTCAAATTTCTATCCCAATTATTTTGAAGCCATATATTAGTTTAAGTACCAAATAGATGTAACTAATAGTTTTGTTTTCATATAATCAAAAAACAATTTTAGCAATAGTAACAAATTGAACAATAATTATATAAATAATATACCAAATAAAATATTTATTATTTTTACTTACGGTTAGGTTTAGGTAAACTGAAAACTTGAGAGAACAAGACGCAGCAAAATACGGAGATTTTGGAATTCATTTTAGTAGTAAATTTTATACAACTGAGATCAAATATTTTAAAACGCCAGCTTTTTATTCACACTGCTACAATAGATTCCTTAACAAATTACGACAAAATAATTAATGGTTCAATTCAAACATTTCAGTCTAATAAATTTATAAATATTCATTTCCTTTTTATTAATATGCGTGATTATGCACTTTGTTAACAATCTACTGACCGAACTATATTTATTTAAAAAATAAATCTTTCATATCATTAGGAATAATAGTAAAACATTTTTTATTTTTTGGTTTTTAAAACCAGATTATATATATATGTGTGTGTGAAATTAAATGAATCCAACTACTAATTAATATATGAAATGAATCAAATTCTCCAGATTTGCCAAACGAACCTCTTTGCCATTTTAAGAAAAATATCCCCATCGAATTTTTGTCTGCGAGCACACGTCAAAAGAGTTTCTTTTCCGGTGATTTGAATCACTTGTACATCCACACTGAGATCTATAATTAGAACATTTTGAATGGCGTTTCTATATGGATATTCATGTATTTCAATTGTCCATTTGTCTGCCTAGCATATCATTGTTACATTAATTATGTGTGTAGTGATTGTCTGGTCTGACTCTTTTTTCACAAGATATCACTTAAGGACTTCTAACAAACTTTAAAAGATTGTGTTACAAATATGGAAATTTAATTGTACGCATATATATATATATATATGTGTGTGTGTGTGTGTGTGTGTGGGTGTGTGTGAAAATAAAATATCCATTATGGAAATATTTTAATACAATTAATGAGAACCGTTAATTAAATAACTAAACCAAATAATTTCTAACCAAGTGTTGATAATATAATTCCTGTCAATATTACTGACACTGCACCACCCATTAGCCACAATTACATCAATATCTTAACAATTCTCATATGCAAACCTAATACTCTCCCATAATCTATTTTTAAATAAAAATAACTATTGGCAAACATATGTAATTGAAAATAATAATAGTATATCATATAATAGTCAATCGTTCTTGTTATGTAGTAATAAATACATTATAAAAAAGTTCAAATATTGACGACTGAAATTCAAATATCTGGACTTTTTAATTAAAATAAATGTCAAAGTTATTCCTACTAATTATTTTCTCTTTTACAAGTGCCACTTTACCAATATAGATCTATTTTGTGCCCTCTGTCATAGAAATGAAGTAACATTGGAACACTTTTTAATGGATTGTTCCTCACTTCTTCCTTGTAGTACCCTTATTACTAACATAACTCATTCAAATTCACTAACAATCAACAATCTTATATAAGATGGACAATGTGGTCTTAGTCTTAATATAAGAATTCTCATTCTTTTAACACTGTTCCATAAGATGTTATAAAAGCTTTAATCCTACATCTTACAATACTATGCCAGTCTTTCTAAAAAAAATTAAATAACATTAGGGCCAGAGATCAAACCCCAAGCACCAGAAGCCATTTTGCAGCTACATGGAATCTGATCTCATTAACAACAAACCAATGATCTGGCTATTGAATATACTAATTAATATACCTTATATATATATATATATATATATATATATATATATATATATATATATATATATATATATATATATATATATATATATATATATATTGATTATTGCTCAATTTTATGAACATCTATCTTATTGTTTTTCTACTTAAGCTCTCTTTTGTTTCAATAAGACTTGTAAATAATCTCATATAGTAACCTTACTAAAGTTAATTTAAAACTAACATTAATGAACTATAAATATGATAACATATTTATAAAAAACTTTAATAAACCACCAAAGTATTTTTATATAATTTCTTAACTTCCTTCAACTGAAAACTATTTTAATTCTAATACAATGGAAATAGTCATCATCAAGTCATATCTCAGTATTCCTAATTTTAACATTATCAAACTGTCACTTAATTATAGACATCCTACTTCTATTTATGAAAATGATCTTAATTTCTCGTTTATTATGGTTTCTCTTTTCATGAAGAATTTTAATGTTTTCAAGATCAAAAATTGAAAATAAACTCATGATTTTTCATGATCAAAAAACCACAGACTATTATTAAATTATTACTGTTGTTGTTATTGTTGATATTGTTGTTGTTGTTGTTGTTGTTATTATTATTATTATTATTATTATTATTATTATTATTATTATTATTATTATTATTATTATTATTATTATTATTATTATTATTATTATTATTATTATTATTATTATTATTATTATTATTATTAGTATTATTATTAGTAGTAGTAGTAGTAGTAGTAGTAGTAGTAGTAGTAGTAGTAGTAGTAGTAGTAGTAGTAGTAGTAGTAGTAGTAGTAGTAGTAGTAGTAGTAGTAGTAGTAGTAGTAATAGTAATAGTAGTATTCAAAATGATTACATTATATTTTACAAAATCTGATTGTGATGGGTTACAGGAGCAATTATGCTTATAGTTTATTCTTATACTGGTATGACCACTGCAGTCTACTACTTAATATGTATTTACAATATTAGGTGATATTACTTGGAAAGTATCTAGATGATTGAACAATATCTATTGTTATGCTTGAGAAGATGTGATAGATTGTTGTTTATTTAAGCCAATGTACTCTGGTTATAAATTGGAAGGTTGTTTTATAAGTGACCATGTTTCAGCTACCATGTCTGGAGGGACTTTTAATTTCTGTAGTTTGTCTGTAATGGTATATGGATGATGTCTAGTGTTATTTCTAAATGTGCATCTGCACCAATATCACCAGTATGCACATAATAGGAATGTAACTGCATAAACTGTGAGTGTAGTAGGGTTTTTATATGATTTCATAATGTTTTTATTAAGATGTTTTGCTGACAATAGGTATCTATCATGGCTTTACAAGTGTTAGATAGAACTTGGCAGGTGTAAAATATGTGTTGTGCTTCCTCTGCTATATGACAAAGATTGCAGAAAAGATCAATGTTGATGCATAGATGTGAAGAACGAAGGAAATATAAAGTTATTAGTGCATGGAATTAATTATCAAGATAAAATCGAAGTATTTATGTTCTAATGACCATATTATGAACCTTCTGAGTAATTGATGATTGTTGATTCCTAGCATTTGTATGAGAGTTCCTGCAGAGACATCTGGATATAAAAAGTTGTAGCTTTTCCAGTATGTGTATTTGTTTGTAGATTGAATATGTATTTGGATAGATATTTTGTGACAGACTGTATGAGAAATGATATTGATTAAGCTGATGGTGGTTGTCTATCTGTTGGAGTGACTGTGAATAAGCATGAAAGTGCAGGGAACTGCCTTATGTTTGATGCCATACCTTGGATTTTATAATATATGTGAAATGTGTGAATAGTGTGAAGGCCTAATCTATTGTGTGTGGGAGTTCTGCTAAGACATTAAGCTAATGCTTCAACAGCTTTCTGCCCTCATAATAGCTTGATGCAAAGCGATGAGATTTTTGACGTGAAACATTTTGAAAATGTTATTATGGGGGAAAGATAGCTAATTTTTATTATAATGAGCATGTTGAAAAATTAAACTCTGGAGTAAATAGAATGATAGGTCTTTCAAAGTGAGGTTGTGATTTTGTTGCAGTTTCTTATAGTTTGTTTTGTATGCTCTATCTCATTGCATTATCCCCAGTGGAAAATAGAAAGCTGAGATAAGTATTAGATTTGCCTTGAAAGATTTTTGTATAAAGCTTTGATGTGTATATAAACCAGGCAGCTGGTTTATTAAGGTGGAAGAATAATTTAAAATTAGAAGTATATTCTTCAATTATCTTTTGCAATATTGGAAACTATTTGTGAAATTTAAGAAAGATAGTGATGGCATCCATGTATGTCATGCATGGAATACCCTGTTGTGTGTGTGGGATTTGAATTCCTGGTATTTTCTGTTGATTTTTTCTTATGAATGGATCAATAAAAAAGGTGAATAGGAGCAAACTCAGAGGTGAGCCTTGTGAGATTGATTGCATGGGTGTGAATGTTTGTGATTTCTACAAGTATGATGTGAATCTCTCTACTAAATAAAAGCTTGTCAATTACATAGAATAAGGTAGATAAATAGTTTGTCTAGTAGTATTTTGATTGGCACAAAATTTAGTCCTGCCTCAATATCTAGTTGAACAGCAATTGGTATTTTTTTTGTTTTTGTACTGCATTCATCACCATTGAGACCCTCTCAAGATATTATGGACAAATAAATTATATTGGATATTTGCTCCCAGTTAACTCAGTGGGGAGCATGAGACTCTATAGTCATTATTTATCTTCTTCATGTGTGGCCATGGTCATGTGTATTGGTTCTATGAGATAGAATGGATAGCTGATGACAGCTTGGAAGTCTTTGTTCAAATTCTCTATATTACATTTAAACTCTAAGTACATGAATTATGCTTGTATTTCAAATGTCATCATCATCATCATCAACCATTATCAATCAACTGCAGGATGAAGGTCTCTCCAAGTTTAATCCATCTTCTCTGATCTTTAGCTTCTCTTCTCCACAACACCCCTGCACATTTTCTTATTTCATCCATCCATCTCACATGTGGTCTCTTTCTGGGTCTTTTACAATCTTTTGGAATCCAGTTTAAAATTTCAATTGTCCATCTATATTTCAAATGTATATATATATATATCATTGAAAACCAGTCAACACTTAGACAATCCCAATATCATTAACAATCAATAATTTCAAACTGTCGTCAAAGCAACCTCCTTTTAACAATTATTTGGTTGTTATCTATATTGGGATTGTCTATGTGTGTCGACTGGTTTTTAATGGTTACTTATAAACCCATTTAGCCTTCAGCATTATTACACTTATTATTTAATTAATATTTTGGGTGCTATTTGAAAATTATAATTTTGATTTGTAATGTTATAATTGATTATTTATTAGTCTGCGTTCAAAACAGGTTATATTTACTTGTTTAAGGAGGTTTATTTAAACTTCTTCCTATCAATAATTTCAATCTCTTAAGTTGAAATCATTAATGTCTTTATAAATATATGAGACCATTAATGGAGACAGAATTCCATCTCTATTTCTAAAAGGAGTTTGCCTTGACAACTGTTTGAAATTCATGATTGTTATCTATATTGGAAGTGTGTAAGTGTTGACTGGTTTCTAATATATATATATATATATATATATATATATATATATATATATATATATATATATATATATATATATATATTACTAATTCACATGTGCTTTGTGGATTTTTAACTATAAATGAATACTCTCACTTTCAAACACAAGATAAACTTCTTGTGAAAAGATAGAATGAATCCATCTAACTTTTCAACCCAAACGTTTAGGTATGGGAAAATCTTAAGGATTTGGGAATGAGAGTATGAAGATGTTAAACGATCATTTTAAATTACTTTTACTATGCCTGAATGAATGATCATTTTAAATTACTTTTACTATGCCTGAATGAATGACTTTTGTGAAATTTTCTAGAATTTAAATACTTCATTCAGTGTGTGTGAAATCATAATTCTTTATTTTAAAGATATTTAAACTTAATATTTATACCTAACTATAGAAAGGTCTCAAATAAATTGCAATCAAATGGATTTTATAGGTTGATTTATATTAAAAAAATGGAATATTTAAAATAATCTTTGAATGGACACATGCATCAACGTAGACATTTAAATATAGCTTAATTGTTGAAATTATTAGTATAATTCATAAGTGTATTTTTATATTCTTTATATTTATATGATTATAATAATTTACATTTAATCCTTCACCACTATATTTTTAAGATGTTTTTAAATTGATTTAAGATTTAATTCTCAATGAATATCATTATTTGTTTTAGAATCTTAATAAAAATGTATATTTTCATTTATGGCTGTTACAAAAAAAATAATATTTATATGTACAGTTAATTTTGTTATAAAGCAATTAATCGAACGGCTTTGGGATGTATCCCACAGCTTGATTACTCCATTAGTTTCTTTATGTGTATATTTAAACAATATACTTTAATTATCCTGAAATAAAATCATATATGGGCAAACAGGATTCATTAACAGTTATAGAAATCATGAGTAATTTGAATTTATTGAAACTGCCAACTATAGCTTAATCAGTATAGCATCATAATCATTACCATAGAATTAATCTCTCTATTCTTATCACGTGCGTGCATATCCCATAATGGTAGCTATTGTTTGTACAATAGTTCTACATATCATATGTAATTAATATGTATTTATTTTATCACCAACACATACCAAATAGTTAAGTGTAACTTGGTATACGAAAAAAAAAACAAAGACGACCAGACACATTAAATTTTAACAAAACAAATTTTTTTTTATTAAACCAAAATAATAGTGACTGTAAAAGGGGTTTGTATTTAACATAAATGAAAATTTTTCTTACACAAAAATCGGTATATACAAATATAAATATTTTAAATGATCAAATTTCAATGTTAAAATATCAAATAATATAATTTACATGCTAATAATAATAATAATAATAATAATAATAATAATAATAATAATAATAATAATAATAATAATTAAAATTATCTACTTACCGCATTAGTTAGACAAATAGTGACAATAAGATTATCTGTAAATCTAATATTAATTAAAGAATATGGTTTAATCTCGTAAGCAAAAATAAAGTGCTCTCCTATGTGTAATTATCTGGAGCTTAAACGGAAAGACACAAGAAATTATTTCTGGATTACTTCGACATATTTTCTTCAATTCAGTATTCACAATGATCATATAAACTTTTCCTATTCCTTTTTCAGTTGTTTCTACTCTTCCGGGTGATGTCTTTCTTTTTTTTTTTTTTTAGAAAAGCTATATTAATTAATGTTTTGATAATTATTTAAATTATAGTATTTTATATAAAACTGCTATTCTTCTCGTAAGTTTATCTTCCTATTTTTATATAATTTGTAACAAAATATTGCTTTTAAATACTTTTTGATCAGCTATGGCTATAAATGATAAAAGCATGATTAAAACCTTAAATCTGGTAATCTGGCAGGTGTTTCAACTGTCTTTCAATAGTGATATTTTCTAAAAATATCTATCTATGTAAGGTTGAAGGTAAATTTGCATCCTAGAAAATTATTGTAAATTATGTAAGGAAGGAATTGAAAATATTAGGCATTTGTTAATTGAATGTAAATGCTTAATAACAGAAAGGGCACATATAATATGAAAAAGGTAATTATACAGAAAGTGAATTATTGGTTTTTATGCTAAGTTTGGGAAAAGATAAAGGGGGTTTAGATATAAAAGTTATAGAGTTGACAATGATTATGTTGTGGAAATGGGATGGAGCAGAATATGGGGACATTTAAAGTGGAGAATGGAAAATAAAGTGGCTAACATGTTTATCTGGGCATATTTGCTGAGATATTCTTGACTTCGATTAAGGAGAAGCCACAACACATCACATCACATCACATTACATTGAGCTATGTTTAATTTAAAGTTCATATATCGAAATAATAAAGCAATTAGTTCTCCAAATGTGTCAAGTTTTTATTAATGTTTAAGAATCAGTATGATGATAATGACATGAGATTCACTGTGACTTTTTCTTTTTTGTAGTCAAGATTATTTCAGCTACTATGCCCAGAGAAATCTGTTATGACAAAGAGGTCAGTAAGTCGGCATCTCTTGTTAAAAAAATGAAAAATAAAATTTTTAAAATAATACACAATTGACTACTTCAAAAATAAGTAATGGTTTCAAAATTTCTAAAGATAGAAATTTTTGTGAATCCAATATTTGTAAATGATTAAAATACTTTTGTTTAGTTTTATGCCTTTATTCACAAATCTATTTGTTATTAAAATCAATGATAGATTGATGAAGTGAGGAAGCGTATTGGTGGGATGTGGAGAAGAGAGAATAAGGATCAGAGATACTGGATTAAACTAGGAGAAACTTTTATCCTGCAGTGGGTTGATAATAGTTGAAAAGAATGATAAATGATGACCTACATATTATAAGGGATTCAAATTATTGTAAATAATATAAATAATTTGAAATGGTTAATAGAATTAAATATATACATTTAATGTAACCACTATTCTGATGATGATGATGATCAAATAACCTAGCATTAAAGATTAAATACAATTATTCCAAAACATTTTTTTTCTTTTTCTAGATTCAATTTCATTTTAATTTTCACGTGCCAAAACATTCTAAATAGAAAGCTGGCATCTGAGAAATTTGAATACTGCTAATTATCATTGTTTTAAAATACTACTATTATGCTTGCATAACCCCAGTGGATTGACTAATATTTTAGAGTTAGTAAATAATTAATGGCATATGTTTGGAAGAAGTTTGAAAAGCAAAACAAACTATGTGTTCAATAAAAAAGAATGATTTAACACTATTTTTAAATGCTGCATATATTTTTGTAATTATTACCAGAAAAATCGAATAAATACATTATAAAATATTAAAAATAATAAGAAATAATTATTATAAGTTTTTTAACTTCAGATCTGATGAATAAATATAAAGTTAAGTTCTTATCATAATACAATTGCCTTAATGTTTTCGAGCGTTAAAGTTTTAAAGCGTGATTTTGTGCACATATTCCATATTTACTATAGATTCACATATCTTTATCGATCCAGTTCTGATTATCCTGTTTGGGTATTGATGACTGTAGACACTGTATGTGAATCTCACTACATACATATGATAGTTCCTTATGGCAGACGTCACTTCTTTTCTTATGAAAAGGCTTTCTTCTTTAAAGATTTTATCTGCAATCCAATTGCATAGTTTCATGTCGTATGACCAGCATAATTAAAGTTTTCTAGCCATTCATGGTAAATAGACCCTTGCTAGCTACTGTTACCATAATTACTGAGGTAGATGAAGTATTAAAAATACTTTAAAACCATCAGCAAGGTAGTCAGAGTAAAATGATTTTAATCAGCAGTTTTTTTATTGTCAAGGAATCAATCCACACTTTTTCTGCCAAGACAGAATATACTTATTGGGGTTTTTTTCGGACCTATCACAACATATTTTTTAACATATGACATGAAATTAAGTCTGAATTTATTTATATAAAGATGCTTTTATTTGTCAAGACCTAATTATAACATTTAATATCTATATATTTACAAAATATGTTTTTCCATAAATACTTTTTATTACTTAAATTACTTTATAAATAAAACAGGCAAAACTCACACTATACACAAGCATAAGTGTGATGTTTATTTACTTTATAAGTAATTATATAATGCAAAAAATAGTTTTTTTTTTTTTTTTAATTTGGTATTGAAATGAAAAAATAAAAATCCTGATCAAACTTTGAAATTTATTCTCTACCTTTTATAATTTTAATCCTTTATAATTTTTAATAATATATTTAGATTTTTCATTTAATTTACTATTTAAAAAGGCCAATTATCTTTTTAAATCCCAGATCATAAGACAAATCTAAAAGAGTTACAAAATAAGTTACATTTTCATAAACTATGCAATTCAAATTTATTTGGGTGCACTAAAGCTAATTTTTCTTTTGTGCTTTTTAGTACATGAGTTATCATTTATTAGATATAATTTTACACATTACGTTTATTTTCCTTAAGATTAACTTTATAGATCGATTTTTTAAAATTAAATATTTAATAGAATGCTCTATTGCTTTTTAATTTTTTAAACTGATGTATTTAAGTTACAAATACATTATATCTAATACTAGTAAGTACATGTATACATACACACATGGCAATCTATATATTATTAATCAGCTTTGTATATAAATAATTCGAGTTGCAACCGAATTTGTTCTGTTATATGTTAAAGGATTATTTGTTTCGTATTTCTATAATATATATGTTTGTGTTTATAGGAATATAAATTGTATTTTTGTGTTTATAAAAATGTTGGTTTTGTTTTTACGTGGAAATTTAAATTAATGTTTTTTATATCATGTTTGGTTCCAATTTTTCTTCGTTTTTAAAGGACAACAATTTGTTGTTAGTATCTAGGTAATTGTAAGTACTTTTGTCATAGTTCTGGACGCAGTAGAAATATTCGTTTTAGAATTAATATCTTATATATTAAAGAAATAATAATTCATGGTTTTTTTTTGTTCTTGTTATTATTAACATCTATTATTTACAGACTGAAATTCGCGGAAACTCAACTTAATAATAAAACAATAACTGACCTACTTCACAATATTCAAAATGTATATTTTATGAAACTATGTGTCAAATTTAAGTAATCTTAAGTGACACTACTTTAATGTATCTTTTTTTTGTTTTGTTTTTTTTTTCAATTCATATAGAGTTCAAACATTCAATTACTTTATTTCGGCTCTAGTTTGATAATTTTAAAAGTTAAATATTATTATTATTATTATTATTACTATGATGATGATGATGATGATGATGATGATGATGATGATGTTTCAAAGATAAACTTTATTTGTCATAGAGAGTTGCAAGAGTTTTACATAGTTTAGATTGCTGTGCTTACAGGGACAATCTGTAGCTTTATATTTACATATATAAAAATTGATTTATTGGTTTATAGAGGATTGTAGGAATTTTTACATACTGTGGATTAGTTACAAGGATGTTACACAGCATGGATTGCTGTGGTTACATTAGCAATCCATAGATGTTGATTTAAATAGGTAAAAGTTGATTTATTGATTTACATGACATTACAATATTTTTTTCTGTTGTGGATTAGTTATAAAGATTTTATATGGCATGTATTGCTGTGGTTATATGGGGAATCTGTAGTTGTAGGTTTATGTATGTACAAGTTGATTTATTTATTTACATAATATTACAAGAATTTTATATGCTGTGGATTAGTTACAAGGGTTCAAAGTATTTTTACATATTTTGAGTTATATTTGTATGTTTGTTTAAATACATATTTTGCATATGCTATTAATTAGATGATATCACGATTTTTTTCATTTATACAAGTTATAAATCTTTCTGATATAGTTCATTAGTTCTTTGTGATTTTTTGTTATTTTCTAAAAGACAGATTTATAATGAAATTCAAAGTGCATGCTATTCTTATTTTTTGAGTTGAGTTTCTCTGATATGCTTTAGCAATACTTTGTATTGAGTCACTTTGTTGCCCATATGCGTTATTCATTTTTTTCTTAATTCTGCAAGTGCTTTGTATTTAACCGTTGTTTTAGTTGATAGGTCTTGTTAGTTGAGTTTGGTCCTGTTAAATTAAATACGGGCATCACTTTGATATATCTCAATTTAATTGGAGTGATTATTTTGTGTCCTGGTATGTTGTTTGTGTTATTTCTTGATTACAATCATAGTATGGCTCTATATCTTCTATGATTGAATCAAAAGTTTCATTGAAATGGTTTGTATCGTCTTCCTGGTTAAATTCTTTTGTCCTGGATTTCTTTAATTGTTGGATTTTCTTTTCTGGTCAGTCTGGGAATCTTCTTACTTGAGGCATTGATGTTTCTATGTGGGTGAGGCATGTGTTGTTTGTTTCTTTTATTTGTACTATATTCCTTGTGTCACTGTGTGTGTTCTAGTTGGTATGTTGCTTTGTGCTGTTTGTGTGTACTTTTGATTCATCAATGCATTTCTCTCTCATGTTTGTTGTTTGAGTTATATTTGCTGCCATTTTAATTATATTTGAATTATTTGTTTGATCTTTGTTTCTTCAATTTGTTTTTGAAGTGTTTCCACGTCCATATTCGTGGTTTATGTTTGTAGGTTTTCTAATTGTGACAACGCCTGGCTTTGATGTTTTTTATTTAAATGTTGGTCATTTTGTTATAGATTGCTTATTTGTTCTTGCAAGGGCTGTGTATTTTCTTCGTCTATTGCTTGATTTTGTATATCTTGGTTTGAATTACATTGTATTGTTATATACCCACGCTGTTTACATAAGTAGCATTGCGGTCTTAACCTTCTTATATAAAGGCTAATCATGGCTTTCTTATCTATAGTTTCTGTGTGTATGTCTTCAGGATTCACATTGCTATTTATTTTTTATTTTAAATTCAAAGTTGTTACTGTATACATGTATTGGGGTGTCTTTTAAGTATATGGGGTTAAAATTTAAGACCGTATCAAATGGTTTCATCATTTGTTGGAAATCTTTAATATTGTATTCAAAATATATATTTCTTAATATTCCAATGATATAGTTTTGCGCTTCTTGATCGACCACGACCACTGTGTAGTTTCTCGGGGGTTTTGATCTGAGTTTGGAAACGGATTTTTTTTTTTGGTGCTCATTGATGAACTCTATTGCTATGTATCTTGAGTTGGGGTGTTCTATTTGTCGTACTGTCTACCACATTTTATGCGTTGTTAGGGCTTCATGCAACAATGCTCTAGAAAATTTGTATAAGGTAAGGTCTTTGTCCGTGGTCGATAATACGATTGATTTATTTGAAAAAACTTTTTGAACGAATTAAATAATTTTCTAGGCATTGTGTATTAAAATCGTCATTTGCATTCTGCATTTCCTCTGCGCTCCACTTTGCGGGGGGGGAGGGGCTCTTGTTTTACGATGTTTTTAATATTAAGATTATTAATGTCTTTTTGTTCTACTTTTCTAAATCTAACTGTTTGTATTAAATTTGTGTTATATTCTGTGTTTATTGTTTCGACATTTAGCTTGCAAGCATTGGCATAAGTTTTTGATAAGTTATGAATTTTTGATTTTATTTTAATTATATTGGCGCCAATTATCTCGTGGTCTATTTGTCTGATCGCCATGTTTTTAATTTTTAGAACTATTTGTTTTTTTGATAAATTGTTTTTAATTATTATGTATTATGAATAAGTACTCACGTCTATATTTAGAAACTTGATTCCGGCTTTGTTTTATGCTACTTTTATTGTGCAACTTGAAGGTACTATAAATTCATCAATACTCCTTCAACACTTTAAGCAAATAACTTTATTTATATATTTTACAGTTTCGACTGTACTAGCAGTCTTCATCAGGTATTTGTTGATTTTTTTTCCCTTTGAAACTAAACGCTTGAACTACGTCTTATTAGTAATTATTATTATCATCATCATCATTATTGTTGTTGTTATTATTGTTATTATTATTATTTCCTCTAAACCAATCAAAGATCTAACTGGAGAGCTTTCAGATTCAAAGTTTCTCTCTGATGAAGATATACTAGAATATAGCCTGGGGGTATTGGATAAGTAGGTCCTACAAGGGGATTTTGATATTCTAACCTTCTAGCATCCATTAAATACTATAATTTTATCTAGATAGCAATAATGTATGGAAAATGTTGCTACTGGGTTAAGAACTTTCACCAACATCTTTTCACTAAGATTGATATTAATTATTAAACATCCATTGACCATCTTTGTTTTCCTTGCACTTGCTATTAAAATAGTAAAAATTCTCTTCATACAATATGAATACTCATTGCAGGCTATAGTAATCAATAAATACCAGGTTTGCAACATTTAAATCCTTATCTAGTATTTAATCATCCAATATCACCACACTAGTTTATAGCTTATAGTTGTCAAAAATGATGGGTTTTGTGTATGAGAGCAATGCACACAGATCTTTGGATATAATGCAGCTCTCTGGCAACCACATTTTGCCTATTTATACTCAACTACACAACAACAAGCTCAAACAGAAAACACAATGTTTTTAGTTCAAACTAATTTGCCTATATAATAATACATATCTGAACCGAGTTTAGTATCCTTATGTTTCGTTCTTTGGTTTTTTTATACTCATAGTTCCAACATCCTTTAGTTAGCATTGTATTAGACCCTTAAAATATCACATGGACATTTTTTTTCTTGTGCAAAAACTCATTTTTATTTCCTATTATGTGTCCTAATTAAATTGGTCTGTGTTGTAATGTCAATAACAAATTAATATTAGTAGTAGTACAGCGTGATCAATAAAGATATTTTAAAGTTATAATGTTAATAACCCACATGAAATTTTTATTTATTTTTAAACATGGATTGGATATCTAACTTTCTATCTATAAATAAGAAATATATAAATTAACCAAAAGAACTATATAAATAAATAAAATAAAAAATACAATTGCTTAATATTTCAACCCCAGGACTGATTTTCATGAGAAAATACAGACGAAAAGCTTCCGTAAAAACGTAAAACTTAAAAATTATTTATATATCTGATAATGTAATAAATGTCTGTAGATTAACAATATTTTTAATCTATACATCGTTTATCCTTTGTAATAAATATCTTAATTATATTTTTACAACAAATCAAAAAATACTTTAACTGTTTTCTTATTAAACTTTACAAAAATAATAATGAATTTATTAATTAAAAAACAGCATATGTATAATACATATATCTATGCAAAAATGTACGCAAAAGTCGGGTGTGTACAAGAAATTATTGAGTATTTTTTTAAATATTAAATATAAAAAAATACGCATTCTTGAAAATAAATATCTATACTCATCATTGTATGAACATGCTAGGAAAAATATCAATTTAGTCATCATAATTGTATAATATTCAAGGATGATGTTCGATATACGTCTCATCAATTGGCATAAACAATTGTCATTAGTTAGTACTTCGTAGTAAATAATGTAAGAAAATAATGTAACAATCCATGGGCCCTTAGCTAATGAAAAAATTTGAAGTTAGATCTATAAATAAATCACGTCTACCATTGCAACATAATTCTATTCTACTGTATATTTATAGTTCTGTCTATTTTTATCAATAAAGTTGTTAATATAAAAAATAGCATATTGGTTAACATATTAAATAATAATAATAATAAATTAATTAATGAAAAATAGAACACTGACATTGATTAAATGATAAAATAATGTCATGTTTTCATTTTTATAGTTTTAGGAATAAAGTCTTAAATTTGTAAGTAAAAAACAGTTAGTCAAGTGTTGTTAGCCGAGAAGTCAGCGCAGCCGCCTTGCAAGAAAGCAGTTGCAGGGTTGTTGCGTGTTCGCCTCCTGGCCTATGTTAGACTTATGGAAAAAAAAACTGTTTCCTCAGAAAAAATATATTCTGTAATATAACCCATCTTAAATCATCTATTGAGGGTTTTAATAAAGTAAGGTGTTATAAACTGGTTTGTTTTTATTTTTATTTAAAATATCAGCCATATAATAGTTATTCTAATATGTATAAATATTTGCTGATTCTCATATGTAGTTTCAAAACAACTGCTACATTTTGTTAAACATTAAATTTACTCTTTTCCAATTGATATGGTTGGGAATATGGCATTTAAATTCATTAATTGTATTTATTACTTTGGACCATTTTTGTAACAATAGTATGTTTGCATGTTATCTTTTATTTCCGCATGAAAAAGATCATTTTTTCTGATACAAAATTAGTAATAAAGTTTGTTTTTACAAGCCTTTTCTTAAGTATTTTGTAACTTCGATACTAACTTTAAAGGAGGTGAGATTAATAGAATTTAAATAATCTATGGACTTTAATATATTAAAAACTGATCTGCATTATGTAGTTAATATTAGGTAAATCATTAATGGAAGTAAAAACTAATGATAAAATTTTCAATTGGCTATTTTTTTCTTAGAAATAAACAATTTCTTTCCAACAATTTCTGAAGATGTTATTGTTGTCTAATCCAACTGTACTTTTGAATTTATATTTATAAAATTGTTACTTAAAACTTTTTTTATTTTGCTGAAGAAATTTTCCATCACCGCAAATTATGTTAATTCTTAAAAATTGATTATAAATGATATTAATTTCGAAGTGCTTAGATTGATTATTATGAAAATGTAAATAGCTATGGTTATCAGTCATTTGTTATATATATATATGATAAACAAAACAAGTTATAAATTTTGTAACTTGCTCTTTGCTTGCATTTTATAATCACTAGATGGAGCTTTACCAATAACTCCTAACAAGCTTTGTTTACATAAACGCTGAGAGAGATAGAATTCAATAACGAAAGGGATATTGAATTCTATCTCTCTCAGCGTTTATGTAAACAGGACTTGTTAGGAATTATTGGTAAAGCTCCATCTAGTAATCATATATATATATATATCAGTTTTAAGAATTTTAAATTTCAACAGCAAAAAAATGGGCTAGTGTTTTAAAAAAATTCATCATAAATTATATCTTTTTTATTAAAATAATGTAATCCACGAAAATATTATATGTTCATATCATAAAGATTTAATAGCTCCAATTCTATAATTATGAGTATATTAGTGTACACTAATGTAATATTTAAAATTACTAAAAAGATATTGATAGGGCAATGAAGTTTGATGTTTTCTTAAATTAAAAGAACGTGTCTAGTAATTTTAAATTAAGAATTAAATGGTGGGAGAATCTTGTATGTAAGACATTGAACAAATGACAAAATATTTTCTGTAGATCGAGTTGGTCACGAAATACTTTCTGTAGATCGACATGGCCACGAAATATTTTCTGTAGATCGGCTTGGTGGTGCCGGAGCAGCTATGTTTATGGGCTTTAGATAGAATGTAAAATACTGCATGGAATTTTGGTTGATTATATATATATATATAACCATTAAATGTCTGTATTTTTAAATCATATAATAATAATTCAAACAAATTTATTTAACACAGTATTCAAATTTTAAACAATATATTCTTTACTGGAAGTACTTTTGATTGTATCACTTGACAATCTTTATCAACCACTAATGAAAATGTACACAAAATAAAAACTTGTATTACCCATCATTCACTCCAATCAAATTTCCCACAATTCTGTTGTTTTTATATTAGCTGATTGTCTATTCGTTAAACCTTCTCTATTCCTAGATGTCATCATTGCCTCCTTAATTTTTCGTTTTTCATTACATCTTTCAATTTGAATAATTAACTCTCTCTATTCCTACATATCATCATTGCCTCCTTAATTTTTCGTTTTTCATTACATCTTTCAATTTGAATTATTCAACTTGAAGATATCATCATTGCTGCCATAATTTTCGTTTTTCATTATTCAAACTCATTAATATTGGACCCAAAGTAAACTTTTATTTAGTACAAAACATTCCACTCACTAATTATTACATTAGACAAATTAATAATATTGTTTTCTTTCTATTCTACTAAAAAGATGTGTTGATATTATCATCAAAGTAGTATTCAGATATACAGAACTGTTGAATGAGGTGAATGTTTGCAACTACACATGAAAGATATAATATTCATATTGATTCATATGGATCTAGTTAAATCAGTACTATTAGATAAATTTAATGTTAGATCTACATTACACGCTATTCAAACCACTAGCTGAGTGTATCTTTCTAAATGTAGGTACATCTGACATATTAAGATATTCAAAAGATTTACTAGATTTAGGATTATTATTATCTAATTTCTGACTTATTAAAAACTTTTTCTTTATTTTTACACCAATTAATTATTTTCCTATAAATACAATTTGTCCAAACCGCTTCAAACACTTTTTAGCAAAACTCTTTATTTGTACATATACATACACCTACGTTTCGACTGACATGCAGTCTTCTTCAGAGCTATAATATAATGAACAAAATAAAATAAAAAAACATAACTATATAATAACAACATAAAAAATTTAAACAATAAAAAACTAAAAACAACATAATATATATATATATATATATTAAAAAACTGAAATAAATAGTCAAACCCAAATAAAACAATTAATATACAATAAAATGTACAACATAAGACTGCAGGTCAGTCGAAACGTAGGTGTATGTATATGTACAAATAAAGAGTTTGGATAAAAAGTGTGTGACGCGGTTTGGATAAATTGAATTTATAGGATATTACGGCAAAAATAACGAAAAGTATGCTTTTAGTAATTATTTTCCTGTGGAATTTTCTTGGGTATTATTAAAATCTATAATTTCTTGGTTAATTAAATTAAGCCTAAACTAAACAAAATCATTAAGAATTTATCTTAAATGTGATGGAAGTTTTGTTTAATGTACTACTTACTCCCTTTAACTATATCGTCACCTACGCACTTTTCTATGTTGGAATTATTTTTTATTATTACTATCTGACGAATAATATTATTATCATTTATCATGCAATTTTCTAAGTTTAAGAAAGATTGAACTGTGTGGTGTCGGTCATATATTATTTTGTTTACTCTTATCACGTTTATATATATATAAAGAAAGACAGAGATTAAAATGAGTGAAAAAAGATAAAAAAAATGGGAGTCAACAAATGGAAGCAAAATATGCCATTTATTAATAGAAGGTAGTTTCAGATATAATTCATATCAACAGAAAATTTTCCATCACTGCTAAACATTAGAAATGCTGCCCGGAGTTTTTTTTTAATGAGTAAAATCAAAATGAGAATGGGAATGTTTGAAATATTTAAATATGAAATCGTTTTGAATTAAGTTTAAAATGTATTATTCATTAGTTGAAATTTGATTTAATAATTAACACAAATTTCACCTAATTTGCAAAGTTCCGCATTTTAATTATATATTAAGGTTTTACTACAATTATGTATTCATTTTAAATTATCAGTGATTATCCGGGTAACTCCTAGTAACACTCTTCAAACATTTTCATTTGCAGTTAAATAAATCAAGCAGCATTTAAACATTATTATTATATTTCAAGTTATAATCTATACAAAAGCAGTTGCTTACTTTAGATTTGTATGTAGCAAAAAATTAAAAAATTCGGAGTAATAAAATTATTACGATAATGATGACGCCTTTGGAGTCAAGTGAAATCGGAGCAAATTAAAAATGTACCTTTCATGATAAACATATTGTTATATATTTTTGAATATTTTGACATCTTTATAATTTAAATTATCAAAAAGTGGCGCTAAAATACGATTGTAGACAGGTAGTGTGTTTATTTTGTTATGTTTTTTTAACTAAGTGCTATGTTTAAATGTTTCTTGCGTTACACAATAATTTAAAGATCTTTTTTCTTATTATTAAACATGAGAAGTTTATAGTTCATCTTCTGTTAATAGAAGAATTGTTTATCATTTCTAAATTTTGGGTTCTAGCTAGTTTTAAGAGGTTTAATATAATTTAAAATATAACTGTTTATAATCTTTCCCTGTATCTTCATTCATTTATATATTTTTTCATTTTATTTATTGTATATGTTTCAAATATTATTTAATAGTTGAAGTTGTTCATTTTTTCTACAAGCCTAAAAGATAATACTTTTTTAAGACATCTTTCATCTGGTTAAAAATATTGTCATCTAAGAATCTTTATTTTCATGTTGTTGTTTTTTTACGAAAATGATTTTTTAAATGCTTTTATTTAAGCTAGAATTAGTTTGTTTGAAAAAAATTTCAAAATCAAAGTTTAATTTATTTATGTATGTCAAGCGTTGTTAGCCGAGAGATCATCGCAGCCGCCTTACAAGCAAGTAGTTGTTTGCAGACAGTTGTGGTTTTGCCTCCTGGCCGATGCTATGACATATGAGAAAAAAAATTATTTATGTATAATAGAATTCCTTCAAATTTTGTACTAATATAATGCAATGTGACAATAAAATATTTTATGTAGGTTCCCTAATTTCCTTACTGTAAAGGGGTTGGTGGATCAAATTTCAAGCATGTTGATATTGGAATAATTTTTTAGTAATGCACACAAGAAAGCAGTATATATATATATGTGTGTGTATAAAAAACCCACCAAAATGCATTTTTAACAAGTTTAAAAAGTGAAATAAAAGCAAACCTTCATTTCTCTTCTCTATAAAAGTTTCCTTTTAAAAAAGAGTACCTTTTTTTATTGTAAAAATTGATTTTTTTTTTAAAAATGCTTTCCAAATAAACAAAACTCTATTGTAAACGATCTCTAATATACGAGATTTTACTTTCAATATTAACCTGTTTGAAATAATTGCAAAAAAAATATTCTAATGGTAAAAATTTTTAAATAATATATATAATATTTATAACAAATGTTTTTATTTATTGCAGACTAAATAGCCTGAAAATAATTGTTTTTTCCACCACAATTGAGGTTTTCTGCTAGCGTCATGGGCACTGAATACAGTGACATTAATTGAAAAATTAGAGGCATGGCCTATCTCAGATGACAAAAACTCTATCAATAGAAAAGAATCACGTGTAACTCTCTCCCAGAAATGGCCTATTCTCCCAACTTAATTTTAATATTTTAATTTTAGATCAATTGGCAATAACAGCATATTATATACACCCACTCCCACTTCTCAACTTACGCTGCGTCTGTGACTTGTAATAGTCGAAAGTCGGCTAAGCACCTACTGCTTAAAGAAACATAATTTATGAAAGCTTTTCTCTATACGTCTTCTATATTGATGATTAAAGTGAGTTTTTAATATTTGATTTGAAATACAAATCCCATTTGTTGTTGAAGAAGTAATTATTTTCGAGCTTTTTAATTGATAGTAAATGAAAGCATTTATTATAAGAGATGCCTGCCCATCCTTGCATATGTATTTAATGGATTATGTCCTGTACATGTGGGGTTCAGATTGACATTAGGTCAACATGGGTGTGACAAGAATCTCGGCCTCAGGGTGGCCTTTGAGCATTTCATCATCAGATTTTCAATTGGATGGATGGTTGAAGAGTTGGAGTGTGGAGTGGATTGAAGCCTGTCCATTAAACTATGAGGATTGTCTATCTTAATATATATCTGAGCACTTATACTATATATGTGTGTAAAGATGATAGTCTGGACCAACTGATGATTGCTGGTTTAGCATGAAATACGTATATTGGTGATTATTTATCTTTTCAGCATATATGTGTTTAGGTGTATCAGTGTTATTAGATAGAGTGGAGAGAAATGGGTGGTGTGAAAGTCTGTGCTCATATACCCTATATTACATATATATAGCCACAGATATATAACAAGCCTGTGTTTCAGTTATTACATTATAGAGATGTCTGCCCATCCTTGCATATGTATTAAATGGATTATGTCCTGTACATGTGGGGTTCAGATTGACCTTAGGTCAACATGGGTGTGACAAGAATCTCGGCCTCAGGGTGGCCTTTGAGCATTCCATCATCAGATTTTCAATTGGATGGACCGTTGAAGAGTTGGAGTGTGGAGTAGATTGAAGCCTGTCCATTAAACTATGAGGATTGTCTATCTTAATATATATCTAAGCACTTATACTATATATGTGTGTAAAGATGGTAGTCTGGACCAAATGATGATTGCTGGTTTAGCATGAAATATGTATATTGGTGATTATTTATCTTTTCAGCATATATGTGTTTAGGTGTGTCAGTGTTATTAGATAGAGTGGAGAGAGGTGGGTGGTGTGAAAGTCTGTGCTCATATACCCTATAGTGTTATTTTGTTTATTATTTTACAAAAAAAGAACGATTCTCTTCAAATATTTTATGCTATGGCAATTTTTTAAATATTTTTAAATCTTAATTACATAAATAACATTTTCTTTTTTTAATTTTTATATCAACACTTATTTTATTATGAGAATTGTGTGTGTGCGTGTGCATGTATAGCAAAAATTGCAAAACTTAATTCATTGCCAATGTAAGGTGTCAAAATATTGGCAATAGTTTAGTTAGAAACATTATTATTATTCTATATATTAAAAAAGCTAATATAAATAAAATTCTTTGTTGATATTTTATTATGAAACAGGCAAAACGCACTGTTCTTATTGCCACCCACAGCAAGCTAGAGCAATCAATGGATGCCAGAAGGCTTGTGCATAAAATCCCCATCTAGTGTCTACTCATCCAACATTGCCAGACTAGTTTCTGGCTTGTGGCCTTCGTCAGTGAGGAGCCTTGGATCTGAGAGCACTGCATCTAGATTTTAAGATCTAATGCAACTCTCTAGCAGCCACCTTTTATCTCCACTTAACTACAAAACTATAAGTCTTATACTGAAAACACCTTAATGTTTTCAATCCAAGCTCATTAGCTCATATAATCATATGTGTCTGAACTCAGTTCAGTACCCATACATTCTGGAGATGTCAGATGAGTAGGCACTAGATGGGAATTTTATGCACAAGCCTTCTGGTATCCATTGATTACTCCAGCTTGCTGTGTGTGGCAATAAGTATAGTGAGTTTTGCCTGTTTTAACAACAGTTATACACAAGCGTAAGTAGTGGTGGTCATGTGATATTTTATATTAACATATTAAGTATTATGTTACTTCTTCTTTACTTAAAAGTAAACATTTTAATTGGTTGACATTTTTGGTGTATGATGAGATTGATTACAATTTAGTTGAAAGATTTCAATATTTTTTTCTCAACGTTATATATATAATTAAATTTTATTAAAAATATTTTATTTTACTATAAATTTTGGTTCAGTAGTTCATAATAGTTATTTGCAAATGTAACCCCCTCTCTCGTTTATATTACAATATTTGATATGCCATTTGTTTTTGCTGAATTGATGGTACCATCTTGTTACAAATTAATTTAGTTATTTCTTTATTCAATTCTTTATCATTTTCAATTTAGCTCTTAGTCGAGCTAAATCTGCCCAATGTTTAATTATTTGCAATATTTTATTTGAAATTTGGTAAGCATCTATTGTCTATTGTTTATTTTTTATTTAACGTTTTTGAGTAAACATTGTACATTGTTTACTTTTGTAAATAGGGCTCAAATATTGACCATCATTTTATTTATATTTTATTTTTTGTCTAAGCTAAGACCAAATAATTTGTTTAGGAAACCAAATATATTTTATGTAGTGAACTATTTTATTTTCATACACAGATGTTAGGTCTTAAATGATACATTCTGTATCATGTATATTTTTTTTTCATTTTTCCCCGTTTCTACTTTATTAACTTTCAACTCAGGAAGTTAAAATTTTTCTCATATATTTTTAGTAGATTGCTCCCTAGTGAGAATTTTTGCAAGCTTTATATTGGAAAATACTTATTTTTCTATAACATTGATTTAAAAAGTTTTACTTCAGAAAAAATCCATAGATGGCAAAAAAGTCGAAAATTCATCAAAGATAACAGGGATTTAGTTCCTCCTTGACAACTGGCTCTTTTGTTATCTGACATTATTTTGACATCACTATTAATAGTTTGATTAACCAAAAAATGTTTATTTGCAATTTTATTACTATTCTAGATTCTTTTTATACAATAGTTTATACAATATTTATTAAAAATCAATAACAAAAATTATTAATAATTTATTTTGAACAAATACTTTACTTTCAAAAATAGAATATTATATTATCGGACAGTCCCAATATATCCTGAAACTGTTTACAAATTTAGCATCTACTTAATTAGACTAATTATAATAATGAGTATGAAAATAATTTTAATTTTGTAATAAATATTGAAAATTAAACTTTTAAAGCATAATTCATTAATTCTAGATTTATTAAATGATGGAACTTATAAAAAAGATTATTAGAGATCCTCCGACATATTTAGAGAAAAAAACCAAATGTCTAATCAAACGTTCTGGTGTTAATGAAAATGCGAAAATTAAAATTTCTCCAAGAGAGGGTTCTTCATTATATCCTAAATTTTATGGTTTGCCTAAAATTCATAAACCTGAGATACCATTGGGTCCTATTGTGTGTGCTATAGATTCTGCCATACATGCTTTGGCTCAATATTTAATCCAATGCATACAACCATTGACAGTCAAGATTCCTTCAAGAATTAAAAATTCAAGTCATTTTATTTGTATAATTAAAAACGCAAAACCAACTGGAACTGGTAAATTGGTTAGTTTTGATGTTTCTTCTATGTTTACTAATATTCCTGTTGAAGAAGCATTATGTATAATAGCACAATACAATGATTTACCTGATTTTATTATTCCATAAGGGAAGCATTGCGTTAAAAATACATTTTTTGTTTATAATTCTTAAAAAGTGTAAACAAATTAAAGGATATTCTATGGGATCTCCACTATCACCTGTAATTGCTGATCTTTTCATGGATAATTTTGAAAGTTGAATATTAAATGCAGCTACCATGAAACTTTCTATTTGGCTAAGATATGTAGATAATACACTTGTTATATGGCCTTATGGCATTGATGCTTTAAATTATTTTCTTGTTTTTCTAAATAATTAGCATCCTAGTAATAAATTTACTATGGAAGTGGAAAATAATAAATCACTCTCTTTTCTAGATATTTTAATTACAAGAAAATGTGATGAAACCTTTTCAATATTAGTTTACAGGAAATCCACCTATACAAACAGATTTCTTAATTTTAATTATCTTCATCATCCTGCTCAAATATTTTCTGTAGCAAAAAATCTTTTTACTAGAGCTTTTAGATTGTCTGATAAAGATCATCTTGCTCAAGAAATAGAACTTACAAAAAATAATCTACTTTATAATGATTATAATAGAAACATCATATGTAAGGCTTTACATAGCATTGATGCTAAAGGGGGAAAAGGGTAGAATTGACAATTCATCTTATAATAGAGTGGTTTCACCTTATATTAAAGGCATTACTGATGAGATCAGTAGAAGACGATCTAGTTTTAATATAAAGACTACTTTTTCTACTGGCAAGAAAATTAGTGATATTTTACACAAACCTAAAGACAGAGTATTTTTTGGAACACCAGGGGTTTTATGAAATTCCATGTTTGCAGTGCTAAAAAAGCTATGTAGGCCAGTCTAATAGATGTATAAATGTCAGAATTAAGGAACATATATAAATGCTTTTAATCAGAAAATTAAGACATCAGTTTTTACTTCCCATTTTTTAGAAATTTGTCACAAACCTGATTTTGACAATGCAAATATACTTGCTACTTTGAAAAGGTATGATTTAAGAACCATGGCAGAGTCAATTAAAATGCTAGAGATACCTACTGGTTTAAATAGGGCTGACCGAGCACAATGTATTCCAGCTATGTGGAAACCTCTCATTTTTCTCTGTCTTCTAATATTAACTTAAAATTAATAATTGAAAAAACTGAGGGAAATAAACATTTTGATAAGCCTCATATTGTGAATGCTGAACTACTTCAAGGTGAATCTCATTTCTAATCTTGCACTCAGTCACATTACTGTTTGAGATCTAATGATTTTTCTTACAAAAGTTAATCTTGACAATGGTAATTGCTAGTTCGTTATCATCTCGAAATATCAAAATATTGGTATGTAATAGAAAATAACACATGGTTTAGCCACAGAAATAATAATTTATATATATACAAATTCAGAAATAAATAATATTATCCATGTTTTTTTTTTTTTAAAAAAAACACACAAACAAACAGTTTGCGCAATGAATGGTTCCATGGCTAGGGCAGACTTTTCACAGCAAAGGAAACACAAATGTAACAAATATGCACTAACTGAAATTTCCACACCCCACAATTACTTAACAAACTGAATACTTTTAGCATTACAATTGCGTAATTATTTTTATATGTGTATATATGCCTATTGTTAAAAGATGATTTATTATCATTACACTGTGTATGGAATATTATTTATTTTAAAAAGTACAGAAATAATTTCTATTAAATATTAATCATTTAAATCTATGATTGAGTAGGAGAATATTATATTATTTCAACCTCAAAAGCGAAAAGTGAAAGAGAGACACATCTGTTTAATCCAGGTATAATTTACAATTTTAATTTAAAATTACGAATATGAGTATATTTAAAAGGGACTTAAACTCAGAATCTCAAGTACTCTACAGCTATTCACTCCATCTATTCCAACTGATACATATGACTACATACATGTGAAAAAGATAAAGATCTCCAATATAATATTTCATGCTGAACCAACACTCATCAATTAATCCAAATCATTATCTCTAACACATACACATAATCAATGCTCAGTTTACATTAGGACAGCAAATCTTTAAACTTTATCGGACATTTTTCAATCTTCTCCACTCTCCAACTCTTCAGCCATCCATATCATTGAAAATCTAATGATGGAATATTCAAAACACTTGTTAACATGGATATGACATATAGGATCTTAATATATCTATTTAAATATACAGAAGAGTGATGGGCAGAATACGGCTAAATATGTTATATTGAAATATAAATCTATTGTTTATACTGAACTTAGTGTAATTACAAGCCATTTGAACTCAATTTTCAGGCTCCCTACAGCTATACACTTCATCTTATATACACATGACCACATACATGAGAAAAAATAAATGTTGGTCCAGATCATCATAAAATATGTTTATTGAAGATCATTTATCTTTTCACGTGTATGTGAACATGTGTTTCAGTTTGTAATATGGAGTGTATGGCTGCAGGAAGCATGAAAGTCTGAGTTCAAATCCCTTCTAATTACATTAATTTCACTTTAGACAATATAGCTGTATTTAAATATTACATATTCAGCCTGCATTGTGGCAATCACTATTCTATGAATTTAAATGGATATATTAAGGTGCTATATGTAAAGAATCAGAGTGACTTAACATCAACATGGGTATAACAATAATTTTCCCGTCAATTGGGGCTTTGAGTATTCCATTATCAGATTTTCAATGATATGAATCGCTGAAGAGTTGAAGGATGGAGAATATTGAAGCCTGTACATTAAAGTTTGAAGATTTTTTATTTTAATATAAATTGAGTACTGATTATGTATATATGTATAGAAGATGATGATCTGGACCAATGGATACGTGCTAGTTCAGCGCAACTTACATATACTGAAGATCGTTTATTTTTTTCACATGTGTGTGGTCATGTGTATCAGTTGTATAAAATGAAGTGGATAGTTGTTGGGAGCTTGAAAGTCTGATTCACATCTCTTCTAATTACATTAAGTTCAGTATAGACACTGTACTTGTATTTAAATATACATATGTGTATATAATATGAACATATAGATCTAACTAAGTAGCTGAAAAAAGTTAATCTATTTCATAGCACCACTATGATCTTAAACAATATATATATAAAAATTTAACGGTAACAAACTATTATAAACAATCCTTAAATCAGCAGAAGTACTTTCGGTTAATTTCTTAAACTTGCCTCAACTGTCAATTATCGTTAAATTTATTATTTTTATTATAATTACAATTTTGTTTTAATTGACGGACATTTTATTTTTTCATAACGGATATATATATAGTCACCTCAAAAGTATATTTTTCCGCAACAATGGCATGATCTCTTGATTGTATGCCTCATATTTATCGATATTGAAATTCAGACTTATTCAAACAAGGTGCATGAAATTTAAATTAGCAATAATCTTAAATTTGTCATAAACTAATATGTTTAAATTATGCATACAAAAAAGACTAATTCATTTGTTATATTAAACTTTGCAATATCTTAAACAAAATCTTAAGAAATAAATCCAGTGAATATCACTAACTGAAAATTTAAATATTAAATGTCAACTCTTTTTGCAATAATATGTTTTTTTTTAAGCACAGCTAACTTGGGAATAAAATAACACTTGCATTAAATGGCATGACCACGGGAAACCTCTCCATACTGTATCCAAAGTTGTTGTGTATATCAAAATACAGACTTATTTAAACCAATGCGTAAGCTTGTAGTTAAGACCTGTAGAGGTCCCTACTTTCGCATTTTTAACCGCACGAGCTTTAGGTTTACTGCCTTAGTAAATATTAAACAATATGTGTAAAATTTAAATTAGCAGTAATCGTAAATTGCTCATTAAAAAAATATTGCTTAATTTATGTATACAAAGAAAAAACAATATATAATCTCCTAAACATAAATATATCAGAAATAGACTCGGTACCTATTACTAATTAATTTAAATTCCATGCTTCGAGAATAATCTGTATTTTAACATGCAAAACAACTTTGTGGTGTATAATCAAGAAGTTACCTTTTGGTTCTGCCTTCTTTATGCAAAAGCTAATGTTGCTTAACAAAACTTATCATTGGAGTAAGGGGATTTGACATATATTTGAATTTTCAACTAGAAATGTGCACTGAATCTACTTCTTATATATTTATGTTTAGGAGATTTTAAAGTTTACAAATGGTTAAAGTATTTGTTTCTCTTCCAATACATAAATTAAACATATTTGTTTATGAGCAGTTTAATATTATAGCTCTTTTAAATTGCACATGTCTCTTAGTTGGTTAGAGCGTTAAATTAAAATCCAATACTCAAGAATCTAAGAGTCTAGGTTATATTCTCATGCTATTTCAACATACATAACAACATTGAGTGTACAATAGAAAGATTGCCTTTAGTCATGCCATCAAACACAGATGTTATCTTTAATCACAAAGTCATAGTATTAAAATAGCGATATTGGGAAGAGTGACAACATTTTACAAAGTTTAAAACTATTAATATATTAAGTTTTTTTTTTTGTATACATACATTAAGCATGTTTGCTTAAAAACAATTTAAGATCATTAAGTTTTATGACCGTTGTTTGAATAAGACTGTATTTTAATATACATAATTAACTTTGCAGTGAATGATAAACAGAATGCATTTTGGTCATGACGTCAAATTCTGACCATTTCATTATTCATAAGATAGTACTGCTGAAAAACATAATATTGACAGATGTGGAGGTGTGATGGATTGACACATTATATTTGACTTTTTAATCTAGTAATATGCGTGGGTCTCTTGCTTATATATAAATATAAATTAATGTATTATCAAATATTTAAAGTCAATATATTTGTTCTCATATTAAACCATTATAAGTCTTACACACGCGCAAATATATATATATATATATATATATATATATATATATAAACGTAATGTGGATAGTACCTTTGTATTAATGATGCATTATGTTAATGATAATATGTTTGAAGCATTAAATGAAAAATAAGGATTAAATTGGATTAAAAAGCAAAAAAAAAAAAGATCAAAAATTTATTAGTTAGGTTTTAAAATTAAGAGGAGTTGTAGCTACCAATTTATACATAAATCTGTTAATGTGATGTGTCACATACTAAAATGACATAAAGCAAAATGATATGGAAACAATTATTTATATCACTCCGGAAAATAAGAGAAATTTGAGAATATGCATTTGTGATATGATAAACATTTTTTCTGGAAAATTAATATGTATAAATATTATGTGGAGCATTTCAAAATAAATAATATGTTTAAAGAAAATACATAAAACAGAAATGATAAAAAATTAAAGTTATTAACACTTTATGAATATTGGAAACAAAATGTTGCTGAGAAATTTAATATATACTTTATGAAATATAACATCTTGTATCCACAACTATGTAATGGTACATTTTGATTCTAAATAAATATTTACCTTAACTGATTAATAAGCATCCGAATAGAAATGATTCAATTCAAACATATATCTGGTCATCATCATTTATAAATTAGTACCATTCTCCCTCTATATAATCTCCCTTTGTTTAAAATCAATTAAATTATTAACATTCTTCGCCCATATAATCTCCCTGTGTTTGAAATCAATTCTCAGGATAGTGCGTATTAATAGTGTAACATATATTAATACCATAATGTTTGGATTGCATTTAATAAACAAACACAAACTAAATCGATTAATAACAAAATTTCACAGTTTATTAACACTAAATATATAAAATTGTTACTTATATTTTTCAACTATTATTAAGTATACATAATATTAATGATAATAATAAAGATACGTTAAATTTAAGATCTAAATTTTAAAATGTTAGAAACTGTGGCTTTCTTCAACTATTGTTCATTTACTATAGCTATGAACAAATCCGCCTTGATTTCTCCAAAGGTGGTAGTTATCATTCTGGTGTACTGGGGATATTAGATGGTGCATACAGTAATTCTGGTAGAATTTATAACACAGTTAACTTCTTTCCTCACAGTAGGATTAAAGTTGGCAAGATCAGAAAGGGACATAATTTTTTTATATATTTTTATAAACTATGCAATTGAAAATTTTTGTGTGCATCAAAATTATTTTTTTCTATTTTACTTTACCTAATACGACTTTTTATTTTGCTGTTTTTCATCTATTACAAAATAGATTTTTCTTATAAACAATTTAATAGTAGGATTAAAATATATAAACATTTTTTTCTCTTAATTATTTAAACCGGTATACAAATGTGATATTATGTTATGTCTAATACAAGTGCATTTACATATGTGGTAATTTATTCAATTATTAATTAATTTATATCAATAAATTAAAAATCCTTCTCCTTTTTCTTTTCAAAAACTTTATTTTTTTATCTCAATACTGAACATATATATATATATATATATATATATATATATATATATATATATATATATATAATACAAAACTCCAACGTTTCAACTGTTTTATCTCATACAGTCATTTTCAAGGATCTGCAACAATATTAAATACATATCAATAAATAAACTTCAATTACATAAAAACTTTCTCTTACATTAACATAAACAGTAACAAACATATTAAACACATAGAAATATATTTTACTTACATCTTTCTCCCACTGCTATATTTTATTACTCTTTCTTTTACATTATTTAATTACAAATATATCTTAAAATCATCCAAGAAACTTTCTATACAAATTTAAATACCGACTCTAATTTCCAGAAACCTCACCCTTTCTTTAAATTTTATCTAAAACCCATCTTAAAACTACATTCCTAAACTATATATTTAAATGAATATAAAACAAATATCTTACTCTAAATAAAATTAATGGAGTAGATAAGGAATATAAATTAATGTACAATTAAAATAAAACTTAATGGGTTTAGGTAAATTGTTAGAAGTTTTTTTGTATAAAAAGAGAGAGAGAGAGAGAGAGGGGGGGGGGATGTTTATATTTGTTTTATATTCATTTAAATATATAGTTTAGGAATGTAGTTTTAAGATGGGTTTTAGATAAAATTTAAAGAAAGGGGGAGGTTTTTGGAAATTAGAGTTGGTATTTAAATTTGTATAGAAAGTTTCTTGGATGATTTTAAGATATATTTGTAATTAAATAATGTAAAAGAAAGAGTAATAAAATATAGCAGTGGGAGAAAGATGTAAGTAAAATATATTTCTATGTGTTTAATATGTTTGTTACTGTTTATGTTAATGTAAGAGAAAGTTTTTATGTAATTGAAGTTTATTTATTGATATGTATTTAATATTGTTGCAGATCCTTGAAAATGACTGTATGAGATAAAACAGTTGAAACGTTGGAGTTTTGTATTATATAAATGTATATATATATATATATATATATGTTCAGTAATGAAATAAAAAAATAAAGTTTTTGAAAAAAAAAGAAGGATTTTTAATTTGTTGATATTATTGTAGAACATATATATTTTAAAAGAAAAAGTGGATGTACTTTTGCTGTGTTATTATATATGATAATTAATTTATATGAGTTTTTATTAAACATTTTTTGATGACGTAACTTTATAATTAACTTATTTGCGCTACTACAGGGTTTGCGTTGTTACAAATCCTCTTCTATTAAAATAAGGTAATGGGACAGCGCAACTTTTCATTTCTCAATTCTATTTTTATTGCAAAAGTTTAACTTTAATTTATTTTTTCACTTGTTAATGCATTTTACAGACTTTTCTTTAAAAATATTTTTATGAATACATCAATTAATAAATAAACAGAACACTTATGACCCTGATTTCCCTGTTCAGAGATTTACTTGACACTGAACTGTAAAAAAAAATATTAAGATTTCAATTCTAGGATTTATAAAACATTTTAACCATAGAACATTAAGATATACATTGAAACATAAACGTTAGCAGAATTATCTTAGTTTGACTTCAGTTAAACCACCCACAACATACTAATAATAAATATAATACCAATATATAAAGTCTTGCTCTCATTTAAGTCTTAGGGTCTGTTAAATATAGCTTCTGAAAATTAATCGTTGCTCCCTTGTGATTGTTAGAGGCTGATAAACTCAACAAACCTTCAAATCACATCTTGCTTCTTCTGACCCTTACGGGAGAGTGATTAAACTACTTGAAAAAGAAAAAAATGTGTTGTAACAGCATCTGAAACAATATATACTGCAAGGCACTCTATGATAACATAATGTCTCATGTTCATGATCAAATCCTAATACATCACTTGAAGTTGAACCTATCTAAAAAAAATTCAATCTCTGCAGAAATCAGTCTCACTATTCTGATGATAGGTTTCATAGTTCTTTATTTATCTTTTTTTCCAACATTATCAATAAAAGAAACTTTTACTTTCTAGAAAGCTACTAATTTCTCATTTTTTAATAAATTTAATTGGCACACTTTCTGTATTGTCAAAGATTTTATCTTTTATCACATTACAAATAATGCTTTTTAAAATCATTTATCCTTTTCCTTGACAGAAACTAAGTCAGTTTTTATTTTTCTATAATCAGGTTTTCTATATACCCAAATACTTATGCAGTGATGATAGAATCCAGATCAAAGTAGATTTGAAATATGTTTGTCATCTTCTGGATCTCTGCTGATTTATAATGCTAGTTTTTGTCCCATTGTCTTTGTTTTCTGAGTCTATTTCTATTTTTTTTTCTATTCCAATACTAATCACTGGACATGGCACTCTTTCTGTTTGCTGGATTAATTGTAAATAATTCTACAAACTGTCAAGATATTTCATGAAACTCACTTCTGCTACATATCAAAACACCTGAATTTTGAGAAATTGATTAATACAACTAAAGTTCTCGTGATTTCTGCTCTAACGTGTAATTGTATTTATTTCATACTATTATTTGTTTTCACATCATTCATGGTACCTCTTTTGCTATCTTCATTAAATTCTTTTATCCATTTTGCAAAACAGTTTGTGTATATTCTTCCATCTTGCATAATCAATTTTTATGTTATGTATGATGACAATTATTTCTTTCAGAGTTTTTTGTACCTTTTCTTGTGTCTCTTGTTGTTGTTTTTTTTAGTAATGAATTTTGTATCTCATCATAATCTATTTTCTTTCTTCTCTCACTTCCAATTTTTCCATTCATTCTACTATACCTTGGACACTTTAATTTAATTTTACTAAATTCAATATATTTTTCTAACATTTCTTTGCAATCAGTGTATAATTCTCTTTCAATACATTCTATATTCTATTGTACCTCCTCTATTTGACCTGCTATTTTCAATTTCATATTTTTATAGTAACTTATATCATTTCAAATTATTCTTTAATTTCTTTAAACTTACGTTGCATTTCTTCAACTTTAAATCCATTTTTTTCATAAATCCTTTATCTCTTTCTTATTGTTTGACTTCCAGTTTGTTGATCTCTTTTTTGTTTTTCCATATTATTTATCCCTCCAAAATCATTTATCTTTCTTATCTCTTTTCTTCAAGTTTTTTTATTTTTTCATGACTTTTCTTTAAATTTTGTTGCATTTCTTTCAGAACTGCATATAGCATTTTAATATTAATTGTGCTTGATTTGATTTTTGAATTTTTTTGCACTGTTTGAATTGATTCTTGGTCTACCAGTTCTAATTCTGTTAGCTGCACTTGCTCTTGTGTTGCTGATGGAAAGTATGCTTCCATCATTTTTTTACTGAATGTGTTATCATTTATATAAGTAATTAAATATTCTATTATGCTATTGTTGGTTATTCTTATAATTATTTTATTTATCCTTTTTCTTTTCCATATTTACAAACTGATTTTTTAATACTCTACCACTTAATAAACACCCCAGTCATACCCCTTCATATATATCTTTTATTTGTTTATATATACTATCATTTACAAAAATATTTTCCTGCCTATTTACACACAAACTAGTACCTTCATAAATTATTAATACATGCAATTTTTATAAATGTTAATCTTATTTTTTATCCCGCACATTTATTTCACGTTACTCATTTTACATACCAATATGTTCAATTTCTTTTTGCTCTTATATTCAGTACATTATATGACTTTATAGAAAAAAGTTGAATAAAAGAAAGAAATTTTCAGGTCACACATTAATTGCATCAAATATTTAGCAAAATTTTAGGATTTTGCAATATGCATTAATATGATGATGGTGGTTTATAATATACAACTGAAGAAGGTTAAACCATGTACAAGTCCAATGTATTCTTTTTTTTTTTTTAGCTTCAATATAAAAAATGCAACTTTAAGGCATCAAGTATTCTGAATGGAAATATTACTTTTGGAAACTTGTTAACAACTGATCATAACTACACAATTCAAAATTTTTGTGTGCATCGAAATTTTTTTTTTCTTTCTGTCTTTACATTTTACTGTATTTTATTTACTACAAGATAATTTTTTCTTATTATTTAAAGGTAGAATTAAAATGTATAAACTAATTTTTCTTTTAATTTTCTAAACCAGTATAATAAAGTGGCATGTATCTTATGTCTAGTACCCATACACGTACACATATGGCACTTTATACATTTAGCTCTAAATAAGCTTTTTCGATATATGCTGCAAGAGAAAGCTTATAAGTTCTCTATACAGAATTATCCCTATCCCAAACTGTTTTTGAGATGATGGCTCTAGGTAGTGAGGTGCTAAGACATTCAGAGTCTAGAATGAGTTGAGTTAGATAACTGGATTTGAAGATATATAAATGTCTGAAATTTTCAGATTTTCTACTTAATAGTTAAATATTTGATAAATTCTGGGTTTGAGTTTGTCGTTTATATCTAGTGTCTGAATACCCTAATGTCTCGCTGATGAGATTCATTAGCTTGAAACCAGTTTGGAGATAGGAATACTTTTAGAGATTTTAAATGATTTCTCTTGCTGCATTTATCGAAATAGCTTGTTTAGAGCTATTAGTATGCAGTTTATTAATGTTCAAGGCTAAATGGGTTTGTAAGTAATCATTAAAACCAAATCAAGTAATTAGAGTGGATGACTAAACGAAGTTTGAAAGTCTGGATTCAAATCCTTTCTAGTTATATATACATATATAATAAATACAGAATGAGTTTTTTTAAATATTATTTAGTGATAGGCTTGTAATAAAGATGAAAGCGTTGGGTAAGACACTAAAGCATTGTAAGTTATCTGGATTACTAAAATAAAAACAAAAATGTAAAGGTCTCTGTTGCATATTTATATTACATATAATTGTATGCTTATTTTACATATAATTATACAACAATAAACTTCTCTTTTTCATATTTATTTTAGAGCCTATTATTTTTCCGTTGCTTTAACGTCACACTCAAGGCTACAATTATTATAACAAATCTATCACTAAATTATATTTAAGATTTCCATTCTGTATGTATATATATATATATATACTCAGACTAACTACATCCTGCTTAATATAATTCATTAGATCAATCCGTTTTATCTACTTCATTTTTGCATTATTATTAATCTAATCAAAGTAATAGGTTTCATAAAGCTTACATTAAAGTTTTCTGCATTATTTTCTTCCTAATACTGGTAAAATGTTAGTAATTTTCATTTTTTATTATTTCTGTTATTTTTTTTTAATTTCTTTTTAAATATATCATTTAATTTGAAAATCTCCATTTAATATTTATATATCTTTTTTTTTTCAAAAATCTTCCTTTATCTTATTATTAATGTAAATTTCCACATTTCTTTTTTTCCTTGACAATATTTTGTGCGGTTTGGCGCATTGGTAGAGCGTTCGGCTTAGCTTCTGAAGGTCTCGGATCGATACTGTCCCTTAAATAGCTTGTGCTCCAACTTTTAATTAACTTTGAACAATAAAGCCATTCGCATAATTTTTACATATAATAGTTGTAAACGTTTAGTGTATAATATATATATATATATGATAAACAAAACAAGTTATAAATTTCGTAACTTGCTTTTAGCTTGCATTTTGTGATCACTAGATGGAGCTTTACCAATAGATCCTAACAATCTGGTCTGGAGGTGGAGACAACGAAAGAGATATTCTCTCTCGGCGTTTATGTAAACAAAGCTTGTTGGGGGCTATTGGTAAAGCTCCATCTAGTGATATATATATATGTGTGTGGTATTTACGTGTCATTTATGGAATAGAGAAATGTGTAATGTGGATGTCTCTTTTTTAGGGTGTATGCAATGAATTATGAACTATACAGTAACCTTTTCTGCTTTCCTAACATGTCTCTTCAAAGTGAAGCAGAGTTTCTTATTCAGATGTACAAAAACTCAACTACAATACGAAAACCTTCCATATTAGAAACATATGTTTCCATTGTGTTTTTAGTCGTGGGTATCTCGGGAAATGTTTTATCAATGATTGTTTTTTCAAAAATGAAAGTGCAGTTTACAATGAAAATTTTACTTATTAATTTCGCTTTCAATGAATTACTTGAGGAAATTGTTTTAATCGGTAATGTGGCTTATTTAAAATATCCAGCTAATTATTACCTCGTTCAGTATATGGCAAATGTTTGGCATAAATTGGGACTTTGTGTAGGAGCTTTACTGATATCAACCTTTATATGCATTACGCTCCATCGCTTCATTTCAGTCTGCTACCCTCACATATCAAAGCGATTACTAACAACTAAAAATGTCTTAATTTGTCTTTGCTTATCTCTGTTGGTGTCTAGTGTTAGTTCAATTTCGAATATTTTGCAACCATGCAATGTAATATATCAGAACAAATCATTTTTGGTTTTAAGATTAAAGCAAAATGTATATAATGCTCCTTCTGTAAAATTTTTAGTTTTTTATGGTACAGCTTTTATATCTTTTGGTGTTTTAACAACAATGTATATGAACTTAAAAATTATAATAGGATTTGGTGACATGCGCAGACGACTTCAGCAGACTTCAGTTACTATCAACAGTAATGTATTTCGAGAACAACAGATGTTAGCCATTCTTTTGAATTCTATCATTATCATATTTCTAATCTCTGGTGCGCCATTTGCACTGACAGGCTTTCTGGCTTTATTCAGACCAACAGCTACAAATATCACAAACTTCATGAGATCTATTTCTTTCCTTTATTTCAATACCATCGCATCATTTTATGTTTACCTTGGGACAAATTCTGAATTTAGGAAAACATTTTTATCGCTCTTAATTAAAAAGCATTAAAGTATAATTTATCGATTAGCAAGTATGACGACTAATAATATTAAGATTCGATTATCGCACAAATAGAGATTAATTTTATTGCAAATTTAACATTTTTTTAAAAAAAAAATACATTTTCTTCTTTATTAGAAATATTAAAGATGAAATATTTAGAATATATATATATATATGTGTGTTTATTAATAATTTAACTTTCTTTGACATGATAGTATAAAAACGATGCTGGCGGTTTTGATAGTAGTGGTAGAAATAATATTCAAATCCTATGTTGGAAATTATTTGTTTATAAGATCTATTAGTCAATTTAAAATACTGTTTTCAAAAGACTTTTATTAATAATAATTTATTTACACTGGAACACTTTGTTGTTGTTTGAAAACAATTAGTTATCCGTCATTGTTTATTTAAACATCACAGCTATTATATAATCAAGTGATAAAACGTTATTGCTAAAAGTGAATTCTCTGTCACATTTGAAATTAAAATCGGCTCTCAAATAGGAATGGCGAAATCTTGTGTTTTAAATTTTTATGACAATGTGCGTTGGATTTGTCTATTCGTAATTTTATCTACTAGGAATTAAAATGTAATATACACAGATATGAAACACTATATCACATCTCATATTGTAAGTGGTGATACAGATATATTAGTATCTTAAATGTTTGTATGAATAGATTAAACTATGCCACTATGTAACATATGTGTTGTTTCAGAGAGAATACTGCAGGCATCTTATAAAGAAAATCTGTCACTGGTTATGTTTTTTAATGTGAAATGATATACATTTAAAATATTGGAAATATCTTAATAATTTTATCCAAGTTATCCTCTCCATTCCCTTTCCTTACGCACCTCGAATCTTACATTTTCTCTTTCTCCCAAACTTTACTACTTGCACATTAACTTGTATTCCACTTTTAATTTTTGAACTACATCTTGATAACCTTCTATTTCATGGCTCTCTAGATATCCTCTACTATCATTTATTTTTTTTGAATAAATTTGAGCTTTTTGAATTTTATGTTGTTAATCATATTTAAATCTTTATTCATAGCTATTCTTTGTACTTTTTCAAAAACTTTTTTACTATCTTTACTTCAATTTGAGATTATTGCATTTGACTTTATCCTTATTATCAATTTTATTTTTAAAATTTTCTGCATATATTTTGAAATTCCATCTATTTCAGTGATCTCTGTTTTATTCTCTAAACATGCAAAATGTTTTCTTATAACTTTAGAAACTTTCTAGGGATTTTCCACAGTTTATTCCAACTATCTATTAAATCGTCTGGTATCTTGTAACATTTTCACATACCCTTCTCTAACTTGATTATCTGATTCTTTTCATTCTTTTCTTTTTTTATCTATTTCAATTAGCTTTTTGTCAATTTTCTTTAATTTCTCTCCAAATTCAATTTCCAAATTCTGAATTTTTTGTTTAAAATCCTGTGAAAGCTTTCTTTCCATTTTGGTCATTTTTTTCTTCATTCTTTCACTTACACCAATAAAATTTATTTCACATCATTTACTGTTTGTCTCTATTTTCTTTTCTAATTCTTCTAGCTTTGAGTTCATGTTTCCAAATTTGATATTTATTTGCTTGACCTCTATTCTCTTTTTTATACATTTTTGATCTAACTTTTGACTACTTTTTGCAATTTTTTATCTCTGATCTTTCCTCCAATTTCTTCAAATTTAGAATTCATCTCTTTGATCTCTCCTCTATTCTGATTTAACTTTTTATTATTTTCTTCCATTGTTTTTAATAATGATTGCAGCATTCTTTCTATAGACAACTTTGGTTTTGATCCTTCTAACTCTTGTTTTGTATTTTGTTTCTTCTTTCTTCTCTGAATTTTCTTTTCTAAGTAATCTTTCAGTATCAAAAGGAGATTGAACTCTATCTCTCCTCACCCAATATATTCTATTAAAAAACTTCATATTTATTTTAAATACACTTTTTTTTCTCATTTCACATTTCTCTCATTTTCTTTTAAAATTATAATATATTATTTTCTAATTAACCTATTTTCTATTATTTTATTAAAACCTATCTAACGCAATTACCTTATAGCACTGTCATTCATTTCTTCTCAAATATATGAGATTATTTCATCATGTTTTGTTTTTTCTTTCATCATATATTAGTACTGTCATTGCCCAAAATTTTATTACTAAGTCATACCCAATAGTTTCCATGGTAACTACAAATAGTAACACTTCTAATGAAAGTATCAAGGTTCTTTTGTAGTTCTTTTTTTTCACATGACTTTGATCATAAATAAATTAACTTTGTGTTTTTCTTAAAGTAATGCGTATATAAAGTTGGACTGTAACATGTCCTCTATGAATTGCTTGACAAGGTATATGTTTCTAATGTATGTTTGGTGTGAGAAGTTTGTCTAACTTCTGAGATGATGCGGTGATAGGATTGCTAACGAGATATAACTCATTGGAAACATCAGTTTCTTCGTGTTCAGTTATATATAAGCTGAGTTATTTATTTATTATTTACAAATATTCTTTTTAGTAAGTGTTTTAACAATAATATTTTTCTCTTACAAAAGAACAATAGTTATCACATATTGTGTCCACTAATAAATAATAAATAACTACTCAAAAATGAGCATGGACATTCCAATCTCCCTCCCCCATAAGTATAAAAGAGAGAGATAAAAAAAAAAAATGAGTTTTCAGTGGCTATATAAATTACACAAATCAATCTGTGATTGACAAATACATCTAAAACATTCTAGGCCATTTTTCTGTTTATTTGGTATTGTAAATGTTGGCTTTTAATTTCATTATGCAAAAACTGTTGCTTTCTGAAATACTTCATCTCGATGTATAATTGTAATTCTCCAACATATTCTATTCTCTGCCATATCTTACCAATGACAATTGGCATTGCACTTCTTTAGATTGTCTAAGAAGTAATCCATATAACATAAACTGGATCTACCTCTTTTACCAAACCCATGTTCAAATTCATCATAAACCACACTTTTAGAAAGTATTTTATTGTTCATTCATTTTATATGTCCAATCCAATAAAGGTGTGATTTAACAATACTGCATTTAATATAATAAATCCAGCTTATTAAAAAATATATTAATTGTTTTTAGATATTGTATGGTATTATTGAAAATATCCTTAAAGGAAACTTGTCTGATGCATTTATACTATGCTAAGAAAGTAGTCATGTTTCACATGCATACAATAAATTAGCTAAAATAACAGATTTATGTACAATAAGTTGGTTCCAATAGTTACTTTCTCATGATGAATGACTCTATATTTTAATTTGCAGTACTCATCGTTTAGACAGGCCAGCCGCTTGGTGGCGTTCTTATCGGTTAGAAACACACTATTATAACTATTCTGGGCAACATTTTGCAAACTAATTTAAAACAATTTACCAATGTCCATTAGTTAGTCAATTTTGGGGATTGCAATTCTTTTACATTTTGAAAACTAATTATGATGAACATTATTTGGTAATGATATTAAACTCATTTTCAAACCATTTTTGGAATGCAATTTTTTTACATTTTGAAAACTAATTAAAAACAATTTATTGATCGAACATTATTTGGCAAAATGGGATCATTTTATTTTTAAATTACTTTTAAACTCATTTTCAAACCAGAAAATTAATTAAGATGAACATTATTTGATAACGGTATTCTTGAGCCATCGAATTTGCTTGCGGATGGAACATTTATGTTTACATGAAGCGGACTTGCACTTTTACTGCGAACCCTCCTGTTTCATACTTCCTCCACAAACACAGATTTTGCAATGTGTCAAAATGTTTTTAGTCCCTGGCAATTGCCAAAACTTTAAATGCGGCTTAATGAATTCAGCCTATTTTTAGATTTTCGTACGAAACGTAAATCAACTTTATTCTCAAATACAGTTTCCTAATTTTTTCACCATTCAAAAATGTGTAGGGAAGCATGTGGGCAGGATAACAATTTTTAGAACGCAATACTGAGTCAATTTATGTGTAAAATGATTATTTGAAAGACAATATTTAAAGAGTTACAGTAATTTAAAGTACAGCGACCCTTAAGTCATATTGTATTAAAGTTTTAATAGTTAGCATACTGATAAACTGGATAAACTGGTACCCACAAATTAAAAATAACAGCAATACATTAGAGTTTATGATGGAAATCATTACTTAAGTCGAGCTTTCTACTTGCAAAACTACCAAAATATTTAAACTGATATATTATTCTTAAATTGGCAATCGAGCCAAAACCGGTTAAGGATTTTTTGCTGTCATTGGCTGAATAAAAACTTGAGTTTTTTAAACATTAATTAATAAACAAATATTTTTTTTTTTATAAATTGCATTCAAAACATTAAGAATATTCGCAATCATCAGCATATAGCAAATCCAGAATCGAAGAAGGTGATATTTTTCTTTTTTTTTTTAACCAAGTCAAATTAAAAATTCCATCATTATTGTATTTTTATCGCCTTTAGATTAAGCTGACTATAAACATTTTCAAAATCAACCTCATTGTCAACACCATCAATCCACTGCAGGATGAGGTCAACCCATCTCTGATCTGTAGCCTCTCTTCTCCACATAACGCCTGCACACTTTCTTATTTCATTCATCCATCTCACATGTGGTCACTTTCTGAACCTTTTACAATGTCTTGAAGCTTAGTTTAAGATTTCAATTGCCCGCTATTATCTTATTTTCTATACAGATATCCAGCCCAAATCCACTTCTGTCTTTTGATTCTTTCAACGTCATAAATATTGAAAACAATGTAGGAGGAAGTACATATCCTGTTTAGCATTACATTTTATTTTTAATCCTTCATATTTTCCTTCTGGAATAATCACATTTTTTTATCATACAGAAGCAGTATAACAGTAATACACTTGGTGGACAATCAACTAATTTCAATCAATGCTGAACTCCTGTTATATTAACTGGATTTAAATGTACTGACCAAATCAATAAAACCAATATGTAAATCGCCTCTTTGTTTTTAATACTTTTTTTTGGATTCGCCTGGAAAAAAAAAAATTACGTTGGACCTTTGGTAATCAGTTATCTAAAACTGAAAGCAATCTGGTCAGCAAAATTCAAAAAGACTTTTATTGTAGTTGATAATAACATATTCCATGATCACTATTGCAATCTTGTTTATTCCTTATCTATACCCATTGTAACAATTGGAACAGTAACAGAATCCTTAAGGTGAGACGGCACAAGTTTATGGCTCCAGATATTCTTAAAAATTCTACTACTTTAAAGCTAACATATCACCAACATATTTTAAAACAACTCCAGGTAATTCATTAGCGCTTGTAATTTTTCCAATTTTAAGATTACAAAAAGCTGTTTTGACTTCATTAAGTTGGATATCATTGTCCAAATTCAAATGAAAGATAAATTAAATATATCGTTAAAAGTCATCATCTCAAATCTTGTATCATTATTCAAAAGATGATCAAAATTACTATTTCTACCTGTTCAAAATGTCATTGTCATTTTATAAGAAAGTGTCATTGCTGGATTTAATAGGATTGTGGAGCTGTTTCTCGGTCTATATGTTGCTTTCAACGCATCAAAAAATACTTATCTAACCATGATCAGCGAAGATATACATCTATTCTGCAGTTTTAATCCACTAATTAATGTTTAAGATTTTCTGTCAGTCGTTCAACTTCTGACTTTAGATCTTCATATTTATTATGAGGTTCCGAATTTAATCTATTATTGTACCATCAGAGAATGTTATATGTATTAATTCTTGCGTGAAGTTCAGCCTGAAATTGTTTCTGCTGTTGTTGTTTTAGTTGGCCCAACTTTTGCTCACTTTTTTTGTCAAGTTGTTGCTCCACTTGAAAAGTATGGTCGCTTTTAAGTTTTGATGCTTTAGACTATCAATAATTATTTGCCATTCTATGAAATTCTTTAGCTAGATCCATCAAAAAAATTGCAATTGGTCTTCAAAATAAGGAACTGGACAAAAAACAGAAATCATTCAAAAAAGCCCAGATAGAAGTTTGGTATAACTATTTAATATAATAAAATTAAATATTGTTAATATATTAAAAATAAAATTTGATACATAATTGGCCCTGTATTACAATATCAATAGGTGACAATTTACAAATTTTGCAGTTCCGCCGGAAAGTTTACTAAAATAGTTATTAAGACCAAGAGACCTATAAACATCTCTAGATCTCATTTATGATCTTCAGCTGGGATATCACTTAATAGTAAGGTTTTTCCGGATCCTTTTTCTTCTAGATTTTTTTTAGTGGGAAATGCTATCTTTTCTCTGATTTGTGACTTAATCCTCTTTTTAACAGATATTTTTATCTATCCAATAATATCTTTATTTTAAGATTGATGCTTTAAAAGTAATAAATTTGTCTTGTTAAAACAAAAAATGATAAACAATCAGTCTGTAAATTGAAGCAAGGGTCAGCAAAAAAGAAACTAATTGTAAAAAGATAAACAATGTGGATAATAAATATATTATATTGGACATTCTTATCTTTGAACAAAAAGAAGATTCAACAGGCCTCTCTCTAATGTACAAAATAACTGGACAAATATTGTCAGGAATAGCAGAACACTAAAGAAAATTAATGTGGTAGAGACCAATGTTAATGGAAATGGAAATATGTGGTACAGCAACTGTACTGTAATAGTCAATTTGAGAATTAAGAATATATCCCTATATATAGAAAAAAGAGATTTAAGCCCAATATTAAGTAGAAATTGGTCTAAACATTTAGAAAGCTAGATCAAAATAATAAAAGTAGTACAGTAGGATTCTGAGATCATGGGAAGTTTTTATAATTATTTAAGTTGCCATCGTAAGTTATGCACTTGGATGGTTGACATAGAACTAGTGAAAGAAAATCTTCCAATTTCATGTAGACTATGGAATGTTACTTTTGCCTTAATGACCACAGCGGAAGACAGAATTTATGGATAGTTAAAAAAGGTTTTCTATCACTAAAGAGATGTTTTATCACCTATTGAATAGTTATCATAATACTATAAAGCCAGATGGAACTGTTATTCTTTGCAACAACTACCATGTAACACTAAACAAATACCTCAATAGACTGACTAAAGCATCATAATTTGCTAAAATACATTAATGTCCACATTTCATCAAATTCTTATAAGGAGCAGAACGACTGAACTTTTAACCGTCAACTCTCACTTGGGATTATTTGAATGCAACAAATTGCAATACAGAGTAATCATAGCAGCAAAAGTATTCAAAGAAAAAATGGTTAGTCTGAGGCAGTGAATGGAAGGAGTTATTTCTTATCTTGATAACATTTTAGTAACTGCATGAACAGAGGGTGAACTGACAGCATACATGTATAAAGATTGTGCTATTCTACAAAAAAATGAAAAAATAGTATACAGTTAAATACTTCGAATTGCATTTATTTAATCACTGATATCAAGTTTTTGTCAAATATAATAAACAATAAAGAATATATGCAAACACAGAAATAGTTTAAGCTATCAATAATAATGCTAAACCAAAAAAGACGTTAAATATATGCAAGTAATTTTGAAAATATTAATTTATTTTAAGTTTACTCATAGGCAATAAACATGTAATGTTGCTGTTGTTATCAACTATTAAAGAAAAATCTGTGAAGGAAGTGAGGAATCAAACGTTAAGAAACATTTAATACAACGAAAGGCTCACTAACTTTGAGTCACCTTCTTGTCCATTACTGAAATGACCAAGAATTAATAGTTACAACTGACATTTCTGAATATGGACTAAAGGCCATAACATCACGTCGATGCTATAAAGATGAACATCCATTTACATATGCATTGAAAAATGGAATGGTATGCCGAAAAGAACTATAGTTAGCTGAATAAAACGATTTTGTCGAAACATTTTTACTTTGAAAATATTTCTCCAATACATATATGAACATAAAAGTTCGAGATCTAATAAATTTTGGAAAGATTAAATAAGATTTCTGTTCATGCTAGTTAAAGAATGATCCATTGAATAAATATATTGATATTATAAGACTACGATCTCATCCAATAAGCCAAATAAAAAAATTGTTCATGTATATATACTGTCACTATTACTTAATATATGTAAGTAGAGCCTGACGTCATGGAAATATACTAATATAGACTTCATACAATCGAACATATTAAATAGTATAAATACAATTTATCCAAACCACATCAAATATTTTTTAGCAAAACTCTTTATTTGTACATATACATACACCTACGTTTCGACTGACATGCAGTCTTCTTCAGAGCTATGATATAACGAACAAAATAAAATAAAATACATAACTATATAATAACACTATAAAAAATGTAAACAATAAAAAACTAAAAACAACATAAAATATAGTTAAAAAAACTAATAAAACTGAAATAAATAATCAAAACCAAATAAAACAATATAAAATAAAATATACAATATAAATAGAAAATAAATATAAATTATACATGTGTATTCCTAACTTTACATATATATATATATATATATATATATATATATATATATATATATATATATATATATATTCAAGGACAACTATTAATCTAAATATATATCTTATCTAATATATTCAGAGTTCGGAATACACATGTATAATTTATATTTATTTTCTATTTATGTTGTGCATTTTATTTTATATTGTTTTATTTGGTTTTAATTATTTATTTCAGTTTTATTAGATATTTTTTTAATATAGTTTATGTTGTTTTAAGTTTTTTATTGCTTAGATTTTTATAGTGTTATTATATAGTTATGTATTTTATTTTATTTTCTACGTTATATCATAGCTCTGAAGAAGGCTGCAAGTCAGTCGTACAAATAAAGAGTTTTGCTAAAAAGTGTTTGAAGTGGTTTGAATAAATTGTGTTTATAGGATATTACAGCAAAATAAAGAAAAGTGTGATTTTGGTAATGTTAAATAGTACTGCAGTAGCCTAATATACTAAATATAATTCCAGTTACTAAATATGAAAAAAAGGATTAAAGATGGATGGCCTGGAAATTGATCTAGTTACATTGTGGAGCCTATATTGCATGGGCTTATAAAATATCCAGGAATAGTTAGAATAAAAGAATTAGCTTGAATATTTGTGTGGTGGCTACTATTGGCCATGAGATAAAACAAACAATTAAGTGATGTAAATAATATCATTCCATATCTAAATTGACTTGACATTGGCAAAGGTTCCATATGAATCATGTCAGACCTTTCAATGGAACCATTTTCTTGATTGTGATCTATTTTTATTCTAAATGGACTAAATATAGGGTGGTAAAAAATACAAATTCAGTGAATACCATTAAAGTTTTAAATGAATAATTCATATCTAACTTATGCCCTAAAACTATAGTATCTGATAAATGATCAGGTCCATTTCGCTGTAGTTAAAAGACGTTTTTGTTAACGAGAGTATCTATCAAATATTAAAACTTCCTTACCCTGAATATAATGATTTATTTAAAAATGCAATACAATATTGACAATCTACATTAAATAAAACCTAAAAGTCTACACACTTAAAATGACTATTAAATAATTAGAAAAAAACACCTGCCACTTTGCTAATGAGTATTCATGTTTCAATATTTCTCCTGAATGTGACAAGAAAAAAACCATTTTGACAGGGTAAAATGTAATATTAAAGATACAATATAGATACATGACATTATGCAAAAAAAAATGATTGTCCCAAATTGTATTAAAAGTTTTGTCTCGACGAAGACTGGTACAGCTGGCTAATGGAAATGAAGTTAGAAGACTTTATTCATTGACAAATCATCCAAATAAGCCACAAAAAGGAATAAATGTAAGAATGATACTTCTATTAGCAGAAATAAAATCTTCAGTAAAAGAGGGTGATTGTACCGATACATCATCAGTGGGGTGAGATAAAGAAGCTCTGAGAAATGATCAAACATATGAAGGCAATATATTTATAATAAGTAGCTTGTCTAGTGATTTACCAATAACACTAATTATGGATTCAATCCTCCCAAGACAGTCTGAATAAAAAGAGAGAATAACAAAACTGGAGAAAAAAAGATCTATAACTCGCCATAAGCATATGAGATATAACAAAAAAATTAAAAAATTAAAGGATTACATTTATTATTAATTGAGCTATTTTCTACAATGAAGAGAGGGGTGCATTGTATGACCAAATCTAGCACTGTGTGCACACGTATATATGTATGTTTATGTTATCTTAATAAAGTTCATATATTTGTTGTAATTATAGTCAGATAGGAAATAAAAAAAATTATGTCATAAACATGCTAGAAAATTAACATATACAAATCATACAAGTAAATTTAATTAAACTAATGTATGTAGATTTATGAAGATTATCTTGGTGATATAAAAACTGTAAATCTCTAACCAAAGTGTGTACGTGAGCAAAAGTAGAAGAGTAATGATACTCATGTGCTTAGAATTTAAAAAAAAAAACATGCATGTAAAATGGTTTAAATCCTACAGTAAAAGTTAAGCTTGTATGTGTGTGTATGTAGAATAAATATGTATATAAAAAAATTCAGTTGTTTATTATCTATGAAGATTAATAATTGTATTAATATTCCTATTGAGATTTATTTGCTTTATCTCAAGTTTATAAACTCATGTTGTTGTTAAGTTTTCAATTTTGTCTTGAATTTTATTTAGTAGAATAGTGAGTCCAGTTGGAGATAATGTCAGACAAAAACTAATTTCCTCACAGAACTGAATGGCAGTATGCACCTTGTCTTCACTATATGAGGTAAAATTATTTTATAATTGTAAGCTTCTAGAACATAAATCTGATATCAAGCAACCTGTAGCGGAACAGTTGGAAATGTTACCACACTTAATGATTAGGCAAGCTGTCACATAATAAGTGGAAGTGATGGATAAAATTTGAATAGTATCTGTAGTCCCTTACATTAATAACTCATAGGTCATGAACACTATCATAGAATGGTGCAAGATGTGTATTGGAGTGCTTGTGTTAAAGTAAAATTTATAAAAAAATTTCCTTTGTATAAGATTAGGTAAAAGTTCACTATAACGGTCTATGGTTGTTTGCCCTCTATTTTTTAAAATTTAAACTAAATTGTTTGAGAATCTGACATGTATGTTATTGTATTACAAATAAATTAAAATTTAATCAAATGTAAAAGATAATAATAATAAAAAAAAACCTTTTGAATGTTGGATTAATTACACGACATTAATTAAAATAATTACTTTTAATTTCTTTGAAAGATAAGATTTTAAACTGTCTACAACTTAAGAATTTAAAATAAAAAAGTATATGCTACTGTCTTACAATTACATGAAAATTTATTCAAATGTAAAAGATAATAAAAAAAACATTTATCTTTTTAAATATAATTACGTTTTATACAGACTAGGAAATTGGAGGAAAAAGTGGTATTGCTGTATCTACTCCGGAGGGCAAATTCATGCAGGTACGATGAAAACAAAGCTCTGCTAGTGCCACATTGGAATTTCAGCTTATGCTTTGCTCTCATCCACATGTTTTCAATATTCTGGGTGTGTATGTCTCGGTCTTCGGGATCCACAAAGTTTTCCTGATGGATGACAACCGAATGCAAATACACACCATTGTTGAGACTGCTGATGTTATTGTATGCAGCCCAGCCATCTGAAATAATGTGCGTACCTGGTAAAATGAACCGCTGTATCAGGCCCTCCAGTGTATTAGCCATCCTGTCTGCCACTTCTATCAAGAAGCACTTTCTTGACGCTCTCTCTATGCCGCCAAATACCCAATGACCTGTCTGTATAGCCCCCCTGCGATATTTTTGGTGGAAATAGTAGGTTTCTTCTATTTCGACGATTAATGGCTCCCCATTGTCATCAAATCCACCGAGAACTGTCGGATTTGTGTCAAAATATTTGGCACATTCCTCCTGGCAAAAATTTGCCCAGTCAATGATAATTCTTTTGCTCATGCCGGTCTCATGCATAATGTGTTGTTGGGGCATATTACATGCCCAAAAATACATGATGCTTGTAATTGTTCCCAGAGGCAGATGACTTTGGAAAAAGAAAGACCCCTTTCTGATTGAGATGTGATGGTGGCATATTCTGCACTGCCATCTACACCCATCTAAGCCTGTAGAATACTTCACCAGTGCACACTGCACTGTTGGCATAAGGAGTAGTTCTTCAGAAGGAGTCTTTGTGCAAGCCATTTGATGGCCAATTCCATAGTTTGTATGACGTCCCATAACTGGTGCATATTCCATTCTTCTGCCAGAATAGCAGCAATGCTTAAAATTTCACTATCAGGTACTAAGCATGTAGCAGACATCTTTTGTAACTATAAAACTGTACACGTATGCGTGTAATTCGTGCCGTTGAACACATAAGGTGTCTTTTTTTTTGCAACATGTGCTATAAATGTAGTTATTTTAAATTCTTAAGTTGTAGACAGTGTACACACATTATTTCAGATGGCTGGGCTGCGTACAATAACATCAGCAGTCTCCAACTTCCTAGTCTGTATACGACGTAATTATATTTAAAAAGGTAAATGTTTTTTTTATTATATTTTACATTTGAATAAATTTTCATGTAATTGTAAGACAGTAGCATATACTTTTTTATTTTAAATTCTTAAGTTGTAGACAGTTTAAAATCTTAACTTTCAAAGAAATTAAAAGTAATTATTTTAATTAATGTCGTGTAATTAATCCAACATTCAAAAGGTTTTTTTTTATTATCTTTTACATTTGATTAAATTTTAATTTATTTGTAATATAATAACATACATGTCAGATTCTCAAGCAATTTAGTTTAAATTTTAAACAATAGAAGGCAAACACCCGTAGACCGTTATAGTGAACTTTTACCTAAGATTATTTTAAAATTTTGTGGAACAATGTTTTCTACAAGGTTTCAAATTTTACATTGTTGTAATAAAAAGTTAAGCATTGGAATACAATTAGTTTGGAATATTAAGAATTTACTCAGTAGTTAAAATACTAGATTATCTGCGGTTATTAAAATACTAGATTATTTGGAGTTATTTTTAATTAATCCTGATTCTAAATGTTTTCAAGAAAACAGATGGGCAAACAATAGAACTGGAGACACATATTAACTAAAAAAAAATTGTACTGTCCTCATTCACTAGTCGCATTTCTTCAATTCCCATGACAACACTGAGTAGACTATCATTATTATTATTATGCACTTTTTGTGATTAAAAAGTTCCAGTTACATCACCACTTATCACTACTAAATTTTTCAAAGAAGAATCTACCATGTTTACCTGCAATAACAATGAGATATGTGGCCCATTTAAAAGAAACCATGCAACCACCAGAAATTGATAGTATGTGTGGCTAAATTCTACCTCAATCATAAACCCATCTCTTCTGGCAAAACTTAAATTCTCATAAAGTATAAATTACAGACTTGATAGTGATCAATATTATGGATACCACATTTCTCTCTTAACTACCTACTAATGGAATGGCACTACGAATTTGAAGACTTAATTAAAATATGTATTTCCAAAACATAAAAGTCTGCACCATAACTGTTTCCTGGCAAAATGTGAGGACTTTATTTATATCCATTAGTCTAGTCTTTAGTCACTGTAGTTTGATAACCCATATGTTAATCAAAATCATATCTATGTGATATTAATTAAGTAACTTTATAACTAATGCATAGAGTTAATACAATATTTTATGCATTTTTAAATTTTTTCATGGGTGAATTTTTATTTTATTAATATGATAGAGGTTGATTTTTCAATTAATTTACATATTTTAGACCATTGAATAGCAAAATATTTTTTTTAATATTTAAATTTTTATTTTGTTTTGATTCACTCAGTTTCATAATTCATTGCTATTAATGAACACAGCAGTCAAAAGCAAATAAAACTCTTATAAAATAAAATAAATGGAGAAATTCATAGACTAATATATTTTTAGTAAATTTCTTTCTTCAGAATATTTAAAATTCTTAGTTATATGTGTATATAATGAACATTGAATTATAACACTCAGACGTGTATGGTTTATCATACCTATGTATAGTAAAGCACATATCATTAAGAATGTTCAGTGCAATAAAATGGCCCATTGTAAGTCCACTATCTTTTAGACATAGCTTAGGTTCCATTGCACCGCACTGTGCCTTAGCAAACCATATAGATCTACATATGTTAGAAACGATAATAGCTTAATTTAAATCTTATACAATATCACTATCTTTTAAAGATGATGGTTTTTATAGAAATACGTTGACATTGTTTGCGTTTGCTGAGGATATTATTCTATAGTAATATAAGTGTCTGAATAAACTTTCACTTAGGTCTAATCTGATGTGACTTATCCATGAAAGAACATTACTTTTTTAAATTAATTTTATTTTGGGGGAGGTTTATTTTCTTTTACATGTAATTTTTTTAAATACAAAATCCGAAATGAATAAACAGTATTATTATATTTATTAAATTAATTTGCCTGCCATTTGTTTTCAGTTATCGGCTATCAATTGTTTTATAGGTGAGTCTCATTCTCCAAGCTAAATTTGCTTCAGAAGCATGTATTATATCAAAGTACCTCCAGACTATCTTATATACATTTACACAAAGTAAATTTTCCAAACAGGTAGATTAGTTTGGTGGCGCTTTAAAATGATTGGGTATATTATATTCAGTACTATATATATATATATAAATATATATATATATATATTATATATATATATATATATATATATATATATATATATATATATATATATATATATCTCAAATCAAAACTACCCCAAAACCAAAATTAAACCAGACCAGCATAAAAATAATATTAAAACACAACCTAAGGTTTCACTGCTACAAGCAGACTTCTCAAGTGTAAAGAACTACAAAAACTACACAATATATATAATATTAAAAACTACCTACAAATCCATTCACTTCCCATCCACCCTTAATATTAAAAGAACTCGTAAATAAGTTAATTGCTTCAGAATAATAAATTTTCAATAATAAAGACTCTTTAATCCTTCTTTTGATTTCATTTCTCTCAAAGAAGACAACCTTAGCTTCATCAAAATCAATAGTGTGGCCTGTATTTTTTTCATGGACATACAAAGCAGAACTAAGATATCTATTTTTAACTCTACTTTTATGAACCTTTATTCTTTCATTTAAACTCAAACTATTCTGACCTATGTAAACCTTCTTACAAAATAAACAAGGAATAAAATATACTACACCAGGAATAGTCTTTCTATCAAAAACTTCTTTTGTATTATTTAATAAATTATTATATATATTGTGTAGTTTTTGTAGTTCTTTACACTTGAGAAGTCTGCTTGTAGCAGTGAAACCTTAGGTTGTGTTTTAATATTATTTTTATGCTGGTCTGGTTTAATTTTGGATTTGGGGTAGTTTTGATTTTATATTGACTAGTTTAGCTTTATGCTTGTAATGTTTATATATATATATATATATATATATATATATATATATATATATATATATATATATATATATATATATATATATATATATATATATATATATATATATATATATAATGAAGCAGTAAATCTGTAGTACATATTTAGCTTCACTGCCTGATGACCTTACAGACCTTTAAAGTAGGGTTTGAACCTGTTTATGTGTTTATTTGGTCATCCAGGAATGTTAAGCATACACATGTACACGTATATCTTCGACCTGTTTATTCCAAATGGTTATGTTTAACCAGTTGTGTTATTATCTTAACTTAATTATATTCTGTTTATAAACTTATAAATCCCCTTTACTTAAATAATAGTGTATGTGCGTATATGTATTACAGATGCGAAGTTAATATGATTAGTGTAAGCTAAAGCAATGTCAAAAAGTTCTAGAAGGTATTATTACAATTTAAAAATGCAGTCTCATTTAACTATTTCAAGTCAAACTAACAAAAATCATATTCTTAAAGCTATTTCTAATTTTATGAAATACGTTTAAATAATGCTTTCTGGAACTTATTTGTTTACATCTTTCAATATTGCCAAATTTCAAGTATAGGAGGAGCAAAAGTTCTAGGAATGTGCAAAATGTGTTCAGATCACTCATTCTCTTGTGTTCGATTAGAAAGTGAAAACAGAATGACTTGTGAGTAGAACTAATTTTCCTCCCTGATCTTAGATCGCCTTTGTCCTGCCTTTCCACCATGCCATCGCTACTTAAGAACTATTCTGTTTAACTGTGAAAGAACTATTGGAAGATGCCTATCATTATTTTATTAATATTGGGCTTTGTTAACTATGCCTTAGTGTCTAAACTACATATACGTTATTCTAAATGGCCACCATAACTTCAAAAGGTAATCCATTTTGCTGAAGAATGAACTCTTTATATTCCTCACTTCTTTCCTAAATTCTAATTATATTCATAATGTATTTTATTTTATTTTATTGGTAACAGACTATAAGCCCAGTTATCGTTATTGTTAAATTTATGATTTTCTCTCTAGAGCTTTTAAAAATCTCATTCTATAAAACGCTAGCACAGAATTATGTATTTTAAATCTATCATTAGCTTTTAATGTTTCATGCTTTAGTTATCTTATTTTTATGAGGCAAAATTTATTTTAAATTATGTATTTATTGAATTAATTTTAGTATGCTAATGTTTCAATCTAGTAAACTTATATTATTTCAGCCATCATTTTGATATTTTGGAATATTTAAATAGTTAAATGTAAAATTTTCTTATTGATCTCAGTTTGATCGATTGAATATTTTGGAATATATGCTTAATGGCGGATTGTTTAAAACATCATATTATGGGATAAAATAAATTTTTCTTGTTGACGCTATTGATTTAAATGCATTTTATGTTCTCTAAATAAGTCTGATTATTAATCCATTTTAATAATTAGTTATTACTTTCACACCATTGATCGTTAACTTGCTTATAGTATATTATCGTTTGAGAATACTTGGGGCTTGTTAAATAGGAAAAATAATATTTTCCCTCTTTTATATTTGATATCCTAATTTTCTAAGATTATACGTATATTGCTGAGTGAGTTAATATTTTGCCATGGCAGTGTGCGTGATATTGTTACTTTATTTAAGCTTAAATTAATGCATTAGTCATTTAAGACTTAAGTCATATTCACGTTGCTTACTTACGATAGCATTTTCAAGAATTTGTATTTTTGCTTTATCATACTTTTTCCTCCGGAATTCCTGGATTTTCTTTATGTAACTTGTCTAAGAATAAGGAATGGTAGCAACGGCCTCAGAACAAACGTTAGATTGTTAAGGCTCTGCATTGGATAATGTCGGCAAACGTACCATGGAAACCTTACCACTCGTCTCTTCGAATACCACCTTGTTATAAATACAAGTGGATTATTATATATGATAAAGCCTTTAAGTCCAAAGATGGACATGTATTCCATTTCTAACGCTATCATTTTAGCCAGCATTGCGAGTTCTCTTTCTTATGTGTAGTTTTATATTTTCTATAAGACATGATGCAGTGATGTTTATAAACTATTCATTTAATAATTAATAGAATATTTTTAGGATTGTCACAGTAAGGCTTATTTAAGATAACTCCTTCCTCATTTGTACAGGCCCGGATGCGCTCATGAACGATAATTTGTTTAACTGCCATGTCAAGAGTAAAACTCTCTTTGGAGGTGAATTTATAAATGACTTTTCATCATTACTTTAAAGTAATGATCATAGTGTTAGTAAGATTAATGTATATTTATTTACAGCTCATTAGCATACTAAGTCATTTGCCTATGTGCAAATTATTAACCACATGAAATCTGTGCTATGTTTCTGATGTAAATTAAAATTGTTTATGTTCATTAAATTATTATGTGTTAATAATTACGCATGTGTTGTGTCTGACTGATTCTCACTCATTAAATCTCATTTAATCCTTATAATAATATTAATATTATTTAGAAGAAATAACTGATTACTTTAAATGGACATTTGTCTCTGGGTTGTTCTGTTCTTGCTCATTCTGGATGGATACTATATTATAATTCATATTTCTTTCACAATGCTTGCTGTTTGCAATTCATTTAAATTTATAGATTTTCCCTTCACTTAAGGTATTTGACTGAACCAAGATTTGATATTCTTTATTTATATTAATCACCCTGTAAATCTCATGTTTTTCCGCTGGGTCTTCGGGACCAGAATGAATAAAATTTCATCTGTTATCATCAGAAGTGTTGTTCATAATGTTATAGTTTTAGAGAATAGCAAATAGGGCAGAATCCATGATTGCTCCTGCCCTGTGTATCTTGGGCATGAGTGGATTTAGAGTACTTTTGCTTAGATTCTAAACCTTGTTAAATGAACATTCAATTCTGACCGGTACAATATATATATATATATATATATATATATATATATATATATATATAAAACCAAAACTGTCTAACAATATATATATATATATATATATTGTACCCTCATTTCCAGGAAATATAATATCTAATAAAATGGGTCTAGCTAGCTCAGATAAATAGTTATGGTCGGCTATAATGCTTATAATCGATAATAAAAATATTCTATATTAATGTTAATTGTTTAACTAGCTCAAATTAATCAAATAATAATATAGTTATGTTTTATAAATTAAATAAATAAATATTTATTATAAAAAAAATATGTATTAAATCATGAGACTATGAAGTGAGATACAAGTGGTAATATGAATTACATTGAGCCAATATCCCACAGGATACCACCTCAATGGCATAAGAAAACTATCCCCTCTATAACTATCTCAAATAATAAATTTATAGCATTCTTATGACTTTAACAATAAGTAATTAATTAAGATAATACTGATAAATAAATCTTAATCTCTTTATATAAAATAATCTAACTAAAATAATCTCAGGTTCTTAAACTAATTCAAGTCAATCAAAATTATTGTAGTCAAGCATGACAAGGGATTTAATATCACCCTCAACTACACCTAACTAATAATAATAATAATAATAATAATAATAATAATAATAATAATAATAATAATAATAATAATAATAATAATAATAATAATAATAATAATAATAATAATCTTCAATGTATGATTTAATCTTATCTATTTTTCTCCATTATAATTATTATCATTAATATTAATAATACAGAAATAATATAGCATAAACTTTTAGTTTTTATATAGCATCGTAAATAAAATATGTGGTAATATCTTATAATTTGAAAAATATATGTGTGGCAACGGATAGCATTATAACTCTGTGTAATATTATAATAATTAACTTATGACCATAATGATAATGTAAATGAAATTTCTTAAATAAATCATCTTAAGAAAATATTATAATTCTTAAATAATACTCTTGTTCTTACTGTGCAAATAATTTGTTTGGTTCAAACGCTCTGTGATCATCTGTTTGCAATGTGGAAATAAATTAGTTCAACACACAAATTTATAAAACGAGTTTAACAAATTTTATTACAATAAAATTAACAAATAACTTATTTATAATATTTACAATTCTAAATAAATCTTATATCATTACAATTTTCATTCTTCTCAAATAAACTAATAAAATAAAGTATGAACATTTAAGTCTTCACTCCGACTTTTAAAATGATTTATCTATTTTTATTATTCACTTAAATTCTAATGATAATAATCGTAATTATTGACATACGTAATATTTAAAAATATTATTTACCATTAAATGTCACTATGATAAGATTCCCTTAAATATACATCAGTTATGAAGCATAAAAAACAGAAAATACAAAAGATTAACTACGCTAATATGCATCTCTCAATTTATTCTTAATCCCTTAAAATAACTTATTATAACAGTGTTGTTGTTAAACAAAATATATTTATTTCTGTTCATTAACAAAATGAGTGGACACAATTAATAATCTAATTGTCATACATTATATCTCTTACTTAGTATTTATCTAATTTAAAATAGATGCAAGTGTTGATGTATTTCTTTAACATTAAATAATAACTATGAAATATATCTACTTGTTTTATTCTATGCTGTTTTGTTTTGATACACTATCCATTAAAAAATATGCAGTGCCTATAAATTTTAAAATACTTAAAGTTATTCAAAAATTCGTGAACAACTTCATTTATCATTTACATACTTTCATAAAATATAGTTTATTTAAAAAATGTACTAAGTATTTCTATGATTCTTTATTTTTATTTTTGTTTGATTCTCAATTCCATTTGTATTTATTCTTATCATCATCCAAAGTAAGAAAACCTATCCTATCCTTTTCTAATAACGGTCCTTAAACTCTAAAATTATCGATCATTTTCCATTAAAATACAATTCTGTACGATGTACTACTTAGAAATCATGATAGCGAATAGATGCATAGGTATAAGGGACAAACTAGAGTCTCAACTCAATAGTACATATTTCAGATAGTCACCATGGTAACAGTGTATAAATAAAAGAGAGGCATGACTTACCTGTCTAATAACCTCCACTAATAGTAACAATGCCCAAGCATTCTGGAATATTAATATTCAATATAAAGGTAAAACAATGCCCACGGAAAATATACAATTACAGGACTTCGTTATCCGTATCTGCATAAATATTTAGATCATAAATTTATTCCTACTCCCATAACAAAAACCTACATTAAAAGGATATTTTTGGTTTCATTTTCAATTATTTCCAAGTCACTACCCTTTAAAAATTTCCTTATAGATTTATCAATCTACAATGCCCAAGCTATTCATTCAGCTTTCTGGAATATTAATATTCAATATAAAGGTGAAACACTGCCCACGGAAAATATACAATTACAGGACTTCATTATCTGAATCTGCATAAATATTTAGATCATAAATTTATTCCTATTCCCATAACAAAAATTTACATTAAAAGGATATCTTTGGTTTCATTTTAAATTATTTCCAAGTCACTACCCTTTAAAAATTTCCTTATAGATTTATCAATCTACATCGACAAAAATTCTTACAACATATTACTAAAACAACAAATAAATTCACATATAAAATAACAATTTAAACTGTTCAACAAGAAAAGGTCACTTCACTTTCTTATAAAATATTATTGAACAAAAATACAAATGACTGTTATCAATACTTTACTTTTTTTTAAAAAAGTACTAAAGTTCTTTACGAAAGAATCATATAATTATATTCATTATTAAGTTTTATTATACTAGTAATATGGAATAAAAGTATACATATCTTTATAATAAATAAAATCTAATTTCTATAAGTTTTATGTGTGTGCAATGTATTCACACATACTCATATATTCATACAATAACATTACATAATACGTTGACCATCTAAAGAAAAGAAAGAAAAATACATCATAAAAATTATTAATATTTTACAATTATTACCTAAGTGATATTTCTACTGGTTAATCACTTATTAGACACCTTCTGGTCCACAATCAATAAAAAACATTGCATAATACAACTTTCATTCAATACTATCATACTAAAATATTAAAACTTTTAAAAAATTATTATTTTTTTTATAGAAATTATAGTAATATTAGCGATTAAGCCAATGAACATGCGCTTTTAAAGATAAATTATAAATGAATACTCAATTTTTCCAGACACGAGATATAGTATTTTAGAAAGAATGGAATGAATCCACCCATTCTTTCGAACCAAACGTGTCTGGAAAAATTGAGTATTCATTTATAATTTATCTTTAAAAATGCATGTGCATTGGCTTAATCGCTAATATTACTATTACATAAAAAAACATAGCACTATATAAAATAATATCCCATTATAGAAATTATAATATTATTAGTAAGTAAGTAATTTCTTTATGTATGTTTTCACTCTCTCTAATAATAAATAAGAAAATTTAATACTAAGGATAGTCAAATAAATCAAAACATATCTACATAAACTTTAGTCCATGATCAAGGTTCATTTTTTAAAATAAAATAAAAGTTATTTTTTCTTCAAGATTTATCATCACATCTTTGTGGATATTGCAACTCCCAAACGCTTGTTGCTATGCTATTGACAGAACACTTAATAACAATTTCCCCCCCTGATGTGATGCATGCTGAGTAGATTCCAAATAGAAATGATGAATGAGAATTAAATGTAATGAAAATGAAAAGAAAAGTCAATGTCCAAATCTGGATTTATTGTTAAAAATAATCACGAATCTGTTCCTCGGAGTTTATAAAAATAATAGTCTATTGTTCCTATTATTCAGAATAGTGATTATTCAAGATAATTTCAATTTCTAACATTTTAAAATAATTTTTTGAAGTTTTATTACTTCCTTAGGATCCTATACCAGCTCATAGTGTCTTTGACATGGTGATATGAATTTGGGCATCCGGATATGATTCTTGCGCATTTTTTAAAAATATTCCCAGGAATTAATATTTACTTATTTATCATAATACTATCATATACAGGGTTTTACTGTCTGGATATTTTATTATTTATCAAAGGATATTTTTTCAATTATTATTTTCCAATTATCATTTTCTTAAAATATTATAAAAATACATACAGTTTTTTACGATAATAAAGACATCCTGTAAGATATTTTAATAATTGTCTTCATTTTACCATCATTTTTTATATGACAGTTTTAAAATAAATTATTAATAATGTTCTCTTCAAAAAAGGAAATCATTTTCTGCATTTTTTTTTACTTTAAAATAATATTTACTTTCACCTTATTAAAAGATTTAAAGTTTTACGATATTATTTTCCTGCCTCCACTACAACTATCTTTCGAAAAGAAAATGCATTATTATTTTAAATTTTTTATCAATGTTTCCATTCTACTCTTCATATAATGTCCAGCATATAAATTTGACTAATAAACTATTTCTTCCTGTTAAAATTACTAAAATTATATTTTTCATTAAATATTTTACTTCTAATATCCCTTTAGACAGGTAGGTATTTTTTCTTGGTACTTTCATGTTTATGTGATGTTTTAAATTAAATTTTAATAAATTGACTTAGTAGGAAATTTTGTTTCCTCAACACTGCATATTTATATAAAATAAATTTCTACTTTTTTAAAATATACTCTCTTTGTTAAAATAATTCAATTGGTACACTTTCTATTTTTAAAATAAATTAATAGAGAGTTATTATAGCACTGAATTGACTAACAGAAAGCTAACTTAACTAACAGAAGCAGATTTAATTAACAGAAGCACACTGAAAATAATTGAGCATCTGTATTTATACCCAAATAAATCCATCTTTTGATTGGTGGACTGAACTTTCACATGATGGCTTAATTTACATATAACTTTGAGATTACACAATATAAATCAAAAAATAAAATAATGACTCATTCTTTTAAAAAATATTAATTGTAAATTAATTTTTTATACTTTATTAAAAATAACTAAATGTTTTAAACAAACTTTTAGAAACAATATTTTATTAATTTATTCCACCCTTAGTTTTAATGTATCTATTTTTTAAAAAACAAAATATTTAATTTTTATTAGTTACATTCGTTTTAAAACCTAATTAAATATTTATAATAGGTAATTTTTATATTGTTTCTTTTGATAGATAAATAAATATTTTCAATTCTACAGTGCAATTTTAAAGCAATTTTGAAACTTTATTAACAAAAAAATTAAACTTGCAAGCACACATGTACTAATATTTACATGTCACATGACTTACAATCTCAGACATAGCCTGTATCAAATTCTGTCTGGGAAAATTAAATGTTTCAATTGCAACAATTATTGGTAGTTGTTTTGACAGTGTAATGCAGCCACAGGGCAATGCTGCGGTACCATCAACAACCCTCAAGAAGCATGCAAGTGATAAACTTCTACACAAAAACGCTGAAAACATTGATGTAAACAAAAATTAAAAATTAAAAAAGGAACTGAAATGATCAATGGACACCCCCCCAATGACAAAAAAATGCTGAAAACATCGATGTAACCAAAAATAAAAAAGTAGCTGAAATGATCGATGGACACCCCCCCCCCCATGAAAAACAAATGCTGAAAACATTGATGTAACCAAGAATTAAAAATTGCTGACATCGATGTAACCAAAAATAAAAAATCACTGAAAACATATATTTAAAAAAAAAAATAGCAGAAATGATTGATGCCCCCCCCCCCCCAGAATGAACAATTCTTTGCTGAAATGGATAAAGTTAAATGCCTAAAGCAAAATAAAATGAACAAAATCTTGTAAAAGGCAAATTAAAAAAGAAATCAAGAAAATGCTATAAAATTACAATTACAACAAAATCAGAAATACTTTTGATGCTAAAGGTCAATAAAGGTCCAATAATAGTGAATGGGCAGGATTTCTAAAAACAGAATTTCATCAGTATTTAGCTTTCAACATTTACAAATATGCTTTGAAATTACGACAAATCATAAAAAATAAGTACTTTTCAAATAGATTCCAAAGCAATGCTTATTATAGACCCCTGGGTTCAATTTATCAAATTAATATTACACTGCTTTGAAATTATGGCATATCATTTAAATTCATCAATATTTAAAAAATAAAAAGCAGTAAGAAGATTACAGAAAAATATATATTTACCAATTTTTTTCCATGCATTTGTAGTAGGCAGTTGGATGTTTGCAGCAAAAATATGACAAAAATGGCACCAATTAACATCAGATTACAATCAGCCAGCAAACAATTATAGTTCCACAGAAAATAGGCAAAAGAAGGTTCAAATTTTTAGGCTTTGGGTACAAAATTATTCATACAAACATTCAGATGTTGAAGAGTATTGGAACAAAATTATTTAGTGTAGTTTTTCTTCAAACAGATTGAAGCAGAGTTGAATAATCACTGCAGATTAAATGATGGTGGTTATTTGGTGGTTTAAGAAATACGACAAAGGTGTCACAAATTAATAGCAGATTACAATCAGCAAACAATTATAGTTCCGCAGAAAATAGGCAAAAAAAAGGTTCAAATTTGGGTGCAAAATTATTCATACAAACATTCAGATGTTGAAGAGTATTGGAGCAAAATTATTTAGAGTAGTTTTTCTTCAAACAGATTGAAGCAGGGTTGAATAATCACTGCAGAGAACAGATTTTAAATTATATGTGTATGTTTAAAGCACACATATTTTAATAAATGTAAAACATAGAATTAAAATAAGTTTCTAATTAAAAAGAAGTAACATGTTTACAAAGCAGATTTTAAGCTTATGTTTAATTGCTGACCAAGGTCTTTGTAAGAATTTCAATTTATTTTTAAATCAGATTTTAACATGTGTGAGAGAACCCTCCAGAAATTGAAATTTATATGCCAAGGCAAGTAAATGAAGAGTTTTTGGACTTAAGATAATTTAAATCTATTGCATTACAGCAATGTCCACACAACTTATTTTAATTGTACATTTTAATTTTATTTTAATATGTCTGCTTTAAATATATGCATATGATTATTAGTATATACGTTAACATAAAATATGTGCATATAAACGCAAATACCCTTTATATACCAATTAAAGATTTAAAAAAAAATATATAATCGCAACCTAAAATATTAAAAGTCACAGTTTGTACTTTCAAAATGAAATGTGACGTAATAGACTTTTCACTTGAAAAATATCATTTCCAAACCCGATAAATTTAACCAAAATGTTACTGAAGTGGTCTTTTGAAAGGTGCTTAGTTTTTATTATGATGTATTTTTATTTTGTACTGCTAAAAATAAAAGTTCTTGGGATTATTTTTATTTTTGACAGGGTTTATATGAGATTTTTTTATGCAGATGAATACAACATTAAACATGCACAAACTTTCATGCAACATTTCAAAATCCTGTGCTGAAATATCAGTAGTATCCATCTTTTTGGTCATCTTCTTTTTATATTCAAAATGATAAAAATTTGGAATATCCCAAAGACGGAACATGAGGCAGTGGAATTCCTTCAAAGTAAAAAAGTTCTGCCCTCTCAAAAAGTGTGTGTCAATGGCCATGAAATGAAACTTTATGTCACTCCAAGGTCACAATGGAGGTGCAACATTCGTGCATGTCAAAGTCACATAGCACTTTGGAAGGGAACCTGGTTTGAAGGCTGCCAATTGTCATTTGTCACAGCCATCTGAATCATTTATTATTGGAGTAGAAACCAATTGACCATACAATTGGGGAAAAATGATTTGGAGTTGAGAAAGACAGGTGTTGTTGCATGGAACAATATTTGAGAGAAGCCTGTAAAGAAAGTCTGCTATCTCGCCCATCCTGCAAAATTAGAGGCCCAGAAAAAATTGTAGAGGCAGATGAAACTCTATTTACTAAACTTAAGAACCAACAGGGAAGAATTTTTTCACAACAATGATTATTTGGTGATTTATGTAGAGAAACAAGAGTGTTTTATTGTCACTATTCCATGTAGAACAGCATCTGTTCTTTTAGTTGCCATTAAAGAACAAATAGCACCAGGATTCTCCATCTATTCTGACTGCTGGAAGGCCTACAAGAGTGAGGAATTGAATGTTGCAGGTTACCAGCATTTTCAAAGTAAATCACACTTATAATTTTGTTGATCCTTCTACTGAAGCACATATGCAGAACATAGAAAGACTTTGGGGCGGTGCAATAAAAAAGAGAGGGGGACTGCTCAATGTCATTTGGAGTCATACTTAGCTGGATTCATGTGGCATCGACTGCATCATGATGAAGATATATTTGATGCAATATTGCAAGCCATTACTATACCATCAGTGTAAATTTTAAAATGTCTAATTTGCTATCTTCTGCTGTTTTCTAAATAATTTTTTACCCAAATTTGAATCTTTTTTGCCTATTATATGAGGAACTATAATTGTTTTCTGATTATAATCTGCTATTAATTTGTGATACCTTTGTTATATTTCTTAAACCACCTTCATTTAATCTGATGTTACTATTCAAGTGTGATAAAATCTGTTCTCTGAAAAGATTATTCAACCCTGCTTCAATCTGTCTGAAGAAAAACTACACTAAATAATTTTGCTCCAATACTCTTCAACATCTGAATGTTTGTATGAATAATTTTGCACACAAATTTGAACCTTTTTTTGCCTATTTTCTGTGGAACTATAATTGTTTGCTGATTGTAAGCTGCTATTAATTTGTGACACCTTTGTTGTATTTCTTAAACCACCAAATAACCACCATCATTTAATCTGCAGTCATTATTCAACTCTGCTTCAATCTATTTGAAGAAAAACTACACTAAATAATTTTGCTCCAATATTCTTCAGCATCTGAATGTTTGTATGAATAATTTTGTACCCAAAGCCTAAAAATTTGAACCTTCTTTTGCCTATTTTCTGTGGAACTATAATTGTTTGCCCACTGATTGTAATCTGATGTTAATTGGTGCCATTTTTATGGTATTTTTGCTGCAAACATCCAACTGCCTACTACAAATGTGTGGAAAGAAATTGGTAATTAGATATTTTTCTGTAATCTTCTTACTGCTTTTTATTTTTTAAATATTGATGAATTTAAATGATATGCCATAATTTCAAAGCATATTTGTAAATGTTGAAAGCTAAATATTGATGAAATTCTGTTTTTAGAATTCCCAACCATCCGCCATTATTGGACCTTGAAACAGTAAGATTCGTATTCGAATCTTAAGTTTCAACTTTTTCTATCGTCTCTCACTCACCGGTCTATCCTACCCAAATTTAAACTTTTTGGTATCGAATTGTGTGTGTAGCAATATTAAAAATGTATAGATATATGTAGAATTCACCATAAACACGCACACATTTCGATCTCAAATTTAAGGCAATAAATAAGGATAAATGATATAATTTAGATTTGGCTTTTAGTTATATAAAAATATATAATTTTAATCATTTATTTTGAATTGTGAAATTCGTTAGTTATTGCTTTGTTTAAATTTCATTTAGTAATAATTTTAGAAATAGATTGTAATATTTAATTAAAAGTAAAAATAATCGTATGTTCCCTTTTTGTCTTTGAAATTTTAAAAGCATCGGTCGGTGAGAGATAATAGATTAATTAAAAAGAAAAATTCCCTAAAATGTAATTATAAAAATTAAATGTAAAATATAAACGTAAACAATAGGATGGCAGCTTTATCGATAATTAAAATTAACAAAAATGCATTGATTATCCTCAGGGCAGATTAAGTGGAATCCAAAAATAAACTATGACAAAAATGTAAAAGATAAGATATAAGAAAATAGGCCATATTAGACTTTCTAGAGACTTGGCACTTTAACTTTAGCTGTGCTCTCAATCAGTTGAGTCTCCAAGATATTAAATAAATTTTTCCTGCCACTGAGTAAAAGCACCCAGACTATTATCCGCCCAGAGATGGCCTAACAGATGCCAAACCTTCCATTGCCCTTCATAAATTCAACCATGAAGATCTGCTGCCTAAATAATGAGAAAGCTGCTGCTGCTGTTAAATTAAATGAACCCCCTAAATACAGGAAAGAACTGCTAATCATGAACAATTTGCTACTAACCAATGGAATCAGAAAACTTCTCATAAAACAGGTACCTGTGTCCAAATTCTCTAGAGTACTTTACTAATATCCAGCTATGTTTATACATTCTGTATACAATTTATAAATTGTAGAACTATCATTTGAAATGCTAAATTTTTAATAACTAATATGTAAACTTCTTTAAGAATCTAGCCTGCCTAACTCTATCTTTCTTGGGTGCGTATTTCTAAAATCTATATTTATTATTTAATTATTGCATGCTCATAATTGTCTAAATATAAATCTGTGACCGTTTGAAACAGTGGATGCATGTCAAATTTTTTCATTAATATTTACTTTCATAAATGACTTAATATTTTCATACAAATGACACGCATTCAATGCTTCCTTTATTGTAATGCAAGGGTCTACTGCTTAGCAAATGGCTGACGTATTAGTGTAATAATCACCCAGTTTATATATTGTGTTATATTTTAATAAATCTTGATTAATAATTCCATAAAATTGCATTTCTTTGAGAGTCGCAAATGTTCATTATTAAATGTTGATAATGTAGGGCCGAGTTATAAAATATATTTAAAATCTCACAGAATCATCTATACATTATACACGTGTTATGTTTTAGAGATGCGATGACCCATTACAAGCCTTGAATATTCCAGATTCTAAAGGGTTGAAATTAACCCTAGTCATCCTACACAAGCGGACATAACAAATGTTCCCATAGGGCTTGACGAAAGTCACGCAGCCAGCAGGCAATCGTGGCATGAACCACTTTTCCCTGGTTATGCTTATGTGACACCTTACCTCTTTGGATCGATGGCAAATGCCAGCCCATCGTTCTTATAAACTTATTCACGGCTTTGCAGTTTCAATATACTGACATTCCATATCGCCTTTCTAGTGTACCACGTGTTTTCTTTTATTAACTTTATACTCTATGTATATCTCTGTCCCTGCATTGTTGACAATTCACTCTCAAATAAATGTTTGCCCCTAGTTATTAAGAAATAATTTTTAATTAAATAAATATATGTCCACTGCTACTATTATAAATCTTATTTTAGACTCTTGCATTGCAAAGGCATAAATCCCTAAAGGCATGCCTTAGAAATACTTGCTCAAGAATTTTAGGTATCTAGATTACATTATCAAATAAATGTATTTCTCTTTGTAAACATGAACAGTATCAGAAATACCACTACTGAGATCTTAAATAAAAAGTATTATTGATAAAATGATTCCATATAAATGTTACTAAATCAATAAATGTATTTCTTGATTATATAACAATATCGGAAAATTCCGTTACTCAATTTAAATACTATCAAATATTATTAGTAAATAATTTATTAAAATGTTTCAATAAATAATTTCAAACTATACATCTGCTGTTACTTCTTTATTTATTTATTCGATACCCATTCAATATGTTTCCTCAATTATTTAAATATAAATGTGTAAGGTTAATGTTCTGATTGGCTAACTCAAAATAAAATCATGAATCTCTTGCATACCCTGATCACCGTGCCTAAAGAAATATTTACTAATGTTGCAGCAGATGCGTTGTTTTGTAGATTGTATTGTGGAACCAATAAACTATGTTCGAACTCAGTACTATGGGTAGCTTCGCTATCTAGATGGTGCTGCAGTTCTGTGTGGTGGTCGAATTCTACACTATGTTAATGATTCACACGTTTTCTGACCATTACAACCTTAGTTGACATTTAGCATTAAAAGTGTTTCTGATTTTGTTGTAATTGTAATTTTGTAGCATTTTTTTGATTTCTTTTTTAATTTGCCTTTTATAAGATTTTATTCATTTTATTTTGCTTTAGGCATTTCACTTTATCCATTTCAGCAAAGAATTGTTTATTCTGGGGGAGGGGGGCCATTGACCATTTCTGCTATTTCTTTTTTTTTACATATATATTTTCAGCAATTTTTTATTTTTGGTTACATCAATGTCAGGGATTATTTATTTTTGGTTATATTGATGTTTTCAGCATTTTTTTCATTGGGGGGGGGTGTCCATCGATCATTGCAGCTCCTTTTTTATTTTTTTATTTTTGATTACATCGATGTTTTCAGCATTTTTTCATTGGTGGGGGGGCATTGAACATTTCAGCTCCTTTTTTATTTTTTATTTTTTGGTACATCGATGTTTTCAGCGTTTTTTTGATCATTGGGGGTGGGGGTGTCCATCGATCATTTCAGCTACTTTTTTTATTTTTTATTTTTGTTTACATCAATGTTTTCAGCATTTTTTGTGTAGAAGTTTATCACTTGCATGCTTCTTGAGGGTTGTTGATGGTACCACATTACACTGTCAAAACAACTACCCAATTATTATATTTAAAAAAATAATATAATAATATAATTTAGAATAATAATTTTCATACTATAAAATTAAATACACATTTCTCTACTACAAACATTCTTTTTAAAACATATAATTTTAAATACAATTATTAAACATAATTTATACTGTAAAATATAATATTTATTTAATTATAGGTTGTTGCTTTTAAAATTCAGCTTTTAATACTTATTTTAAAGAATTATCGCAAACTATTTTATTATGACCAGCTTTTCCAACCATATACAATTATACATTTAAATTTATTTAACTGTTTTAAATACATTTAGCACAATTTTAGGAATTAAATATTTTCATCTTACTTTAATTAAGTTTTTAAAAAGATTGTCAGCATAACATAGTAATCATACCAATAGAACACATCTTAAATTTAAAATTTTTAGTAAATTGATTTAATAAATTTATTCTGACCTAAAGAAAAGGGCACAATATATATATATATATCCATGGCCCCAATTGTTGGGTGGCCAATGACTGTAACCGAAATCTAGAGCACATGTGATGAATGTAAGTAATCAAACCTACCACATTGCATGCTAAGAACTGTAACTGAAAAGTCTATTGTGTCGACCATGCTGTGGTGCCAAAGGCTGTAACAGAAAAGTCTGATCACATCACAACAAAGAAAATTAATGATATAACATGAAATTTTTATGATCTAATCTGGTCACGGCCAGGGTACACCATGAAGACCCATCATAGCAGTATATGAAAGTACATTAGACAAATTATAAGTATGTAATTTTATTATCCATCATAACTTTTATCTGCAATTTTTCAATGCATGAGACCTTATGGCCGGCCATAGACAAGATAGCATAATTTGTGGAACTATTAAAATTGATAAATTTTAGCATGACATGTGTGATTTTGGTACAAACTCTGGTCTAGGTATGACCTTTGCAATAATAATCAGCATGGGAAACTTGCGATCTTTCTTTATAAACTTAAATTTATAATTTAATAAATAGCAGTGAGACTCTTGTTATATTGATGAATGACTATTATAATATTAAGGAAATAAATTCAATCATAGCATTATCTGGTAAATCTGTTTATAAGTTTATAAAATCAATCAATTTTGTATCATGTACTACAATCAACAATGCAAAGATAACGTGATGGAAAAGGCAAATGGGATTTTATTGAACCTTACACATCATAAACTACCAAGGACAAAGGCATTCAAATGTCCTCAGAATATTACTAAAACTTTTATGCCATACTGACAACAATATGTCTCTAATATATGCTCTATTTGAGATATAGGATTTCTGGGTTTGGGAATGACAAATAGCAACGGTACAGTAAATTTAATTATAAATTAATATTTATTTACAATTCTATGATGAACAAATAATTGATGTAGGATGTTTAATGTAATAAATAAATAAATAAAATAAAATATCATTCCATTTGTTCACTTCACTAAATATATCATATGCACAGTTTTATAAAAGCCTAATCATACATTTTATTATAATTTGATCTAATTTCTCCCTTGAGGAAATTATACTAAAATTCAACATCAAATCTTGAAATACCCAATGTGTCAGTTCCAGAACCAATAAACCTATACTATAAATATATAATAATAAAATAAGTAATGTTACATTTGCAAAAATTAGCTAAAACGCAATGCTAAACCAAAGTGAAAATTCAAACTTCAGTTCAGATAAAATATTAATTAACAAACAGTTAACCATTATGAGGATAATTTAGATAAGATGCCCTGGTATACTTTATGACCAAGCTTATAAGTTATACTTATAGATGGAAGAAGATGATTTTGCCATAATAATACAAAATACTTTGACCAAATTTACATTTATAAAGTAAAATGATATTCCTGTGGATACATTCATCTACACATAGGAATGATACAACACTGAGTGCCCTGTGGGTTTATACACTACCATGAAGCAACAAATACAATTACACAATTCCGTGGATTAACCACCAGAGCAGAAATGAGTGTAAAAAATACAGAACGTGGCAAATAATTAATCTGTGAATTAACCACCAGCACAAACTAATGCCATTTAACATTTTAAAGCTATATTAATATTTATTTCATATTTAAAGTGCAAAAATCATTCTCCTCAATTACTCTGACAATTCAAAAGAACCCCATCATTTTAGCAGATGTGGGTTCATACATAATGAAAAATATTTCAATAATAAGGACAACTAATATACTGAATTATCTTGCCTAATATATAAACATAGTAACAATGTAATACAAGTGACAGGAGTATAGGAACAGAATTCTGGAAAGACTCATAAGACACTTCGTAAGACATTGACACACACCGTAAGTTTATTAGTAATTCTCAAGCTTTTTCCACAAGCGCTATTCCCTTGAATAAATATTTTATTCAATCCCATGAGTTTAATTTAAACATAGTAAAAATATAAATCATGAACCTCACATATAAGTTCATATAACAATAAAACTTAAAATTAATTCATTCTTACTTAAATACATAAATTAAAGCATACAACATTTTTAGAATACTAAATATTATCCATGAAATCAATGTAAAAATGTCTTGGACAATAAATACACATTACCCAAAGTAATAATTATAAATTATAGCCAAATTCCATAGATGTGATTATATCTGTTTGTTCTAGTTATTATGAGTACTTTTAAATTAATGAATTTTATATGGCTCCATGATTATGAAATAATTCCAAAAGCATGACATGTAGAGTTTAAATGAAAATGTTCTTCATAAGTTATTAAATTCTACATTTTTATATAACATTGTTCCAAGCTTATGATATCCAGGCTATGTTAATTTATTTATCCACATTTAAATCTAGGAATAACAATCAGAGTAAAATAATTTAACAAATCAACATTGGCAATGGAAACCAAAAAGTAGTTTTACTTAATCATTTAAATGATGTTATTATTATTCAAGTAATAAACAAATAAAATAGTAAATACATTAGTGGCAGTATACATTCAGACACGATAGTTATTTTTTTATTATTTAAATGATAAGAAGAAATATTAAACCAGTATTTCAATAAAATTTAACATTTAAATTTGATTTTAAACCTCTTCTTTTTTAAAGATAAAGTTGTCATGACCGAAAAACTTCTGTAATTAAAATATTTATTAAATGTTGCCAATTTGTATGTAATAAAATATTCCAAAACATACTGATCTTCTGAATTCCATCATATTTCAAATGTAGATATTGAAAATATTATTAGTTATTTGATCCACTTGGTCGGAGGAGACTTGAAAAGACTTTTAAATTTAGCAACTCATATTATTATAAAATATCACCATATGATCTTTAAATCCATATGAAAATTTTTGGTTATCTCATTTGCTTATTAATTATTTTTTTAAAAAATATGCTTAACATATTTTGCATAAATTTTATTCTTACACCATTTTTTTTTCTTAATAATAACCACGGACCTGACTTTCACTGAAACACACACATGTATTTATTATATTTTTATCTAATAATTAAAAATTAGTTAAACAAATAGCTTTTGAATTTAAATGAAAATAATTTCTAAGATTATTTTAAATAAATAAAAATTATTATTATTTTTAATCACATTTTAATAAACTTGATGTGTGCTATTGATTTCTTACAAGTTAAACATATTTCACCCAAATCAGTGAATGGAAAATGAGCAATTATAAATACATTAAAAAATAATATATATATATATATATATATATATATTGTGACCTTCTGGTTTGGCACTAGAAATAGCCATTGTAGTAGTGTGGTAGTATATCAGTAAATATTGAATATAATCCTCTTTAAAAAAAAATGAAATAATGTGAATTTTTTTTTTTTTATTTTGACTTAAAACTGTAATCAATAGTAAGTGTAGGTATAATTAAAAGATTTCTTAAATGTTTAGTGTCTTGTTTTGGGGTATAATCAGTGATAGAATAGGGGAGTAGTTTGTTATATGCATAATCAGTACAGTCTGAGTTGATACTTGTTTTATTTGCTCATAAAGCAGTATTCAGTTTTGTTAGAATGATTTTCTAGTCCATTTGTTTTATACATTTTAAATTTATAGCATAAACAATAAAATATGTTTCACTCATCATCATTCACATTGTCATTTCAGTCATATCAGTGTAATACCTATAGCATATTACTACTAAATATTCATGCATTATCCAACTTCATTTTTCATTCATATGTTTCATTAAACCATTAAATATCCCACATTACATTCAAATATTTAATTATATCAATAATAGTATTAAAAAAACTAACTTAATTACATTTTAAATAAATCAATAAATTATGGACAAGTGAATTATATAATGACAAATACTGTAAAATATTTATTTATTAAAACAATTGTCATCAATTTTATTCTACTGCTTTAAAAACATTTAATTATTAGTTCAATATTTTTTTCATTTATTTAAAAGACGAAAATTTTTTTTCATCTCTATTTTTTTTTTTACTGTCTAAAGTTTTGCATATTTAAGTAGGTTTGCAAGGGGGAGAAGCAATTGACAATCTTTTTCTGATGATGTTAACATTATCGTAAACAATTGGAAGGGAACAATATGATGTAATGATTATTTAAAAAGTTTATAAAAGGAATACTTATTTCTTTTTAGAGGGCAGTTTACTATTATTACTTTGAAGGGCAGTCTATTATTACTTTTGAAGAGGTCAGTCAATTATTTAAATCTTTATGAGGGCAGTTATAGCTAACCAAAGACAGCTATAACTAATTTATTTAGCAAAGTTTAATAGTGAAATTATTTTTCCTCTTCCGGAGTTCAAGTTAAAAATTTATTTATATTATTTTGTTTGCAAAATGTGTACTTAAAAACCACTAAAAGATATGTCAATTTTGCTCCAGCTGATTATTCAAATTGTCCCAACATTATGCTAAAGTACATGTAAGTGTTATATTCTATTAGTCAAGATAAATTATTATTTAAGAAATGGGAATGCTTAATAGGACTGTAAAATTGTTTTATTTAAATTTAAAATTAACAGGGAAGGATAAAAAAATATTTGTTTATTTTATAACAATTAAGTTTTTAAGCTTTAATTATACTATGAAGAGAACAACTGCTACATGCTTCATTTATGTGTGGGAAAGATGTAAACTGTCATTGAACATTCTCAGAACTTTGATGTACAAATTTCATGCTAAATATAAAAGAAAACTCAAAATTTAAAATATATACCTGAAATATGTAATTTTATTGTCATATGTCTTAGAATAGCGGCGTAATTATTTCTATTTTTACCGTTGGAAAAGAAAATATATCAGATTAAATATGTCATTAAATGTACTTTAATAATTATTTGTTCTTCTAGACTAGTAGGAGGAATGAAATTATAAATGGATAAAGTTATGTGACATTGCTGTATCAATATTACCAATAAGTTTATCTAAATAAATATTATTAATTGAATAACTACGTATATTTCTGAATGGCTCTATGATTGTGAAATCAAATGTTAAATATATCCTAGGAATAAAGTACAAACTTCTATTTTACTTGTGTTATGAAATATATTGTTTAATTAAGGAAATTCATTATTTACAACGTTAATAGCAATTCATTAGTTGATAACTAAAAACATTGAATATGCTCTTATGGATTCAACAAAAATAATATTGTTTTGTTTTCTCCTGCAGGAATTGTGCCGTTCTGTGTTAATATTTGTCTTGTGCAGTATAATTATTTTCCTTATCTATTTGAAAACATGACAAGGAAAGTCATGTAAAAACTTTTATAATCTTTTCATTTCATTTCGTTTAAGAAGAAGAAAGAAGAAAGGAACTTTATTTTATTTAATAGCATATTAGATAGTATTAGTTAAGGAATATTTTATTATTTTCAATATTTTTATTATATGCATTATTATTATTATATTTCCCTTCAAGAATGTCTCAAATAGCATAATATAAAAATACATTATGCTGGTAATTTTATTTTTATTATTGTTATTATTTTAATAAGATAAGTTTGGTCATGCATGTGTTAATAATCCACGCACATAATAAATGAATGGAAGATCCCATTCAAAAGGGTGAATAATTATTTTTTAAAAAAAAAAATTATTATATTAAATCTTACCTAATATATTTCTTTTATAAATTAGAAAACTATTATTTTCAAGAATTATTTCAACTATAACATACAATTTTATTATTTATTTAGGTTCAATTTAACTACAGATTTGTGCCAATATTAATGCATTATATTATAAAAAAATTATTTGTCTAGCTTTGTCCATAGTAAGTAGTATTTTATTCTCCAATTGTTCTTAGAACATTCCCAGGTCCTAAATATTGTCAGATATGAGATATTTATTCTTTATTAATTCTAGAAGTAATAATTAATATTTTAACAGTAATTCTTTGCTTACTGCAATTTTAAATGGTCTGTATATCACATGCTTATACATGTGTGTGTCTATTATTAAACTTATTTATAATTCTATGTAATTGCCAGTGAAAATGATTTTAAATCAAAGGGATTCAGAAGGAAAAAGGGATAAATCATTTGAAGAATTAGAAAGTTGTTTAAGAGCGAATTATTATTTCTTTGTTATGACTGAATGAAAAGTATTTTGTGGCTATATGCTATAAAGTTTACAATGTTTATAATATTTTATGGGATTGAATCAGTGTATTTGATAGCTGAATATTTAATATGGATAGTTTGCCCAGTGCAGTATAGTGTAGTGTATGAAATTGAATATTCCTTTTATTATCCATGTATTGGAGTATTTTTGATAGGAGTGGATTGAATCCTCCTTTTATATTTGATATATTGAATTAAATGTGTATGAATCTAGAGATGTTATCTTCCTAATTTTTATTTGGTGATGTGTTATTCCACCAGTTGTTTAGTCTTAAAGATAGACTTGGAAGTTATTGTGGTATTTACCTGATTTGAAGTATAGAAATTTTTTATCCCATGTGTGTATTGGATGTTTTCCAGCTTATGCTATAGCCTAGTGTTTGATGGTTTATGATAAAAAGGAAGAATAAAAGGAGAGTATAGTGTCTTACAAAACAGCTGTATAGTAGTTAATAAATAAAGATTGATTGATCTTCACTTCCGACCGTATTATGATTATATTGAAATATCATAAACAAACCGATTAGATTGATTAACATTATTTATTTATTGTCTTTGACACACAGCATAATACAGATTCATGCAAAGATTGTTAATTTTGATATATAAAAATTCATTATTAATGTAGAACTTATCATGTTAAAACATTTTGTAGTAATCATTTAAGCTTCATCTCATTGATTTTTATCATTCAATCATAATTTGCATAAATAATCAAGCAAAGATAGAACATAGTTAATGAATACAAGGATTTACTTTATTTTGGCAAAGCAGAACCTAATTATTCAATAGAATCTTGTACTTCAAAATTACAAAGAAAAATACATTTAATTAATATAAGTATTTATTTTCTTTGGTAAGATAGTCCAATATTATTCCTAGTTTAAATCCCCTTATTTTAATTTTATTTAAGATATTTTAAAGTAACAATGCAAAATCTTAATTTGTTCAGTAATTAGAATATTAATCTATGTTGTTGTTATAAACTTTTAGTTAGTAAATGAGTGATATTCAGCAAAATGCTGAATCGAAGATATTTTAGTAATCAGTTACTAAAAGTGTAAGGCCATATTTATTTTATTTTTATTTTTGTATAAGTCTTTCAGAAATCACTGATGGCTAAAGAGACATCTGTTTATAGTAAATAATAGGGACTGATTTAGTTCATTTAATGTTTCAAATGAAATGTTTACCAATGTATCAAAATGTTCTGATGAAAATATATAGTAGATGTAAAAGTTAATGAATCATGTTGTATTATATCTTCTTGTATAACCTGTACTCAATAATATTAAATCCTTTTGGAATTTTTGTTCATACCAATAAAAGAAAAGTAAATGTTGATTTAACCATTTTCTATTTGAGTAATAAATATTTTGTTATCTAAATTTGTATTTGGAGTTTCTTCTATAACATTCATTTGTGTTTCACACTTCCACACATGCTTATACATTTATTTTATTTAATGTAACATAATTGTATTTTATTTAATTATAATAAATCTCTAGATATGATGATGTTGATTTCCTTGATTCAAACACTATATGAGATGCCAATTACCTACTGATTATTTTTAAAAGGGTTTTGTTATTTAATTTTTGTTTAGATGATGAATTGAAATCAAAATGTGCCCGATTTTTCTTTCATTATCTAACTGCAAGTATCTAATTAGGGTATTGTTTGATTTATATTATTATTTTCATAGTGTCAAATAATAATTTGAGGTATAGAATGTTAGATCAAACCATGCCATAAGTTATTTCCCTGAGATCTTCAACTTTAATTTAGATTAGACAATAAATTCATTTAGCCAGATTAGATTAGTGAGTAGTTAAAGTTTAGTAATGATAAGTTTAGTGAGTTTAGATCTAGTGAATTATACATTACAATTTCTGAAATATTATTTTATTTTATTTTAGTTATTAGTTAATTGTATAATATAGTAGAGGTTGTTCAGTGCATATGGATGATGGGAGGAGGTGAAATCTAGAGCGTGATTAGTTAATTTTAGCTGGTAGAATTTTACCAATTTAATTTTGTCTAGCATAGAACATAATAGATGTTTATTCCTATTAGTAATAATATTTTCTCCCACATCTAATGTACATGTACACCTCATACACCTCTGTATCCCTCAACTGAGTTAGTTTTATGTGAATGCTCATGAATAGATTTAGGCAAAGTTAAATAAATATTTTATTCTATGATCTATAGAATTGGCACCCCCGGGTAATTGTTAGTGTTGGTGATAGGTGTGAGAGGTTACAATATATATATATATATGTGTGTGTGTGTGTGTGTGTGCTTACCATTGTCAACACTGGTAAAATTTCAGATTGGTATTAATTTATTATCCAGATGAAATATGTTTGATTATTAATTTAATAATTATTAAACATTGAATTGTCTATATCTCAATGTATATATTTATATAATGAAACAGTAAGATTTGAGTTCAACTCTTAATTTCACCTCAGTTCTATTATCTCTCCACCTGTCACCCATTATTATTATCTTCCATAAGTTCTGACCTTGAATATTGGTCTTTGTGCGTAATATTACAAAATATATGTACCTTTATTTAAAAACACCGTATCTTTATTTAAAAACACCGTATATATGTACACACTCCAATATGAAGTCTATTTAAAAATATAACACACTGCAGATGATTTATTAGATTTGTAAAATGTAATTTTGTAAGATTTAATAATTGCGTTATTATTATTATCTAGGTCAGATTTATGTAATATTTTAAATTATAAAAATCTAAAATATTTTTGTTAACTTTTAAAGGTAAATGCATTTAAAAACTGATATTCCTTTGCTAATTAGAGTTTGCAAGTCATCATGGGAGGGGGAAAAAATAATACAGATAAGAAGTATTCTTAAACTCATCATTTAAAAGTTTGTTAAAAGCATTTGTAATTAGGTCAAAAGTAATGTAAATTAAAAAGATTCTCAGATTGAAATTGCAATTTCAACATGTGCCCTTAATGCATCTGTTACCAAAAGGGATATATAACACAGGCCAGAAAGGCCATTTGAATTGATGCTGCAATGTTTTATGGATCCAAAAGATAGGAAAGGATGGAATAAAAACTAAAGTTTCTTAGCAATGAGAGGCTACTCTATCTTATTATCATTGTTGTCATTGGTAGTTTGTTGTTGCTGTTAAATATTAAAGATATACTACTACTGTTACTCTGTTCTCTGATCCAGATTATCATTTAATCTAACAATGTGGGAGGAGTAGGAAACTGTTATGCTCTTCCAGACTGTGGCTGTGGAAATACGGAGCTTCCCATAATATAAATAAAACAAACCTGAATTCAAACTTCTGTGTATGTTTACATTCAAAATGTGAATGCTATTAATGAAGGAACCTCAGAACTCCCATAAAGTGTGCAGACATCAAATAATCAAAGGTAAAATGATACCCAAGAGTAAAAAGACTCTCATTATGAACTTTTAATTTAAATTCCTATTACATGTTGTATCATTAAAGTTTGACTCTTAACTTAAATGCATTGTATTTTTGAAGCTAACCTCTCACCTCCATCTTTTAAATATGTGTTAAAATGTAATGCAATATCCTATAAATCTCTCAAAGCTTATTCTTATTCTTCTACTTGGGAACTTATAATTTTTGTTATTGATTATATATTATATTTCATGCCTACATGATTTCCAAGATGATGTTCCCTAACAAGTAAATTCGTAAAGAGTCACTACTCATTTGTGTGACTTTTAGATTCGCATAAAATTCCCTTCTCTTTTTATAAATGATCAGCTTGGAAATTATAAATTTATTTTCATGTGATATTATAAATAATATAGAAGCAAGACCCTATAATCATTAGTATAATGTATTAGCCACTTTTGCGATCATTTCATTTTTTTAATCGTATATTAAATTATATTTTGTGAAGTCTTATTTATCTAAAGAATTATAATCATAGGGAGGGAGGTATGAGATAGATATTAATTTGTTTATTCAGTGTGGGGATTATAAATAAATTCTCTGTTTTAAAAACTGAGGAGTAAATAAAATGATTTGCATTGATTTTTGTGAAATGTGTTGGATTATGGATGCAGATTAATTTAAACCTCTGAAACAAAATAGTCAGATTCTTCAAATATTTTAGTTCCACAGAAATGACCCCAATGGTAGGTAACTAACCTCAACATGTGGTCAGAGATGGAAAGGTAAGACATCATACTGATGCCGTGCTTGTGACTACTCCTAATGGCTTTGGCTTGATGTTTTCTGTCCTTACCTCTAATGTTTCTCAGTGGTTGTACTTGAAAAAAAGCTAAATCTTAAATTTGGCAGCACCTAAACCTATCGCATATCACTTTGTTTATGAATATGAATATCTATGCTAGATCTATTTTCACTCCTTCACATCATCTACTCTAGAAGTAATTTCATTAGTGCAGACATTTATTTATAATAAATAAATAAATAATGATTGCTGGATTGGCAGATATACTCTTACTTGGGATTTTGTATTGTAATCTTGCAACATCCGCAATTTAAATGTGAAGCATGGGATATAATTGAATGATACCCCAGTAGCATTTTAAATCAAATATAACTTGATTTAACCCTTATTAAATATTTTATCTACCTATTACATGTTTGCTTGTCTGTTTTATTTAATAGTAATATTCAATATCTCATTTCAATTATTATAAGCACATTAAAGTAAATAGCAGTAGCCCTTAGTCTTAAAATAATTCAGTTAGAGTTACTTTTATCTATCTGACCAGGATATTTACTATTGTTATGGTACACATGTTGTCCTGTGGTGTTTGTTGTGAAATAAAATGATTATGTTCGAACACAGTATCACAGGCCCTGAACCCACATGTTGACCTGTTCTTCAAACATTATGGTGAAATTTTGCAACATGTTAACAAGGCATAAAACTTTCTGGGGTACATGGATACATATCTTTTATTATTTCTTTTTTTTTTGAAACCTGGGTTTAGGATGAGAAAATATCATACTCAGATCAGTGATTAACCTACTAGCTAATGCCCTCCCCCTTATATATATATTATCATTTATACTGAAAAAATATGGGTCAACTGGATCGTTTTTTGGGTTTTCTTTTCCAGTTTCCTTGATGATATTGGCAATCCCTATGGAATTGTTTAAATTATATCCTTGGATCATGTGAGGGATGTCTGCATAGTTTGAGGCTCCGAACATTATAGGTCTCTTTAATAGTACCCTTATGCTTTAGTAGATATGTGATTGGTCCACACTTGCTATAGATGGTACAACATCCTTGGTATAAGAGAAATAACTTTTTGTACATCTTGCTGCCCTGATTGCTTGGTTGTGTTTTCCATACCCACACATAATGTCCCACTTGGAATTGATAATGTCCGGAATTTGTTTCATTTTTCTATCTGGCCCATTCTTTCAGGTGATGGGGGGCTCTTCTTTGATCGGCTGCAGAGTTGACTGGGTGGTCCTCCCTTGGTAGTGGTATCTTAACAAAGGCAGAGTACCCTATCCTGAAATCTAAGCATGTGGGTGGCATTCCTATGGATTCATTGATCATCCCAATGATGTACTGGCAAATTTCCTTGGTCTGGTCATCCAGCCTCAGTGGTCCCCTTGGATGTGTATTCTGAATAGATGGTTGATATCCTGCATGACCCTTTCACATAGGTTTGATTGGTGGTGTCTGATGAAAGTCATGCTATGTTTAAGGTTCTGTTGTGTTAACCATGTCCTTCATTTCCATGATGTAAAGGCGGATCCATGGTCAGAAATGAGGGGATTGGGTTTTCCAATTCCAGTGAATAGGCTTTGTAGTGCCCTTCTGGTGCACTGCGAATCCACTTTCCTGACTGGATAGGCCCACATGTATTTTGGGAAAAAGTCATAGGTAACAAGGAGAAACCAACATTTCTGGTATGATGGTACCAGCCCATAATGGTCAATGGTGATGAAATTATTTGGCTTTGATGGAATGTTAGAATTGAGGGGGTCACTAAAATTTCTGCTCAGTGGTTTGTCCCTGGTACATGCATGCATTTGTTTAGTATTTTAAAAATGCTATCATATATCCCTGGCCACTGGAAATGCTGTCTCAAGGCCTCTTCCATTTTCCTCAGACCATAATTTTCTATCAGATGATACATGTGGTCAATAATGTGACTCCTTAATTCAGTGGTATCAGAATCCTCCAACATTTCCCTTCCACCCATCCTTCTTGTTGTAGCAGCCCACTCCATATCCGGTAGTGAAATTTTGCCCCACAACATCATGCATCCCTGAACTGGGTTTCTCCTTTGTTGTACTAATTAGATTAGTTGTTGATATTCCAGGTGCCATTCCTGCCAGTATTGGAGGTTCTTCAACTGTTGCTCCTTATCAGGATCCAGGATGTTGGTGGCAATAATCGGTGATTGATCACTTGAAATTGGATTTTGGGGTTTTATTTCTATACGGTGATGGCTTAATATATCAGCAATCATGTTTCCTGGACCTAGACAATAAATAACATTATAATGAAACTGCTGAAGGCTTAGGCTCTATCTTATGAGGTGGTCATTATTCAGGTAGCTCTTGTTAAAGAACTCCAAGCATCAATGTTCAGGAATGATGATGACATTGGAGTCTAGTAGTACCTGTTTGAATTTTTTACAGGCCCAAAAAATCACTAGGGCCTCTTGTTCGGTGACCATGTAATGTTTTTCAGACTTTTTTAATGTCCGGTTACTAAAGTACAGCCCTTGGTGTGCCTCCTGATTGATTTGGAATAAAACTACCCCTGACCCTTTTTGGCTGCTATCCATCTGTGAGTAAAATGTGCAAGTGAAATCAGGATGATGCAGAATTATGGTCTACAAAAATGTTTTCTTTATTTTCTGAAAACTTTCCTCCTGAGTTGGTGACCATTTTTGTCTGTGATTTGATCTCAATAGTTCTATCAATGGGGCTGTGTCTTTAGCAAATTTTTGGTAAAACTGTTGATAATATTTACACAGGCTGAGGAATGATCAGATCTGTTTCTGGTTTGTTGGTTTTGGAAAATGGTTAATGGCTTCAATTTTGTCAGGATGAGCACTAACTCCCTGCCTTTGAACAAGCTGCTTCATCAAGAATATCTTTCTGATTGCGAAACAACTCTTTTTGAGGTTTATAGTTATGTTTCTCCTAGTGCATTTTAGATTCTCTATGTGTTCATTTATATCTCTTGACACTTTAACAACATCATCCACATCACACACCAGTTTTATATTTAAAGATTCTGGCAGGACCTGGTCCAAGCATCGCATGAGACTGGCAGCATTCTTGATTAACCCAAATGGCATTGTGCCAGAATGCTGTATATTTCCGATCTTGGGGTGTAAGGCCATTTGCAATAGCTGGTGGTCAACTCTAAAGTGGAGAATATATTTTTTCCTGCTAGCTTTCCCAATGTTTCTTGGACTGATGAGGAGATATCTCTTTCAGGTACTGTGATGTTATTTAGTTTCCATGCATCCAAGCATAATCTCATGGATCCATCTTTTTTTAATTACAGCCAGTGGATTGCTGTACAGCAATGATCCCTTTTGAATGATACCCCAGTTTATCATCTGCTGGTTGGTACTAAAATAGAATTGGGTAGGTACAGGTTTGAAAATACATCTCATTTCATACCTGTATTCTATGGACATAGCCTTTGATCTTGCTGGGAACCTGCAAAAATGATCCCCAGTTTTCAATTCGGACTTGCCAGAATTGTGCCTGTTCTTTTTTTGTCTTTAGTGATGACTCCACTATATTTGATTCTCATCATGGAAGATCTGCAAGGATCTAATCTGGTTTTCTTGGTCTTCACATTTGGTTCTAAAACTAGCTCATTCTTGCTGGAATGTGATTATCTTCTTGTCATAATCTAGGATGCACCCATGCTAAGATAGGAAATCTGACTCTATTATGATATCCTATATGAGTCTCTTGATCACCAGGAATGTGTTCCATGATAGCTTCCCCTATTGCAACTCCCAGCCATACATGATATTTCTCAGTCTTTGTTGATTTTCCATCTGCTAGCTTCATCTGAATTATCTGAGCTGGTAGTCTGGGTATCAGTCCCTGTTTTTTCAGTTTGGTCAGCCACTCTTTAGCAATACATGATACTTGGCTGCCAGTATAAATGAGGATGTGTGCTTTTGAGGTCCCTAATATCATATTAATTATTGGCATGAGCTGATTATGAGATCCCAGTTGAGATCCTCTTTTTGGATGACTGTTGACATGGCATCATTCCCTCTCTCTGTTTCTGGTTGCTGGTATAGTTGGTACTGGTCCTGAGGTTTCCTTGCAGGGGCCCCTATGGCTGTACACCTTTCCCATTGTTTCTCATCTAGGGTTGTTAGGAGCTCAAACATTTCTTCGACCTCTCTGATGCGGCTTTCGATCACCATTTGTTGGATGGTTAATGGTATGCCTTGCTGAATTGTTTGAATGATTTATGCATCTGAAAATGTGAATGTTGTTAGTGCCCTTAATGTTCAGCTTGGTGGATGAAAAACTGGGTGTAGGTTTCTCTGTTGCTAGGCTTGTATCTTTCCTGATAGGGCCTGTAAAAAGATGTCTCTGCTTATTGTCACCCCAATACTGTTTCAACAGCACCTCCTCATAATTTTTCAGGGTTGTAGGTTTAATTGTCAGTGTATCCCACCAATCCCTAGCATAACTTTGTAAATGTTGTTTTGCAATTGTTGCTTGTTCAACCAGTTCTACCTTAAAACAAAAAAATCCTGGAGACTCTCCAAATGTGGTTGTGGTCTCTCTCCTATTTTCCCATTGAAAGTTTTTATTTGCATTTCTATCACTGCTAATCATAGATCACTAGTATCCTATTATCTTAATGATTATTGCTAATCTAATATCCTATGGCTTATTTGTATTCTCCCCCAGTACTATGGCTATATCTACTCTTGCCACTGTTCTTTACACTCATCTTGCCCTATTCTGACTACTACCTATATCTATTTCAGATTAATTTCCATTTTCTGCTGCTATTATTTCCCTGGCTCTTATAAATAATTTTTTTTCCAGATCTGAGTATGCCTCGTCATCACCCTTTTATACACATTTGTGCCTTATTTGTACCTATTCTATGTCTGCTGTCTGCTCAATATCTCATTAAAACTCACTCGATTTTTTTATTTTTTATTTAAATTACCAAAATTATCAAAGCACTTTTAAGACATCTTATTCATCTTATATCTCCCCTTTTTTGGTATACTAATATTCTTTCACTTTAAAGTATTAGCAGTAATAAACAAACAAAGAAAAAAACTTTTTTTCTTTTTTTTAGCCCACTCTCAGAGTCTTTTAGTATTCGGCCCATGTTGTGACATCAGCAGCTAAGAAAAATACTATGTAGCAGTAAGAACTCATATGCCTTGTTAACATGTTGCAAAATTCCACTATCATGTTCAAAGAGCAGTACAACAGGTGGTTTCAGGACCTGCGATACCCTGTTCGAACATAATCATTTTATTTTACAACAAACACCACAAAACAACATGTGTACCATAACGATAGTAAATATCCTGGTCAGATAGATAAAAGTAACTCTAACTGAATTATTTTAAGGCTAAGGGCTACTGCTATTTACTTTAATGTGCTTATAATAATTGAAATGAGATATTGAATATTACTATTAAATAAAACAGACAAGCAAACATGTAATAGGTAGATAAAATATTTAATAACGGTTAAATCAAGTTATATTTGATTTAAAATGCTACTGGGATATCATTCAATTATATCCCATTCCTCACATTTAAATTGCAGATGTTGCAAGATTACAATGCAAAATCCCAAGTAAGAGTATATCTGCCAATCCAGCAATCATTATTTATTTACTTATTATTAATAAATAAGTCTACACTAACAAAATTACTACTAGAGTAGATGATATGAGGGAGTGGAAATAGATCTAGCATAGATATTCATAAACAAAGTGACATGTGATAGGTTTAGGTGCTGCCGAATTTAAGGAGATTCAGCTTTTCTTTGAGTACAACCGCTGAGAAACATTAGAGACAGGAGGGATGGTCAAACGTTGGGCCGGAGCCATTAGGAGTAGACATGACCATGGCATTATGTGGTCTTAGCCTTTCCATCCTTGACCACATGTTGAAGTTAGTTACCATTGAGGTCATTTTAGTATGCCTGATTATTATGGGAACTAGAATATTTGAAGAATCCGACTATTTCATTTCTGCCATTTATATTAATCTGCATCCATAAGCCAACACATTTCACCAAAATCCATGCAAATAATTTATTTACTCCTATGCTTTTAAAACAGAGAATTTATTTCCAATCCTCACACTGATTAAACAAATTAATATCTATCTACTACACCCTCTATTATTATAATATTCTAGATTGATAAGAATTTAATATACAATTAAAAAAAATGAAATGATCGCTAAAGTGTCTAATAAATTATACTAACGATTATAGAAATTTGCTTCTATTTTATTTATAATAACACATAAATACAATTTATATTTCCCAAGTCGATCATTTATAAAAAGAAAAAGGGATTTTAGGCAAATCTAAAAGTCATGCAAATGAGTAGCAACTCTTTATGAATTTACTTGTTAAGGAACATCAGCTCAGAAATTATGTAGGCATAAAATATAATATATAATGGGTAACAAAAATCATAGATACCCAAGTAGAAGAATAAGAATAGGCTTTATGAGATTTATAGAATATTACATTTTAACACATATTTACAAGATGGAGGTGAGAGGTTAGCTTCAAAAATACAATACATTTAAGTTAAGTGTCAAACTTTAATGATACAACACGTAATAAGAATTTTAATTAAGAGTTCAGAATGACAGCCTTTTTACTCTTGGGTATCATTTTACCTTCGATTATTTGAAGTCTGCACACTTGATGGGAGAGTCCGAGGATCCTTCTTTAATAGCATTCACATTTGAAGATATACATACACAGCAGATTGAGTTCAAGTTTGTTTCATTTGTATTATGGGAAGCTCCATCTTTCCATAGCCTCCCAATGTTATTAGTAGTATCCAAAGCAAATTTATTCTTTGTTACATGTATGCATAAATTGTATAAATTATGACGATTCTGGATCAGAGAACAGAATAACAGTAATAGCATAACCTTAAAATTTAACAGCAACAATGAATTACCAACGACAACAATGATAACAAAATCGAATAGCCTCTCATTGCTAAGAACTTTAGCTTTTATTCCATACTTTTCTATCTCTTAGATCAACATTGCATCATCAATTTAAGCCCACCACCGTTTAATTTACATTACTTTTGACCTAAGTACAAATGCTTTTAACAAACTTTTAAATGACGAGTTTAAGAATACTTCTCATCTCTATTATCTTTTCCCCCTCCCATGATGACTTGCAAACTCTAATTAGCAGGGGAATATCAGTTTTTAAATATGTTTACCTTTAAAAGTTAAAGTTAAAAAAAATATTTTAGATTTTTATAATTTAAAATATTACATAAATCTGACCTAAATAATAACGCGATTATTAAATCTTACAAAATTATGTCTATTTTTAAATATGTTTACCTTTAGAAGTTAAAAGAAATATTTTAGATTTTTATAATTCAACATATTACATAAATCTGACCTAAATGCAATTATTAAATCTTACAAAATTAGGTGTTACAAATCTAATAAATCGTCTGCAGTGCGTTATATTTTTAAAATAGACTTCATATTGGAGTGTATGGTATATACGATGTTTTTAAATAAATGTATAGATATTTTGTAATATTACACACAAAGTCCAATATTCGAGGTCAGAACCTCTGTAAGATAATAATAATAATAATAATAATAATAATAATAATAATAATAATAATAATAATAATAAATTTCAGAACCTCTGTAACATAACAATAATAATAATAATAATAATAATAATAATAATAATAATAATAATAATAATAATAATAATAATAATAATAGGTGAGAGATGGAGAGATGATAGAACTGAGGTGACACTAATATTTGAATTCAAAACTTGTAGTTTCAATATCTATTTGTGTTTTTACCTATTCATTCATCCACTTCAGACAACTAGCTGACTGTTTCCATTCATTACTGTTGACAAAGGTAAGCTTACATGTCACATGGTTCAAGAAAAGATAGAATCAGTCTACAAAACAAGATTGAAATAAACAACTGTTAATAACTATAATATTACCAAACAGTAAAATGCTATATGTTAATTGCCTGAGATGAAACCGTTTTTCTTCTTTTAATTACATATAGATTAGACTCTTTAATTGATATATATATATATACATGTGTGTGTACGCTCGCACGTGTAGTACTTTAATTGGACTGCCATATTGTAATGTGAGTCGCTATAATTATTCGTATTTTTCTGCAGCTATTTTTATGCATGAATTTTTATTATATAAAATCGTGCTTTTCTTATCACATTTTGTTGCTTTTTAAAAATTTATTTCAAAAGGACGAAGATAAATTATGTATGTTTCTTGCAAAAACTTTTTACGCTATACTGCATCGCTATTGAGATCTTTGATATATGCATGATAAAACAATAAATAATGAACCCTTAATTTATAACATAATTATATATATATATGCTGTACAAAATAATAACATATGCCAATAAAATATTTTTATTTCTTATTACAAATCTCCTGATCTGATAGAAATCGGAGACCAATACCACGGTAAGAAAATAATTTACATAACTTGGTGCGGCACTTTGTGTAAGTTAATATACGTTTAGTGTTAAATATTCACTTTTACAAAAAATAAGACTTTCATAAATATTGTGTATATGTTACCAGTGTTTGTTTTATTTTTTCACAATGTCTATCCATCTTCTCAAAACTCCTCTCTCTTTTTTATCCTCCCCCCACCCGTATTTGAGTATTTTTTATTTAAAGTTTCACTCATTCAAGTAAAATTATTTTTTTAATATTGGCATCTCTAAGAAGTCCGAAATTCTATTCTTTCATAACCCTCTCAGCTGTTTTTTCACACAAAACATTAAAATGATTCGTTTATTTTATGGATGAACTATTAAAAGTCTATTTTTTACGGTAGTTTTATAAAAAAAGTTTACCCAGATGTACTTAATATGTGTTGAGACTAACGCCAAAGAGATAGATAATTGTTAATAGCCAAAGGATGATTTATTGTAAATTCTATTTTATAAAAATCACTATTTCCAAAATTGACTTTATTTTTTGGTGGATTTTAGATTTTACTTTAATGCAAACAATAGCATTAGATAGCCTAGAAGGTATTACGAAGTCCTCTTACTATATTACAATATTAGGAGTTGGTGCTAAATTGATGCCAACTAAAAATCATGAGAATGACTTTGTCCGAATATCTATTTAATTTTTTAGGTTACTTATATTCATTCTTATGACGATAGAATTAATCAACTTTAGTCAAGCACTTATTTCATCACTAACGTTCCTAAATAATGTTTATATTTCAATTAGGCTACATTATGTAATAAAATGGATAGAAATTAGACAATTTTAACTTGTTCTTTGTGCTTCAGATAAAATTTCAGACCTAACGTAATAACTTTTTTATTTTTTTTTCCTATGCATTATATTTTCAAAAAAAACATTACCTGTTCTTTAAAGTAAAGCACCTGAATTAATAATTTTTATTAGTCAATTATTAGAATAAAGATTATCAGATGAATAATAATTTTGTAGTGAAATTTTCACTACATCACTTTCACACAATAAGAACTGGTTTCTATGCACTTTTAACACCTTGTGGAGGGATGAAACCTAAACATATGACCAGAGATATTCGAAAATGTTTGATTCCCAAGATATGCATTTTGTGCTATACCATTACTCCTCTTTGGGTCCAGACTACAATCTGTTGTACATATCTTTATTATTGCTCATATATATATATATATATATATATATATATATATATATATATATGGGGGGGTGTCTGTGTAGCAAATTCCTGCAGTTTAATTGATAAGGGTCAAACTTGTTGCCCTCATAACTTTGATAAAAAACACTTAATGGAAGTATATTAATAAATTTTTATTAGTATTTCATTACCATAGAAATTAACCAATAATGAATAATATTTCTATAATGAAAGTTTCACGATATGCTCTATTTTAAGGTAAGAGAGCTGGTTTCTATCCACTTTTAACACTTTGCAGGAGGGATATAATCATACACAGATATGAAAGACATGTGAAAAAGATGTATGATTTTCATGATGCACTCTTCAGGCAGAATCAGTACGTATCAATTATCCCAGACCACATTTTTCCACATATATCTTTCCCATTGTTTAGTATATATAGATAACAAATTACTACAGGTTAATGAGAATTCAATAGTCTTTAAAGATTAAAGTTGTTAAGTTAAACTTTTGAAATTAAATTATTTTAAGAAATGAGTTATGGATACAAGAAAGTCTACTTTTGGATTCACTAAAAAGAAGAAGGGTCATGACTGTTTTTTCAGACAACGATCAAAATATGAATGCTTTCATTAAAGAAAAACTGTCATTTTCTAATGGAGGAATGACAAATGTGGAGCCTGTAATAAAGACGTAGATTTAAATGCAGATGATCGACTATGGATAAGAAGACCTAACAAGAATTGTAGAATTAAAATTCCAAAGAGAATACAAACATTCTCTGATCATAGATATATTAGACCCTTTTTAATGTATTAAAAAGAATAAATATATGGATCTGAAAAATGATAATTATAATAAATCCAAGAATGGCTTTTGAATAATCCTGTGAATAGGTGAATAGAATATTTAAATCTTCTATTGAAAGACTTTTACTTTCGTGCTTATATTTGGATAATGGCAATGGATTAATGAAACCAAAATATCATAAAAAAGGAACGAGCGCAAGTTTTGACCAAATACTTGGAGAAATTTAAAAATATTGTGATAATATTTTAACATCAACAATATTGAATTTTTAAAAAATAAATGGATTGTAAAGTTGTAACTTATTTTAAGGATATTTTTATTATCAGTGTTTAAAAATATCGGGATAAAAACATAGGTTGTTTCCAATCATAGATGGTTAATTTTTAAAGATTCTCTACAGTTATTTGATGGAAAATACAGAAGATAGTGTGTGAAACAAAAATGATTATATATTGCTTTCATCGATTTTATAAAAAGCATTTGATTTAATATACACAGATTTATAGTACTGTTTGAAATTCGTTGGTCTTCAATTAACGTTATTTTTTCTTAGACAGGTTTTTTTTAATGGAATGTGAAAAAGTGTTCTTTCTACAGCTAGAAAATACGAAGAATTTGATTTAAAATGTGGTGTTAAACAGGATTTTTTTTAAATTTTTATGATTTCGGTCTTTGGAAATGTTTATAGCAACAAAATTAATCAGGGATGAAGATGCGATACACATTTGATGATAAATTTTTAATTTAAGTCGATAATGTGCAAAGACAAAAACGTCATTGTGGATTCTAAATGTTTTTAATACAATGTATAAAGATTGTTTTATGAATTAATGTTAAAAAAAGTAAATCCTTTATCAACTTATGATGGGGAAAATATCTTCAGCATTCTTTAGATGGATCGTTATTAACTAAATGTAAACCAATTTAAATATCAAGGAAGATTTTTATCTAGAATAGTTGATTTCACTTCTATGACGCTGAACATACCAAAATGTGCTGCTATTGTTATAAAAAGTTTAAATATAATAAAAAACTATTACAATTAAATTAGTTGTTTATAGATCTAATATTTTATTAATTTATCATAGGATAGTGAGACTTAGAGATTTTTTGATAAAGCATGAAAGCATTAGTAAAGATTCATTTTAAGGATTTTCAGCAAAATTTAAAAAATACATTAGCAGGATCATAAGACGACATCAATATATTCTTCAACTTGCTGAATATAATACTACTATAGCGTCCATTAGCTGGATCATAAGACGGCATCAATATATTCTTCAAATGGTGAATATAATACTACTATAGAGTACAATAGTAGAATCATAAGACGAATCAATATATTCGTCAATTGGTGAATATAATACTAATATAGAGTCAATTAGCTGGATCATAAGACGACATCAATATATTCTTCAACTTGGTGAATATAATTCTACTATAGAGTCCATTAGCTGGATCATAAGACGACCAATATATTATTCAACTTTCTGAATATATTACTACTATAGAGTCCATTATTATAAAATCGCATCTCAATTAGACTGGACATATGAAATTAGACTTGAAATGAATAAACAATACAAGTTAAAATGGTATTTTATGATAAACATGATTTTATGAGAGGTAACTTCCATTTACATTAAAAAGACTATCTCAGACATTTTACACAAGTATATGGTTGATTGGTTTCATTGAAAAGATATGTAGAGTAAACTGCACTAAAGAGTTCCAATGGCACATGTTATGAAGATTCTTCCGGAACAAAGGTTTGTTTTGCATAAGAAATTACAAATTTGCATTGGAAAACATCAAATAAAAATAATAATGGACCACCATGATCTATAAGGGGATGGATTTGTGGTTCACAAATTGACTTCTTTGGTCATTCTGAAACTTTTCTCTAATGTATTGTTTTTACTATTGAAATACTCATTCATTTCTTAATGGCTAATAATAATAGTAAATTGTATACATATTACCGATATGTTACTTCACCTTACATTACAATAGGTAAATTAGGATCGTTATTATGATTGTACAGAACCTTGTTTTGTAGTAAGAAGGTTGGGCAGTTATGAAATATAATTGTTAAATGTGTTTGCTTAAGGTTCTCTAACAGATACTGAAAATAATGATTTACAGCTCAAATTAGCTATAGAAATTACATCTTTGTTTAAGCCCTAGTGTCATTTTCCCATAAGTAAAAAGAAAGAACTGCTGTTGTGAAGTAAAAAAATTAGCACAGAGGGTGTTAGGTGAGAATATTGAGAAGAATGAAGTAATATAAAAATGAGAACTAGTAAAAGTATAAAAGAAAAGGTGAAAGTATGCAGATAAAATAAATGTGCTATTAAAAACAGAAAAACTTAAAAAAAGATTTTAATATTAAGTTGGAAAACTATTCAAATAAAAAGAAGATGGATAAAATAGCTAATTATACAGATAGAATGAAATTAAATTGCAAATGAAGGGAAGATATTATCATGTCGTAATAAGATGGCACAGATGACAAAACTTCCGCATAGTTTGAATAACACAAAAGTGCTGCTATTATTTAAAGGAAAAAATAAGGACCAAAGAAAGATAAATAATTATAGACGGAGAGCAATAACATTAATAAAAAAGTAGGAAGCTGGAGAGATGCAGAAAAAGTATGGAGAGTAAGAAAAGCTTAAACATATATAGAAGTAAATACAATATTGGATATGAATTTATGTATGATAAAGGCAGTGAAAATAATTTACTGTTTAAGGCTTAAACAGGATTATTAGCACAAGGGAATATACAAATAAATGGATGTGGGTTGTGTAGTTTGCAGATTATGTAAGAAAGGCATAGAAAATTTTATGCATTAGCTAATGGAATATAAATACTTACAAGCAAAATGTATACCATATAATACTAAATTCTCCATTTACTTTACTACTATCACACAATGCTTTATTTACCACCATTTTTTACAGTTTACAGTTTCAATTCTCCCAGCAATCGTCTTCAGATCTTTATATCTTATAGCCTCAAATGCCAAATTCAAATTTCAAAAATTTTTAAAGTTTGAATTGGGCAGTCGAGACTAGGAAATATAAAGTTCTGGAGAAGACTGATGGGTCAATCGAAACTGTAAACTATTAAAAAAGGTGGTAAATAAAGCATTGAATTACAGTAGTAAAGTGCATGGACAATTTAGTATTATATGGTATAAAATATGATATAGCAAGAATTGTATGGAAGGGAGTGGCTGTAACAAGGCTCACTAACGGTAGCAATGCATTACGTGACAGTACAGGGATATTATATTACTTGGAAAAAGCACAAAGAAAAGTAGGAAGACACGCATTTGATGGAGATGGATGGATGGCAAAAAAGGTATTTCAGGAAAAAATGGAATGTTCTAGTTTATATATAAGCAATACAAAATGAAAAATAAAAATCTTAAGTTTATTGCAATTTATGGATATTAAGAGAATAGCCCAAATATTATTTAATTGGGTGGCAAATAAAAGGCAGATGAAAGAGGAGTGAGAAAGGTAGTACAGTATGCAGAAGATTTGAATAAAGATTTTATGTCACTATATTTGAACAAATGGTGGGTTAATATTATGAAAATTGGTGAGTGTTTTAGTGGCCATCAATTTGATAGAGGAATGGATACATTAATAAAAAGTAGGAAGCTGGAGAGAAGCAGAACAAGTACGGAGAGTAAGAAAAACTTAAACATATATAGAAGTAAATAGAATATTGAATATGAATTTATGTATGATAAAGGCAGTGAAAATAATTTACTGTTTAAGGCTTAAACATGATTATTAGCACAAGGGAATATACAAATAAATGGATGTGGGTTGTATAGTTTGCAGATTATGTAAGAGAGGCATGGAAAATTTTACGCATTAGCTAATGGAATATAAATGCTTACAAGCAGAAAGGATATAAATAATGAAGTTGTGAGAGAATAAATATGAACCACGTAATTATGCAGAAAGAGGATTCTTCACATATATACTGGGATTGGAAAACAATAAGGAGATTATAGATACAAAAAAATGGAGTGTCCAAAAATGATGTTGTGAACCTGGGATAGAGCAATATAGAGAATAATATCCAAAAAATATAGGCTGGAGAATGGAAAGGTTAAGTGACTAACATATTTTTATTTGATGTATTCGCTGAAAGATTCATGGCTTCACCGGATCACATTTAAAAAAAGGTTTTTTTTAGTTTTAAAATATTTAAATAAAATTAGATAAGTTAAAAATGTATAATATTTTTGTGTTTTAGTTATTAAAAAAATAAAAAGAATATTCTTAATAAATGAATTAATGTTGAACTGTAAATTATATGAAAATAAAAAAGAGTATTGTATTTATGTGCGAATAATAAAATTAAAGTTTAAATTTATAAGGAACAGAAATAATTAAGGGTTTATTAAAAATACTAAAAATGAATAATTTATACAAATTAATAGTTTTTCATGAATATGTGTATATATAATCTAGAATACAAATATATAATTTAAATTTATTTTATATTGAATATTTTCTTTTATATTATTTTATTTAGTTTTGATTATATTTTTCTTTATTTCAGTTTTATTATGCTTTGTTATACTTTATGTTTTTTTATTATTTTATAAATTTTATTATTTACGATTTTATGAAATTATTTATACAATTACGTATTTCATTTTGTTTCATTATATCATAGCTCTGAAGAAGACTGGAGGACATTTAAAATTGAAGATATATATTTGAACAATAATAATAAGTTTTTGGCTAAAAAGTGTTTAAAGTAGAATGGATAAATTGCATTTATATGACTATTTATTGCTAGATATATAAGCTCAATTGTAAAACAGATTGATGAATATATATTATTTTCTGCCAATTTACACTGATAAAGTGAAAAGTCATCAGACAAATCATCATTCTGATTTCAATAAAGACTTTGATTCTGTTAACCATACTGATTAAATGTTGATTCTACTGCCTTCTACAGTAAAGTTGAGCAAGGAATAATTTCAGATGACAGTGCATTTAAGAACAGATTCCCAAACCAATTTATGGTCTTTCCTGTTGTCAATGAAATTTGGGATTTAAATTTAAAAGTAATGTAATATTATTACAGAGATTTAAACTATACTGGAAAGCTGCTTTTAATTTATCATATATTATGCAAGTTAAAAAATGAATTATAGTATTAATTGAATGTTGAGATAAATAGAGATGAAATATAAAATAATAAACCATTTATGTTATTTTGACAATTATGTTTATTTTTAAATGAAAGCAATGTTGTTTGAATTATATGAAATCGGAAAACTGTGGGATGATACAAAGTAGCCCAATTTACCAAATATAATACAAAATAGTAAAAATAATAAAAACTATGATTATTAAAGATATTTTCATCTTAATCCCTTGAAATAATTATATTGTTAAGATCTACTCAACTGTAAAGTATGTTTATTCTTGGGCATTGTTGATGTTAGATATTTATACAGTAGACTCTGGTACTTCTTAACAAAATCTACTTTACTTCTAATGGTATGACTAAGGCAGTGCAATGGTTTTTTTTGTAAACTTCAATATTAGTCTCTGGATCCAATTGAAAGAGATGCGGATAAAATGGAAAAGTGTTTTGAACCGCAGTTTCTCTTTATTTCATAGGATCTTTGCAAGATTGCTTTTTGAGTTAAGGCTTAGCAAACTTGAAATCCATTTTTATTTATACCCACTCAATGTTCCTTTTCACACTTACAACTGCAGTCAACAGGTGTTTTCCAAATAATAACTCTATCATGTTTATCTGAAAATAAAGAAATTAATAATCACTGGCATACATATTTGTTCAGATATTGTGGAAACAAATATTTTTTTCCACTTTAAATTACATCATTATTTTACAATTAAATAAACAAAAAAATCTTTCTATTTCTTTATTTACATTTGCAATAGGAAAACAGAAAAAAAATCTTTACTGACTTTTAAATTTGATTAATAACATTTATAATTTTAGTAATCTCCAATATTCAATAGCATATTTATATTTCACATTTAATTTACTATAAAAATGAGAAAATTTATCTATGTAAAATCCTATTCAACAGGTAATCAGAAAGAGTCACTAATTACTTTTTATCTTTATGAACTATGTGACGAAAACTGTTGTTGACATCAAAACTATTTGCTTTTATATAATATATGCTATAGTCATATTGTTTTTACTTTTACTAAATAAATTTCTTTTATAAAATATTTAATAGCATGATTATAATGTGTAAAGCAATTTCTAACCAGTACATTTAAGTGATGCACATATTATCTTATACACATGCACATACACACATGATAATTCATACACTTACTACTTAATTTATGGAAGATTTGTTTAATTTTCTTTGACCATGCATCTTTGTAATGTAATTCATGCTTCTATCAGGTATTTTGTGTTGTTGGTAATTTATTACAGAGCTCCCCCCCCCACACCTTCCATTATGTTATTTGTTAAATACAAATATTTGTTAAATATTGTTTTTGAAATTGTAATATTTTTCTGACTCATTTTTTTTTTTAATTTTTAAAGAAAATTTTAACTTTTTACTGGTTTGAACAAAATAACTGGAAGACGTTGTTTATATTTGGGAATATTAATTGAAATCTTTTATTTCATGTTTGTAATAGCAGTGTTTTTTTGGCTTTACTTGTTTGTCTCCAATTGATAGAGAGTGCATATTAAAAAGGTAATCAGAAGGTTTTTGAAGATAAAAGCGGTTTTATGTATATACATATATTTAAACTTATGGTCTAATATAAATGAGAATCAAAAAAAGTTGTAAGATAGCATGAAGCAATCTTTACAGAAGAAACATAGTAAAATTAATCAATGTTAACGCCCAAATAATTATTTATTAGCCAGAAAAATGAAATACTCTGTTGTTTTTTACATGAAGATATTTTCACATAAATTAATACTCATTGTCAATTTAACTATATTGAAAACGTTAATATATACCTTTAATTAGTGATTCAATTTTTTCCAATATTATTTAAATTAAGTATTTATTGGTTCTACTTTAGAAAATAAAGTAAAACCAAATGTACATTACTGTTGGAAATATTAGCAATACAATTAATTTTATTCTTACAAATTATTAATGTCTGAATTTATTAATACATTTTACATTTGACAGCTATCTAAAGTGATATTTCATTTTGTTAATTAACAGATAACATTTGCAGAGATTGCATCTTGTTGTTTCATGCATAAAATTATTTTATACATTTAATAATTACATAAACATAAATTTATAAAGTTAAACTTGAGATTAGAAAAACACTATTACACCATATAGTTTTAAAGATTTTAGCCAATAACACTGTATAAAGTAAAAAAAAATCAACCAATCACTCCATTGCATTGAAAAGTTAATTTTTTATAATATAGTGCGATTATAATAAGTGTGTAATTTGTCATCTGATTTTGTTATTTTTGCTTACTTCCCAACATTTCCATTATCATTCTCCATTGTCAAGACTAACTTTTCAAAGAAAAACCATTATATCTCAAATAGCAACAAGATTGAGTGTGAGATAATGCATGAGATTGAGTGTGGAGTATTTGATCATTTCTTCAGTTACACCATTAATTGTTTTCAAGTTTATACGAGAAGAGGATAAAATAAGTGGTCTCCATATGGCTGGAATTTAAATTACTTGGTCTTTTCAATATTTCAATCGACTCTCGTATGCCTCTCAATTCATAATTTTCCAAATTAGCAGTTATTTTAACATTATCAAAATCAGGTTTGTGACCAATTTCTAAACGATATAAAGTAAAAACTGACATATTTATTTAACTTAGGATTAAAGGCATTTTTATGTTCTTTAATTTTGACATGAATTCATTTACAGGACTAAACTGCATCGCTTTTCGAGCACTGGAATTTATTTAAAATAGAATTTGTTGCATTACATACTTTAAAAAAGATGATTGTATTGTAATTATTCCTACAGATAATGATAAATTAATTATTGTACTTAATCATTTAGTTAAAAAATGATACAAGTTCAAATTAATTACATGATCGGACTTACAAAATGATTATTAGAGAATGTCTGATATATTTAAAAACCGGAAACAAATGTCTTATAAAATGTTCCATTATAGATGAGGATATAAAAATTAAAATTTCTCCAACAAAAGTTCTTCATTATATCCTAAATGTTATGGTTGGCCTAATATATTGGTCTAATATATGTGCTATAGATCGTCTCACACATGTTTTGACTAGATATTTAAGCAAATTTTGGTAACCATTGACAAATAACATTCAATCCAGAATTAAGAATTCAAGTAATTTTATTTTCATTATTAAAAACCTAAAACTATCTAAAACTAATTTATCTAGTTTTGATGTTTCTTCTATATTTATTAGTATTCCTGATGAAAAAGCTTTATCAACAAAAGTTCAATACAATAATTTGCCTGACTTTATTAACCCATTGTAAAACATTGCCTTGAAGATATATTTTTATTCATAATTTTTCAAAACATAAAGAATTTAATGAACTTTCTCTGGAATCTACACATTTACGTGTAATTGCTGATCTTTTTGTGACTAATTTTAAAATGAAGTATTAAATGCAGTTATTAAAATGTTTTATTTGGTTCAGATATGTGGACGATACATGTGTTATATGACCTCAAGGTATTGATGCTTTGAACTATTTTGTTGTTTATCTTAATGATTGTTATCCTACTATTAAGTTTACAATGGAAGTTGGAAATAACTCACTTTCTTTTCCAGATATTTTGATTGCAAGAAAATGTGATGACTCCTTATCAATATCAGTTTATAGAAACTCCACCTACACAAACAGATATCTTAATTTTAAATCTCATCATTATTCTGTGCAGATAATTTACTTAGCAAATAATCCTTTTACAAGCGGTTGTAGTTTGTTGGATGAAAATCATCTTACACTAGAAATAGAACTAACGAAAAATATTCTACTTTATAATTGTTACAATAAAAACATCATAAATAAGGCATTACATAGCATTAGCATTAAAAAGAAGAAATAGGATAAAATTGATAATACAACTAGTTATAGAATGGTTTACTTTATATTACAAAAGTCACTAATAAAACTAATAGAAGAATATCTAATTTTAACACAAAGACTACGTTTTTCACTAGCAAAAGGTGATATTTTCCATAAATTTAAAGACAGAGGCTTTTGAAATATCAGGGGTGTATGAATGTTTATGTTTACAATGTTTGAAAAACTATACAGGTCAGTCTAATAAATGAATTAATGTCACAATTAATGAACATAAAAATATTTTCCGTCAAAAGTTAAATACATCATCTTTTCCTTCATGTTTTTTTTTTTATAAATTGGTCACAACCTGATATTGGTAATGGTAAAATTTTTGCTAATTTCTCAAATAATGATTTGAGAAGCATGAGGAAGTGTATTGAAATATTAAAAAAGACCAAATGGCTTGAAAAAGGAGCTTATGAAGCACAATCCATTCCAGCCTTATAAAGACCACTTATTTTTTCTCTTTCTTCTCCTCTAAACATGAAAACAACTTAATAGTGAACCTGAAGAAAATAAACATTTTGTGAATTCCCATATTCTGAATGCTCAACTCCTTCACGCTTAATCTGATTATTTACCCTACACATCCACTTTCTTGTTCAGTCCCAGCACTGGCCCTGAAATATGGTAATTTTTTTAGGAACCTAGGCTCGGCGATCGTATGAATTAAACATAAGTTGCCGTTAGATAGTTTATTATTTAATATTTTGTATTACTCGTACTTTTTCTTTTTTTATAGATGTCAAAACATCAAACGGGAGACGTTGGACAACTGCTTGTAAGGCGCCTGTGATAACCACTCGTCCACTAACCCTTTACAACACAGAAAACTTGTATATTTAGCATTCTTTATTTTCGTTTTTTGACATTTATTTATTTCGCCTCCTGATAACAAAATTCATTTTCTATGCAATTACTTTTTCATTTTTCGACTTATCTATATTAACATCTGTCTATAAAAATATTCATTAAGTTTATCTCCAGCGTTAACTTTTAATTACTTTTCATCTTTTGGCCTTTAATTTTTTTTCTACTGGTACTTTTATCCAAATTATAGCTTAATAAAGACATCAATATTATCACTATCCATATTCCTGGCTTATGTATTCATCCTACATTTATTTATATCAGAATTATCAATATGTACTTTATTTATCAGTTTCTTTAATGCAGCAAAATGAACCAGTTTTTAATTTATTTCTGATGCCAAGTAAATCTTTCAAAGATTTTGCATTTCCTCTTTAATCTTTCAAGGTTTTTCTTGAATAGGTAATTTTGAATTTGCTCGTGTTCTCTCTTCACTTCTTTTTTTACTTCTTATTTTGTATTATTTCTGTTATATGTTGCACAGTTTTCTACAATTTATTATCGCAAGACTCAATAGATTTTTGAATAAGTTTCTCCAAATCAGTATTTTTTTATAGGACTTCCGTTTTGCTGTTATATTTCAGATACTATTATTGCATTTCTTTAAATTATTTACTTCTTATATTGCATCTCTTCTATTAAAGTTGCTTTAATTTAAGTTATTTTGTACCTTCATTTCATTGCATCATTTATTTTTTGCATTTTTTATTTTCTTCATGGGTGAATTTTTATTTTATTATTATGATAGAGGTTGATTTAAGTAATTAATAGACGTTAAGTTAATTTACATAGTTCAGACCATTGAATAGCAAAATATTTTTTTTAAATTAAATTTGTATTTTGTTTTGATTCACTCAGTTTCATAATTCGTTGCTATTAACGAACATAGCAGTTAAAACAAATAAAACTCTTACTAACTAAAATAAGTGGAAAAATTCATAGACAAATATTTTCTTAGTAAATTTCTTTCTGCAGAATGTTTAAATATTTTGTTATATGTGTATACAATGAATATTGAATTATAACAATTAAACTTGTATAGTTTACCATAGCTATGTATAATAAATCGCATATCATTATAGGTGTTCTGGGTAATAAGATGGTCCATTGTAAGTCCACTATCTTTTTAGCTTGGCTTTGGTTCGATTGCACCGCACTGTGCCTTAGCAAACCACATACTCTACATAACTTAATAACAATAACAGGAAACTTAATTTAAATATTATACAATATTACTATCTCTTAAAGTTCATGGTTTTTATATAAATGCTTTGATAGTGTTTGCTTTTGCTGAGGATATTATTCTAGAGCAAAAAAAGGGTTTGAATAAACTTTTCAATTAGGTCTAATCTGATGGGACTCATCCATGAAGGAACATTACTTTCTTTTATTTAATTTTATTTTCGAAAAGATTTATTTTCTTTATATCTAATTTATATATATATATATATATATATAAACTCAAAAATGAATATATACTATTATATTCATGAAATTAATTTGCCTGGCATTTGTTTGCTGTTGGCGGCAATCAATTGTTTAATAGTTGTTTCATTCTCTAAGCTGAGTTAGCGTCAGAAGCATGCATTGTATCAAAGTACGTCCAGACTATCACATATGCTATTACACAAAGTAAATTTTCCAAACAGGTAGATTAGTTTGGTGGCACCCTAAAATGATAGGGTATAATATGTTCGGTACAATATATATATATATATATATATATAACCTTAGACTATGAACAAATAACCTTTCAGATGTTGAAGAAAGTTTCATGAATAAAATGAATCCACCTTGCAGTCTTTGATATATATATATATATATATATGCTTACCATTGTTAACACTGGTGAAATTTCAGATTGGTATTAATTTAATATCCAGCTGAAATATGTCTGACTATTAATTTAATAATTATTAAATATCTAATTGTCTATCTTTCAGTGTATATATTTATCTGTGTATTTACCTGTTCATTCACCAACCTTCAGACAAGTAGCTGACTGTTTCAATTCATCACTGTTGACAAAGGTAAGCTTACATATCAGATATTTCAATAATAGATAAAACCAGTCTATTGTTGATCATCTGTTCAATATTTAAAATAAATACTCAATCAAAACAATAATGAAATAAACAACTGTTAATAACTATAATATTTACCGAATAATAAAATGCTATATGTTCATTGGCTGAGATGAAAGATTATTTCTCCTTTTAATTACATATAGATTAGACTCTTTATTTCATGTATATAGATGTCCGTGTGCGCTCACGCGTGTAGTACTTTAATTGGACTGTCATATTGTAATGTGAGCCGCTATAATTGTTCGTATTTTTCTGCTGCTAACTTTATGCATGATTGTTATATATAAAATAATCGTGCTTTTTTTTATCACGTTTTATTTATTTCTAAATTTTATTTCAAAAGGACAAAGATAAATTACATAAGAAATTTAGTCTATCTGTATATTTCTTGCAGAAATTTTTCACGCTATAGTGCATCGCTATTGAGATCTTTGATATATGTATGATAAATCGATAAATAATGAACTTTTAATTTATAATTAAATTATATATATATATATATTTGCTGTACAAAATAATAACATATGCCAATAAAATATTTTTATGTTTTATTACAAATCTCCTGAACTGATAGAAATCGGATCCAGTTCTACGGTAAGAGAATAATTTACTTAACTTGGTGCGGCACTTTGGGTAAGTTAATATACGGTAGTGTTACATATTTACTTTTACAAAAAATAAGTCTCCGAAGAATATTGCATTTATGTTATCAGTGTTTGTTTTATTTTTTCATTCTTCTAGCCTGTACACATAAGATGGACCTTATGTCCTAAAATTATTTTTTTTATTTAAAAATAAATGTAAAAGTATTGAAAGTTTATAATCATAATCGTGTTTCACAATGTCTATCTATCTTCTCAAAACTCCTCTCTCTTTTTTTATCACCCCCACCACCCCTGTTAGAGAATTTTTTTTATTTATAGTATCACTCATTCAAGTAAAATTATTTTTTAATATTGGCATCTCTGAGAAATCCGAAATTGTTTTATTTCATAACCCTCTCAGCTGTTTCATCACACAAATCATTAAAACGATTCGTATATTTTATGGATGAACTATTAAAAGTCTTTTTTATGGTAGTTTTATAAAAATATTACCCAGATGTACTCAATATGTGTTGAGACTAACGGCAAAGAGATGGATAATTGTCAATATCCAAAGGATGATTTATTGTAAATTCTACTTTATAAAAATCACTTTTTCCAAAGTTTACTTTATTTATTGGAGGATTTTAGATTTTAATTTAGTGCAAACAGTAGCATTAAATAGCCTAGAAGGTGTTTGAAGTCCTCTTTCTATATTACAATATTAGTAGTTGCTGCTAAATTGATGTCAATTGAAAATCATGAGAATGACATTTGTCGAATATCTATTCAATTTTTCAGATTACTTATATTTATTCTTATGAGGATAGAATTAATCAATTTTAGTCAAGGACTTATTTCATCACTAACGTTCCTAAATAATGTTTATATTTCTAATAGGCTACATTATGTAGTAACATGGATAGAAATTAGAAAATTTAAACTTGTTCTTTGTGCTTCAGATCCAAATTTCAGACCTAAAGTAATATTTTGTTTATTTTTCTTTCTATGCATTATATTTTCAAAAGGCATTACCTGTTCTTTAATGTAAATCACATGAATTAATAATTTTTATTAGTAATTTATTAGAATAAAGATTATCCGATAAATAATATTTTTGTAGTCAAATTTTCACTACATCACTTTCACACAATAAGAACTGGTTTCTCTGCACTTTTAACACCTTGTGGAAGGATGAATCCTAAACATATGACCGAGGATATTAGAAAATGGTGTTTGATTCCCAAGATATGGATTTTGTGCTAAACAATTACTTATCTGTGGGTCCAGACTACAATCTGCTGTACATATCTTTATTATTGCTCATGTATATATGTTGCAAATTTCTACAGTTTAATTGACAACTGTCAAACTTGTTGCCCTCATAACTTTGATAGAAATCACTTAATGGAAGTATATTAATAAATTTTATTAGTATTCACCAATAATAAATAATATTTCTATAATGAAATTTTCACTACACGCGTGTAATGCAAGGTAGAAGAGCTGGTTTCTATCCAATTTTAACACCTTGTGGAGGGATGTAATCATACACAGATATGAAAGACATGTGAAAAAGATGTATGATTTCCAAGATGCACCCTTCATGCAGAACCAATACGTATCAATTGTCCCAGACCACAATTTTCCACATATATCTTTCTCATTATTTAGTATATATAGATAACAAATTACTACAGGTTAATGAAATTTCAATAGTCGTTAAAGATTAAAGTTGTTAACTTAGACTTTTGAAATTAAATTATTTTAAGGAATGAGTTATGGATACAAGTAAGTCTACTTTTGGATTCACTAAAAAGAAGAAGGGTCATGACTGTTTTTTCAGACAACGATCAAAATATGAATGCTTTCATTAAAGAAAAACTGTCATTTTCTAATGGAGGAATAACAAATGTGGAGCCTGTAATAAAGATGTAGATTTAAAGGTAGATGATCGACTATGGATTAGAAGACCTAATAAGAATTGCAGAATTAAAATTCCAAAGAGAAGACAAACATTCTCTGATCATAGATATATTAGATCCTTTTTAATGTATTAAAAAGAATAAATATATGGATCTGAAAAATGATAATCCTAATAAATCCAAGAATGGCTCTTTAATAATCTTGTGAATAGGTGAATAGAATATTTAAATCATCTTTTGAAAAACGATACAAATAGAAAAAGACTTTATAACTTTCTTGTTTATATTTGGATAATGGCAATCGGATTAATGAAACCAAAATATCTTAAAAAAGGAACGAGCGCAAGTTTTGACCAAATACTTGGAGAAATTTAAAAATATTGTGATAATATTTTAACATCAACAATATTTAATTTTTAAAAAATAAATGGATTGTAAAGTTGTAACTCTTATCTTAAGGATATTTTTATTATCCGTGGTTTAAAATATAACGATAAAAACATAGGTTGTTTCCAGTCACAGATGGTTAATTTTCAAAGATTTTCTACAGTTATAGAGAATCAAGAAGCGCTATAAACATGATTTTTGTTGAGGGAAAATACAAAAGGTAGTGTGTGAAACAAAAATGATTATATATTGCTTTCATCGATTTTATAAAAAGCATTTGATTTAATATACACAGATTTATAGTACTGTTTGAAATTCATTGGTCTTCAATTAACGTTAATTTTTATTAGACAGGTTTTTTTTTAATGGAATGTGAAAAAGTGTTATTTCTACAGGTAGAAAATATGAGGAATTTGGATTTAAAATGCGGTGTTAAACAGGATGTGGACTTGTTTGACATTGTTTTCAATTTTTATGATTTCGGTCTTTGGAAATGTTTATAGCAACAAAATTAATCAGGGATGAAGATGTGATACACATTTGATGATAAATTTTTAATTTTAGTCGATAATGTGCAAAAACAAAAACGTCATTTTGGGATCTAAATGTACAGGATGCTGATTTTTGTGCAGTTTTTACCAATTTCCGAAATAATCGTCATGTTTTTAATACAATGTATAAAGATTGTTTTATGAATTAATGTTAAAAAATGTAAATCCTTTATCAACCTATGAGGGGGGAAATATCTTCAGCATTCTTTAGATGGATCGTTATTAACTGAATGCCAACCAATTTAAATATCAAGGAAGATTTTTAACTAGAAAAGTAGATTTAGCTTCTATAACGCTGGACATACCACAATGTGCTGCTATTGTTTTAAAAAGTTTAAATATAATAAAATATTATTACAATTAAATTAGTTGTTTATAGAACTAATATTTTATTAATTTATCATAGGATAGTGAGACTTAGAGATTTTTTGACAAAGCATGAAGGCATTAGTAAAGATTCATTTTAAGGATTTTCAGCAAAATTTAAAAAAAAACCTTAGCAGGATCGAAAGACGTCATCAATATATTCTTCAACTTGCTGAATATATTACTACTATAGAGTCTATTATTATAAAATCGCATCCTAATTAGACTGGACATATGAAATTAGACTTGAAATGAATAAACAATCCAAGACTTCTTAAAATGGTATTTTATGATAAACATGATTTTGTGAGAGGTAAATTCCATTTACATTATAAAGACTATCTCAAAGACATTTTACACAAGTATAAGGTTGATTGGTTTCATTGAAAAGATATGAAGGAGAGTAAACTGCACTAAGAAGTTCCAATAGCAAGGTTCTTAAGGAAGAAAGGTTTGTTTTGCATAAGAAATTACAAATTTGCATTGCAAAATATCAAATAAAAAGAATAATGGACCACCATGTTCTATAAGGGGATGGATTTGTGGTTCACAAATTGACTTCTTTAGTCATTCTGAAACTTATCTCTAATGTATATTTTTACTATTGAAATGCTCATTCATTTCCCATTGGCTAATAATAATAGTAAATTGTATACATATTACATATAATACGTTGCTTCACCTTACATTACTAAATAGGTAAATTAGGATCGTTATTATGCTTGCATTAGGGCCTTGTTTTGCAGTAAAACGTTTGGGCAGTTATGTAATATAATTGCTAAATGTGTATGCTTAAGGTTCTCTAATTGATACTGAAAATAATGATTTACAGCTCAAATTAGCTATAGAAAATACATCTTTGTTTAAGCCTTAATGAAATAAAAAGATTATTTTAATTTACACGGGATTAAAATAGTGAAAGCTACAGTTCCAAAAACAATCTATTGATCTTGAAATCAGCTAATTATAAATTTTGGCCACAAGATGAAAAGTCAGAGATTTTTTTAAAACACTTTTCTCTAGAATAATGGATTACCTTATGAATTTTGAAAAATACATTTTTTGGCCAACAAGTTGATGGCTATATAAAAAAATATAAAAAAATAATCCCAAAGCATTCACTGTCCATTTTCACCCAGTTAAGTCAGAGTTTTAGCACTCATCTAGTATTTCATGCAGATAGAGGATGCAGATAGCACATTTACTCAAAGGATTCTAATGGAGAGAAAATTTTTGCCCTTCTGTCTAGAGAAAGAAGCAAGTTACCATTATAAAAAATTAATTATCTATACATTTCCCAACTGCATTAATGAGAGTAATATCTATAGTTTAACCTTACCCAGTGTGTCAGAAAGAGCTACTAGATATGCATCTGACCATTATTTCTTAGCTGTGCTGTGTCTAAAGGGAAATGGAATACTTACCAATATCTCGGATGGTGTCTTAAATTGCAGTCTGCTATACTAAGGATGTTTTAATCACATTAGAATTGATTTTCTTTGATGCCCTAGTGTCACTTTTCCATAAATAAAATCAATGAACATAACCTAATTAGCAAAAGTGAATTGCAATAATACTGATGATTAGATCTTACATGTTCCTAGAAATAGCAACACCAGAAAAGTGATATATTTTAACTCAATAACAACCATTTTTGATTCAAGAAAACAAATTACATTGCAAAAATGTTAGCAAATAGTTTCATGATTCAATATATATGTAAGTTATCTAACAGGAGCAATTTTCAGATCTTTTATGTAAAATACTGCTAATGAAAATTGGGAAAAGGTCTAATATTTAAATGAATATAACTTGTAGTCTTAAAAGCACCTATATTCATCCTAATCTAGAGCCATGAAATGTAATCTTGAGTAAACAAAGATCACCAATCTATAAAACGATAAAATATTTATCTCAACGCTGACTGATAAATTTGTCCGTGAGGGTTACGATTCAAAGGTGGAACTGGTGCGCTTGAGATTTTGTAAAGGAATAGGTCATTCATTTATAGACTTTTTCTCTCATCTGTTTTATTCTGAATTCACACTTTCTTTGAGGGGAGAATGAAATTTTGCACTAATATAAAATTCAATAGCCTCTTTCACCATTGTAATACATAGAGAGTGTTAACATTTAAATTATGTAAGTGAATCGAGGGCATTTGTCATATATTTCAAAATCTAATTTAATGACTCATAATTCCATGAATATTGATTAGTAATAATGAAAGTCTATATAAAATTGTATTATTGTTTAGTTAAAACCAGTTATATATCAGGTAAATGTAGATATTAAAAGCATATAACCATGGTGAAGTTAAATTGTTTTTTTCTTTTACTATTATCAATCAACATGTTGTAAATCTGTTAAAGCGCCCTTATATATATATATATATAAAAGGAGATTTATTTCTCCATGAATTATATTAATTAGAATTGATCCATACCAATCATCAGTTTCATGTTCATATTTTATTCTAGCTAGACATGGAAGCAATAACTGGTAAGAATTAATAAAAAATACAGAAAGGCTAAAGTAATCCCTGTAGAATGACATTTCATTTCTGAAGTTGGTGATACCTATAACAAATTTAACCAACATCAAGAACACATAAAAAGGTATCAGTAGCATTTTATACTTTAGTATCATCCATTTTGGGTTGCATGATAAATCTGGAACTATAACCAGTACTTCAAAAAGACATTATTATAGAAAAATTCAAAATATTTTAGAGATGTTGGAATCATCATCACAGTATATTTAATGAATTTTAATATAAGAAATATCAAATTAAGATACATATCTGAATTCAAACTGAGAACCAGCAAATACATGATTTCCTTTGTATTGCAAAACAGCAGATAAAAATAAAATAGTAGTGGTTGGTCACAATCTATTTCCTGATTATGTCATCTTCTTTTAAATAAACATTATATTGAAGTACAATAGTAGAGTAGCAATAGCTAACTATCCCCAATGAAGATCAAAAGGCTGAGATTGAGTACTAATTTACCCTGGCTTTCTTAATCATCTGTGGAAAAAATTAGTCTACAATAGCATATAAATATAATCAAGTGGCCAATCGAAAGTAAAAACTTAGAGAATAAGACTTAAACCATTAACGCAGAAAGAACAACATTTTAAATAATATGAAACAAAGTGAATTTTCAAATCACTTCCAAAAAATTTTAAAATTGAATCATGCATTTATACAATGTGGAGAAATAAATTAATTAAATTAAAAGATTCAAGTTTTGACACCAATTGAATCTGTATTAATAATATTTAACTGAAAAGGAAGTTGTTTTATTTGATATGGAAGTTGTTCTTTTATAGCACTTGAGCTAGAATGGTTGCATCACATCCTGTCAGAATGGTTGTGTCACGAACATTTATCCTGCAGAAATGACTTCATCGTGGATAACATCTATTATAGTTTTTTTATTTCAATATTTTTCATAAATATATACAAATAAGCAGATAGTTTCATTCATAGTTTTAAGTTAAATAAAAACTAAGATGCATTGTTTTATATTATATTCTTGCTTTAAGTTAATAAGCTGTTTTAATTTTAGGTAACCCTTAAAATTAACCCTATATTATTTAAACCAGAATGGCGGGACACTTGGTTTGGAATGGCACTGATGTCCTAATTCAAATCAACGAGACATTTTTTATCTTATCAAGAAAACACTTTAGTTTGATTAGTCGCCGTATTATATTAATCAGTTCTTATTTACATGTTTATTTTGTTCCCTTTGTGATTTGTTTTGGAATTGTGGGAAATACTTTAAACTTCATAATTTTCAAGCGTTACAATAAAAAAACACCCACAGCTTGTCTGTATTATTTGCAATCTCAAGCTGTGTCCGAATCATTGGTTTTATTAAGCTGGATTCCTTACATTGCATCTTATAAGTTGACATCCCATAACATTGTATTATATTATATTTTAAACAGAATTCCAGCAACAATTTACCATGCTTGCCTAGGAGTGAGCAATTTCACTCTGTTGCTCATCACTATTAATCGCTACTTAGCTTTGCGTAGCATTAAAAGAACTCCACCCAAATTCTCTACATCCTGCATTTTTTTATTTATTGTCTGGACAGTTCCATTTATTTTATATATTATAGATTAGATATATTTAATTCGACTTGGTTTTATTATTGAAGTTACTCTGAGATTGGTACCAGTTTGTCTGATAGTGGTTTTCACGATCCTCATTCTCATCCAGTTGCAACTGGCTTTTCAACGCCGAAAAAGAATGCAAAGTATTATTTCTTCAACACGTGATCAGCGCATAAAACTGGAAAGGGCTTTAATTACATTATTGCTTTTGACCATTATTTTGTATCTATTATTTTGTTCTCCCTCTATTATAATTAGATTTTTATTATCAATAAACAAAACACAATGGCAAATAGTACTTGCATATCTAGAAGTGATGCTTGAAACATTTGAAAGTGTGTACTATGGGTTGAGCTTTTATCTTTATGTAAGCTTTAATAAACAATTTAGAAACTTCATTTGGAAAAGCAACAAAAATCGTATTTCTCCTTCAGAAATAAAAACCATAGAAACCACCAATTAATAAATATAATGTTTATGAGAATAATTATCAAATTGGAAGCTTAAACCACATAATAAAATAAAAAAGATATAAAAATGTAGAAAAAAATTACAGCCTTTTATTTACATATATACAATAAAAAGTAAAAAAATAAATTTTCTTCACCTTTCACCAATAAAAACATGGGTCATTCTTGATTAGAAATACTTTTAATTACACTTTATATAAATAAATATTAGATCCTAGCAATTTTAACAAGTCCATAAATATACTCCATTAATTCATGAGTCAGATTCCAAAATAATCATTCAAATAAACTCTTATATAATGGTGACTCTCTTATATCAATGCTAACTCTTTTCATCAGATTAAAAAAATTATCTGATTAATAGATTGACATTAATACAGTAAAGTGGCATTAGGTGTCAGTTTGTTTAAATGATTCTTTGGAAATCTGACTTGTGAATTATTATTGTAACATTTTTGGGTTAAGGGAAGTAAATTTTTGATTTGTTAGGTACCAGTTTAGAATAAATCTTTACCCTTTTGTTTTCAATGGGGTGTCCCTGCTGATACAATCAAGCACACACAAAGTCAGATAATACTGTATAACAATAAAAAAGTGTTCCAGATATTTTATCTTGTTATTGTTTAAATATTGCAAATTCAATCAAAACCTAAAAAATATACATGCAACATTTATAGAACTAAGCTCAATAGAAAATCAAATACATCAAGAATTCAAAATATCCATCATATAAATAATTAGAAAAAATAGCAAAAAGCACATGACCAAAGTTGAAATGACTACCACAACCAAATATGAAAAAACAATATTTTGTAACTACTATTAGTAAATGGTTATAAAAATATTAGTGTAATCATGTGAACATGAACAAAAAATTCAAATGCCTCTTGTTATTAAAATATCAAACATATTAGTAATTAGAAAATGAACTTTCAAAAAAAAATCATATGATTATTTATTCAGAAATATTACCAAATTTACCACTTTTTTAATTTTGCAGTAATATATTATATAAATGCGATTTATTCTCACTACTTTGAAGCTTTTTTGAAAAAAAAAATTATTATTATTGTACATAGATGCTGTCCTGCAATATTTTTCGGAAAAAAGGTGTTCAGAAGGATTATAAATAACTATGGTATACCTGAAACAAAATAAAATACATTCCAATATAAATAATATCATAAATATGTAAACACTAAAATTAATAAAATAATAAAGAACAACATAAATTATAACAAAATGCATTAAAACTGATATAAATATATTCAAAACCAAATAAAATAATTCAGGTATTGTAAAATATACATATAAAATAAATATAAATTATACATGTGTATTCCTGACTGTGTATATACCTATCATGAACAACTATTAATTTAAATATAGTATTTGTTTTTATTATTTTTAATAATCCCCTAATTATGTCTATTCCCTTTAAATTTAAACTTTAATTTTATTATCTCCACTTTAATAAAATAATTATTATTTTATTTTCTTTTAATTCTCAGTTCAACCTTATTTCACTTATTAAAAATATTCTTTTTAATTTTTTTTAATATCTAAAAATCATAAATATAATAATCATTTAACTTACCCAATTTTATTTTAATTTTTTAAAATAAAAAAAAAACTATTTCCGTTTTAAATAAATATCTTATACCCTAGCTACATCTATTACATATCATGTAATCTAACTATATCTCTATTCACTACAGTTTCTTTTTATTTATATATACGTCTTTATCCTCCTTAATGCTTAGCCTTTATTTGAGGATTCACAATAGTCATCATCATCAATTTGTACTCAATATTTTGATTTACAATTGATTATTCATCTGCAATAATCAATCGTAAAACAAAATTAAAAAATATAATGGTGGCCATTTTGTAACAGTGATGATGTCATAAAATGGTTGTTAATGTCATGGCATCCAAAAGCATAATAGCATATTTCATACTGAAACTGTACAGTACAGAGTTTATTCACAATACAGTACATAATATTAGTGTTGTATACAAGATTTTGATTATAAACTTAAAATACGATTAATGAATGTGGAGTATTTTATTTTCATCCTGCATCTTTGCAAGACAATTTGTTTAACAACGATATATCACAGGTAAAGGTTTTCATCTGTAATAATTAAAAAAAAAACTTCCAAAAATTGTTTCATTCAGTATAATAATCAAAATTATATATTAATGACCTACAACAAACAAATACATTAGTAACATATTAAATTGAAAAATATGTACTTTAGTTTAAAAGCTGTACATTGTATTTAGTGACTTTTACGGACTAAAATTTTTACTAACATTACTTTGCTTATGGCAAAATTTCAATCACCGTCTAGGAATTCAGTTATCATAATTGTTATTAAAAAATAATTTCATAATAATAAACTTTGTATGATCAAAAATTACTAAATCTAAATTAAAAATAACCATTTATTAGCTTAATTTTAAAACATCTTTAAATGTTATCGCACATTTATAAAAATGAAGAATGAACAAAAAGAAAATTACATTCGGTATAAAAACTTTTAAAAAATGTATGACGTATTGCCTACAGATACACTGAAAAAGATTCGTAATTTAAATATTTATTTAAATAGTTCAATGGCACATAATCGAAAAATATTTAAATCATTTCAGAGAATTTGTCTACAGAACTTATTATGATACCTCATGAGAAAACATAATTTCTCTGCTAGCGTACATATTTATATTGTATAAGGTGAGTTTTATTTAAATTTGTATAGTAAATATTGTAAAAAAGACTTAAATATTGATTACAATATGCAACCACAGAATGCATTAGATACACCCCTTTCTTTTGATGCGTCAGTATTTTTATAAGTAGTTTTCACAATGTGCTGTATGCTCATTTTATTTCTCTTACACTAAGGATAAATAACAGTCTTTAAGATAAATAAAATAAGTTGTCATTAAAATTTTTTTAAAAATTTCCAAACAATTTCATGTAAGTAATATAGCATAGTTATACAAGGTAAAAAAATAAGTATTTAGTATGGATATTTTTTTCAGCTCAGGAGATGAATGTGGAAGAACACAAAAATTGCTAGATGTTAGTTTAGTTTCATTTTCTCGGTCTTTTTTGCTATGGCTTTGGATAATGAAAACACTTTTTTTTCTAGTGATCTTAAACATTTTTTTTACAAAATCTGTCTAACCTCATCTTATCAAAAATGTTTCTTACCAAGAAAATCTTTGAGGTTGGAAAGACACTGAATAATGATGCTTGGTAATAGGATCACAGGAAGTAACAACTTTAAACTAAGTGTTTATTACATAAAGTTAATTTGCATTATCATACATACATAAATACATATTTTAAGTGAATACTGTGGTCTCATGGACAAGTTGGTGTAGGATTGTTTGAAATTTATTATGTAAATAGTATTGTAAAATTATGGATATTCATAAATTAGAAATGGATAAATAATATTGGAATTATCTAAATAATTAATGATCTAATGTAAAGATGTCATGTAAAATATAACCATATATGGTGTAAAAGTTTAAATAAAATTTACCACCAAAACACCTCACGTTATAAGGTAAATTTGGAAATGAATCAAAACCCTTAAGGACTAGTGAAGACCTCAGTTAGGGACAATATTAGAGATGCTTTGTTTGAACTCCAGAAGTCTGGTATATAAGTGGGATGTAGGGGAAGAATCAGGGTAGTAAAAAATCAGAGACAACAGTGGCCCTAGTGGGCAGACCTATGATATGCTACTTTAAAGAAGTGCTTTACCGACATATGTAACAGTTATGTATGTAATTGAATTTTTCTGGAAATTAAACTAATATTTTAACTCACACAATCTGTCTAAATTACTCATTTGTTTGATGCATACACGTCAAAGTTGGTAAAGTCAGCCAGAATCACCGTAGACAGATTTTCGAAACAGTAAAACATCGAACTTCAGTATTAAACCAAAAAAGGGAACAGCAATTGAAGATAAATTCATGAGTCGAAAATGGCTTCCAACATACAATTGCAAATAGCATACTTCGATGTTGAAAATCTGAGAAACTGGCCATTATATGTAAAATTAGTTGAGATACATTTCCTGGTAAATAGCATCAAAGAAAATCATATAAAAATAGCTACTCGTTTGGGTTTTTCAGGGATCAAAGTATTGGAAATAGCCAACCAGTTGTGTGAGCCTGATGATCCTGAAACTTTACCATATAATGAGGTAGTCGTGAAATGAACTGCAGAGTTCTGCCCTCTACTGTCAAAACGTATAGGAAGATTACATTTTAGACTATTATGACAGGGAAAAGGTGAAACCTTTAAAAATATGATGCAGTTCTATGCGAGTTAGCAAATAATTGTGCTTATGGCCAGTTCTTAGAAGAAGTGCTTCTCGAACAGTTGTTGCTAGGATTACACAAAATAAAATTCTGCGAACAGTTACAAGTGGACTCAACCATATTATATAAGGAAGCAATAACAAAGGGAATGACACATGAATTAGTAATCGACCAAGCTAAGGAATACATAAATAACACATCACAGCATATACAGTAACAGTCAATCCAGATAATAGTTGAACGAGAAGGGAAAGGCAGGTGCCATAAAGATTATAGGTACAATCGTGTATGCTACTTCTGTTAAAAACTAGTTCATCTCGAGCAAATTTGTAGTCAATCCCAGCAAAAACCTGGTGAGGGATTTCAACCAATTAAGTTTAAAAAAGCAATCCCCGGAAATGTACGATATAAAAGCATTAAAGAGCACAAAGTCCAAAATTAAGCAAGCATTATATATAGAAAAAAAGCATTTCAAAATGGAAATACATAGCAGCTTGGAATTTTCTCTTATGTGTTTAACCTATTCATGGGGTTCTCTGGTCATAGTCAAGCTGACTTCAAGTTTCTCGAACTCCATCATTTTTCATACTACCATTAAGGATTTACACCCTTTTTAAAGGTTAAAAAAAGTTTGGTAAGATGTTGCTCTCTTCTCAATTATTTTACAAGTAAAAAATCAATAATATTCAAATTTTAACTTAACAATGGAAGAGGGCAGTCTATTCTTGATGCTGATTGGCTGTTACCCATCAAGAACAAAGAAAACCACTTCTCAACAAAAATGAACAGCTTTTGAAATTTTTTGTCAGAGAATGAATTTGAACATTAAAAAATCTATCAAATATTTATGACAGCCAATACACAATATATGTCACACAATAGATTAACCATTAGTAGTGAAAAAGTGAATAAATAAAGGATGGAATATTAAAGTGTTTGATATTGAAGGGGGAGTATGTAATAGAGTCATAATTTCTCTATAGTAAAAATGATTAGTAGTGTAATGGTGAATTGTAATAAAAGTAGAAAGTATAGTGAAAGATGTGGATGGAGAATGAATGAGAAAAATAAGTTCGAAAAATGTAAAATAAAAGAAAAAGACATTATGGAAAAGTTTGTTGAAGGTGGATATAAGAACTGCTGTTGTGAAGTAAAAAAATTAGCACAGAGGGTGTTAAGTGAGAATATTGAGAAGAATGAAGTAATATAAAAATGAGAACTAGTAAAAGTATAAAATAAAGGGGGAAAGTATGCACATAATATAAATGTGCTATTAAAAACAAAAAAATTTGAAAACGATTTTAATATTTAGTTGGAAAACTATTCAAATAAAAAGAAGTTGGATAAAATAGCTAATTATACAGATAGAATGAAATTAAATTGTAAATTAAGGGACGATATTAATAAAAGCTGAAAAGATGGAGAAAATTTTTTGGAAATATATTAAAAGGAATGTGGAAAAGACAGATGTAGTATTACTGAATGATGCAGAGACAGAGAGTGTTGTACTAAAAAGAATTTAGAGACAAGATTAAATAAATATGTAATGGATATAAAAAAATATGTTAAATGTGAAGGACAACATCTAGTAATGGATATATTAGTTTTACAAAATATGAACTGAGGCAGGGAAAAAAATGACCAGTGAATACGGAAATGGTTTAGATGGATATCTAGCAGAGATGCTGATGAATTTGGGAAATAACACCAAGTAAAATGTATTATCATGTCGTAATAAGATGGCACAGATGACAAAAATTCCGCATAGTTTGAATAACACAAAAGTGCTGCTATTATTTAAAGAAAAAATAAGGGTCAAAGAAAGATAAATAATTATAGACGGACAGCAATAACATTAGTGTTGTAAATAGTTTTTGCATATATGGTCACCGAACGGGTGTCCAAATGATTGAAAAAAATAATATAGGGGAAAAATGAAAGGAAGTTTTAGAATGGATAAGCATATAGGTGATAGTTTATTTGTAATCACACAACTTACAGATATGAGTAGGAATAAAGGTAGGCAGTTAGATATTGTCTTTTTACATATAAAAAAGGCATATGATACAGTAAATAAAAATAAATTATGAGTATGTTTAGTAAATTTAGAAATGAATGTAGATTTCGAGGATTTTATTAAAATATTGTATTAAAAACTATTATTATACATATATCAATTAAAAATATAGAATCAGCTAGAGTTAAAAATGGTGTGGCATTAAGGCAAGAATGCCCTATGTCATCTATTTTGATTTTGTTATATTTGAGAATAGTGGGGAGGGCAATAAAAATACTATGAAGAGAGTTAGAGATACCATAAGTAGATGACAAAGGAGTGTATATATTATCAGGTCATTTACTTGCTGATGGTATTTTCTTATGTACGGAAAATAGGGATGATATGGAAGCTGTGCTGACGACTTGCACAGAAGTGGGTTAAGACATATAGTTTAAATTTAGTGAAAAAAATCAAAATTAATGATGGTAAATGCTGGGGAGAGAGAAGATAAATATTTTTTATTGGCAATATAAAGTTAAATGTGGGGAATAGGTACAATTATTTTGGGCATCATCTTAAGTAAACAGAGGAACTGCTTGGATGATTGGCAGAAAAAAAAGATAAATAAAGCACCAAAAAGAAGGGGACTGAAATAAACTAACAGTGTTTATATATATTAAATATGATATAGACTATTCTTTCTTATTGCATTGCCAAATGTATACCATATAATATTAAATTTTCCATTCACTTTACTACTATCACACAATGTTTTATTTACCACCATTTTTTACAGTTTATAGTTTCAATTCTCCCAGCAATCGTCTTCAGAACTTTATACCTCCTAGCATCAAATTCCAAATTCAAATTTCAAAATTTTTTAAAGTTTGAATTTGGCAGCCAAGACTAGGAGATATAAAGTTCTGAAGAAGATTGCTGGGACAATCAAAACTGTAAACTATTAAAAAAGGTGGTAAATAAAGCATTGAATAACAGTAGTAAAGTGCATGGACAATTTAGTATTATATGGTATAAAATATGATATTGCAAGAATTGTATGGTGTAACGGTCAGATTTGTCTATCTCGCTAACACACTGCAGACTTCAAACTACAAACATGAAACTGAACATTCTAGGAGGGGTTGCCTTCTAGATATCCTAGGTTCGAATCTAAAGTCTAAATTCCACAGCGCCACCTATGTGATAACACAACTGATGCTACTCATAATATATCTTTTTACCGTTGCCTGGTGGTCAGGGAGAAACAAAGAGACTCTATACTAAGATATAAGCTTGGGTTTTCTAACTAACATCTATGAATGGTACAAAAGAAATTATAAAGATAGACTGAGACAGTGATATGGATCAATAAACAAAGGATCAAAATTGGTTTTAAAAGATTTATTAATATATATATATATATATATATATATATATATATATATTAATAAATATTATAATATATATATATATAAAGCCGACTGTCTGCATATGTTAGACAGTGATGCTTACTAAAATGATAGTTAAAACAACATTCCAGACAATTTACATTTGGAGGTTGTTAAATACATGGTCTATACCTCGGGCTAATGTAATATTACAGTAATGTGCCTAAAAGAGTTTGTGAAGATGTGCGAGGCACTTTGAGTAAATTAGAAAGAGTTTAATAAAATATTTTGCAACATTAAAGTTTAATACAACACTTCTTGAACTCAAGAATAGCACGGACTAATGCTTGTTAAGCTATAAGGTGGGGACGTAACCAAGGCATTTATATTTATAAACATGAAGGCATAAAACACCTTGGCAGCAAAATTATCTCACTTAAAATAGAAGAAATGGTTAGGAAAATATCTTCTTGCTGGCCAGTTGTAAAATTACAAAACAAACAACAACTGTAGCTTCTTGAATCAGGGATAATAAAACAGTTACTGTCCTGCCGGAAACCAACATACCCAGCACGAACGTCTGAGCAGTAATATTCTAATTACTGTCATTAAAACGCCGCAGGACTGCTGCGCATAATACTACATTCAAAGTAAACGTGGTTGATCTCACCCACAAGACATCAACAGATATTTGATTATGATCTTACATAATCCAGAAAGAAATAGACTATTTTCAGACAACCCGAAGAAATAACTTGACAAATAGCCAGCAAAAAGATTTTGTTGTTTGCACAAACAGCGCAAACGAAACATGTTTAAAGATTCTTTATTGTACAACTAAGGGCAGGTAAATAAATACAGATTATGAAAACTGCCAATGTGTTTTGTAATAGTTAACAAAATAATCAGGTATATATTAAACATATAAAATACAATCACCTTATGCACTCCCTGATAAATGAAAATTGCAAACAAACTTGGAATCTTAAAACTAAGATTCCAAGACACACTTTAAATACTAGAAAAGAGTACATACAGATAATAAATAATTAAAAAAAAACAATACCATTTTAAAACATATTTATCATTAGATTGAGCGGAGATTTAATTAAATGCAATTTATTTACCATGGCTAGAATAGGAAAAAGTTTAGCTTACGGTAAGGCAGAGTCCTAGTGATTTGGTGATGAGTGCGCACTTTTGATAATAGTTCATCTTTCAGGTCCTTTGACAGCGGCAAGGTAGAGGCAGTGTTTATTTTAGAGGTTCATGGCATGACTGAAGAAGAGCTGGTAGGCATGGGTCCATCCTTTGTTTAAATTAGCAAGACATTCTAATGATGGCAAAACTCACAGTGGTGGATTTTGACATCTTGCACACCAACAAGGTTTGTCAATAATTATTTAAGTTTTAGTAGGAATTAAATATCCAAACAGCTACTCACAATGGTATCTCTTTGCAGGCTATAATCCAAGTGTGTCTAATAATCTCTCTCTCTCTCTAAAAATTGGTGGGCTATCCTTGCCTTGCTACATTTCCCGCACAAAACTTTCATTAGTGTCCATTCTATATTCCAGGCAGGGCAAATATTAATTTCCAGCTCAATCTAATTTAAGACTTCCAACCAGGGATAATTGAAACAAAAACGACAAATACAAAACTAAATCTCCGCTTTTTTTTTAGAATTAACTTTAAAAATAATTACAATAAAAGCAACAGGCATATATAATTAGCAAGCTTGTCTGTTTTTAATCAAATTGATTAAAACAGGCGGTGAAAGTAAACTATTTTAAAATCAATTTTGTAAACAAAGTAGTGATCTACTTTAAATATAAATGTGTGTGTGTTTTAAATAATAATACCGATTTTAGCATTAGACATTTAATGAAAATGAAGTTGTTTTTCCTTTATTAATTTTAGTAATAAAACCATTGAATCGGAAATCAATCTGGCTCAATATATATATAGTCTACCATATGGTGTATCATACACATATACTGAAAAAAGAATGTCCAAAGTGTTGGACAACAAATGTAATAGTCTCCGATTGTCCCAGTTGGAAGCAATAAATGTAATAGATTGGAATATGCATACAAAGAAAGATCTTAACAATTTAAATTAATCCAATTTTGAAAAATCCAAATGTTATAGATAGTATAATTTAAATGAAGAAAGATAAAATTAACTCAATTATATTTAAATAAATTGTTTATCTGCCCTTCCAAATAGCTATACATGAAATAAATCCAAAATCATACAGAGCAATAATAAGACCTATCATTATAATTTATTCTCAGGGTTAATTTGACTAACTAACAAAATATATACTAGAAACAAAGGGAATTTTATTGAATCTAATATACACATTAAATAAGTAAACTTATGTATATCTAAATATATAAACTAACACTGACTTGTATAAGTGACTTAAAAATTAAATAATAACTAAATTAAAAAATTATTCATTAAATTATGAATAATTTAATAAGCTTCCTAATGACTCTGGCACTAAAAAAAAAATAAGAATAAAATATTAATACCCTTCCAAATAAACTACAAAGTCATTGCTTATAAAACAAATGGTACATACTTTATTTCTAGATTATGGTTTGATTTTTAAATAGTATTTGTATTTTAAATATTTTTTTTTAAATACAAAAAAAAATTATATACTTACAATAAGTATATATATTAAATAGACAAAGACATTTGTACTCTATAAGTATATATTAGTATAACCACAAACTAATATTTATATTTTCCAAATATTCAACTTTAAAAAAAAATATTAAATCAAATAAATAAAGGTATATTATATACAGCAAATATGTGAATTGTTGTTTATGTTTTGCATAAGAGTTATTATATGAAGTTAAAATGAAAATAAATAAATAAATAAATAATTGACTGGTAAAATATTGTAAAAGTAATAAGGTAGATAATAGATATGCTCTCAAAGCTAGGTTAATGGATTAAATATCACTAAATCAAAAGGAATCATCAAAATGCACTCCACTACATTATAAAAGGTTTACATACTATATACACTTTTGAACCATGCTTACTGCTACAAGCATTGAATACTCAAATTTATTATTTATAATGAGGCTCACTCAGGCCTATAAATATAACATTGCTTTGACTACTCAGTCAATTAGTGCTAACTTATCACTTAATATAAATATGCAACTTATTTCACATAATTTTTTTATTTGTTATCTTATACACATACACACAAAAAAAATATATAATGACAATTTCTAACTGACAGATAACTTTTAATAAATCAGTTCAATCCATGATCCCTAAGAACATATCTATTTATCAAATAAATAAAAAATATTAAAAGAATTAAGTTATATAAATAATAAAATTTTAATAGTAAAATTTGTAAAGACAAATCAAAACTATTATAAAAGTTTATAATAACTTATATGCAATTAAAACATATATTATTTGTACTTAATATTGGTTTTACAACATTTATAAAATATTTGTTTTATTAAAACAAGACACATTAAATAGAATAAAATCAATACCTATAATTAATGCATCACTTTTTTTAAATTTAAAATATATATATCAATCATATATATATATATTGTACCTGTCGAAAAACCCACCAAAAAAGAACTGCAAGTCGGATCCAAACTCAGCTGAACCAAAACTGAATTCAAACCCAACTCAACAGCTCAGATTAGTAGAAATCTAAATCGATGGCACAGTGTTATGCACCAAGAAACTAGCTCAATGGTTGGTGAGGATCAGAGACTCCTGAACTGACATTAATATCTGATAATAAACTGACTAAAAATAATTTTAAATCGAATCATATGTATATGTTCGGGTTGCCAACACAGATAGCGAGTTTTAACATTAAAATACTTATGAAAGAATTAAGAACTAAGAAACCAAGTGTGTTTAGAAAATATTTAATAATAATAATTTGTTTGGTTTGAATTTTAAATAAAGATTAAATTAATTAATTCTAGTCCTTAAACAAAGTTTATAATTATAATACGAGTGGCAGTCCTTATTATATGCCAATGAATAATACGCAAGATTTGAAAGTCTATGTCTATGCCCCCAACAAGAAAATAAAGGCAGATAAAGGTATTCATTAGTAAGGGAAATTATTACTCTAATTTTTTATGAAAGAATGTGATATTTATTTTCACATTCACAAATCCATTCATGAAGAGCAAGATACGTATTTTAGGGCATAACTTTAATCTTTATTGGAAAACTTATATAATTAAATATAACTGAGAATTTGTTTAACATTAATTTAAATCACTTCATCATGAATTATGAGCATCAGAGCGGGCTTTACTGGAACAGAGAGGTAACGGTGCTAACGAATTATGAGCTATAAAATGAAATTGAAGGATAATAGCTAGTCGATAATCGAAGTCTTATGGTGGCTTGCGTCTGACAAGTCTTATGCCCTTTGACTAATATGAACAGCAGAGGAAGTGCTTTCTTCCTCGATAATTTAAAATAACAGAAATATGATCACCGACCAGCCTAACGGAGCAGAAGATTGCCCTACATCAGCAACATTTGAAGATCATGACTTGATAGTCATCATTTGAATACTAAAACCCATATATAATGCTCTATGTGATGACTTGATCAATTAATTAAAGTCAAACAAGCTTTTAATGAAAACTATTTTAAAGTATTTGCAAATCATATTAATTATGCCCCAATCATCATGCCCTTCCTGAATCTAAATAGCAATTAACTGAAATTTAAATTAGAGTATATTTAGTTGATTCCTTTATCGACTCTTTTGCAGAAAACATTTTAAGATTATATATAGGAATAATTATCATTAGCCAATTATAAAAATAGTAAACATGTAATAATTTCTTTCGACTCGATGATTGATAGAACTTATAAATTTAGTTCTAATGGGCAAGAACTACTATTAGAATTAATATTATATTATTTGTGTGAGGCAAATAGAACAAAGGAGTTCATTGAGTCGAAAGATTATTGGCATATAATTAAAAATAAACGACATTAATAAAGCACACAAATATATATAATATAATAAATGAACTGCCAAGTAAGAAAAGGGAAAGTTTAAAGACTACAGGTTGAGAGAATTATGATATAAGTTTACAGTAGCATGAATAAAAGGTTATATAAAGATTATTACATTAAAGAATAAAAGAGCTCTAAAAGGGAGTGTAAAGTAAAGTTCGAAACTGGCCAAAAAGTTTAAAGTTCATTTGGAAACATATTACCCAATTCTTCCAGGACTGGTTCTTAGTTTACACGTACAGGTTGGTAAAAATGTAGGCATGCATGTAGTTGATTACTTGAACAGCATTTTAGTGGCTTTTCATAATTTTAGCAGCATGATTGGTCTGGAAAAGATTCAGCAGCTTCATTTAAGATTTTAGGGGACTTCAGGAACAATAGCCAGATTCCTGATGTTTTAGCCCTTCACCATGATCGAAACACTTTTTAAACTTATGATTTTTAAACACATAGAGTTCACTGCAGCTCTCTACAACAAAGATGGCTGTCCTCCAAACATTTCAGAGCTATATATCTGTCCTCTGATGCCTTCAGGCTAGTGCTTCTTTCATTATCAATGTTTTTAGATTCACCGTTGTTTTTAGATACATTCCTTCGATAAGGCTTTCAAACTCATTAACCTGAATTCATTTTCTATTTAGAAAATGAATTCTTAAAATCAGAAAATGATTTTAATTAGGAAATCCTTATCTTTTTTTCTAATTAATAAAACTTTAACTTTTGTTTTTAGAAAGGGAAAATCTGAAAGCTTATCGAAAGAATGTAGCTTTTAATCATTAAACTTTAACAAATTATTTAAAAATAAAACCAATCATTCCCGACACAATGAACCTTTTAAACAATTATATATATTTAAATATTTACAAATATATATACACACAATCCACGCAGTTATAATATATAAATTCATGAATAATTCTATCATGAATTTATTAATAGAATTGATCAATTTAAATCTGAAACTAATTAATTTTAATACACATTTGATTTTATGGAAATTAGCGTGGATTGAATGTATAAAGCCCCATTGCATCGGAAATTCAAGGTTAGTACTAGGGTTTGAAGTGGGCTTATGGCTAGATGTCATGAAGCTAGGATTGAACTCAGATCCAACTGCTTCAATATATATATATATCATTTAAATTATGAAATTATTTATTACCCTTTAAGGTCTAATTATTTTGTTATTTTACTTCTTTTCCTTCTTAATACTTGAATGCATTCTATCCCAGATTGAATTTTGAAGAAAATATCATGTTAATGAAATTTGTCAGTTCCTAGATGCATGTATATTTTTATTTTCCAAGATTTCTTTTTTTTTTAAATTGAAATGTTGAATTTAATATGCTGATTAATTTCAGTTGCTTCCAAATTATTATTAAATTTATCATTGTAGATCTTTAGATAGCTATCTTAAATTTCAGCTTAAGGTGCAATGGAAATTTATATGTTGAATTATTGCTTAGTTTCTTTTAATTGCTAGGATAAAAAAAAGAAGATCACAGTTAAACCTTGAACTGCAATATATATATATATATATATATATATATATATATATATATATATATATATATACTATACCCCAATATTATTGATGTGTTTAATTCCAGTAGTTTATCCAATTACTTTGAAGAATATTATACAGAATATACAAAGTAAAACTACCTTTTTCTCCTTCAGTTTTATTTAATAATCAATAATGGCTATTTTTTTATCTGTTGTTGTTGTTGTCTTTTTTTTCATGTGCCACTTAACCCTTTAACTGTCCAATTGTTCATTCGCTGGAGGTGGTATTTCTCAATTTTTTTGTTCCCGTTACAAAAAAAATTATTTTTTTTTTAAAATTAATTGACCGATTTTTAAATTTTTTTTTTTTATTTTAGTTTTTAAAAAGTATATTATAATTTTCACATTATAATAAAAAAATAAATTTATTTAAAATAAAATTTTTTTTTTAATTTTTTTAAAAATTTGTTTAAGTGTAAAAAAAAAAAAGGAATTTTATTTTTGTTTATTTTTTTTTTATTTAAATAAATAATTTTTAGTAGTCTTGAAAACAATTGTTGACATATGTTTATAAACAATAATATTCTAAATATAAAAAAATATTAATCATATAAAGAATATTATATCAAAAATTTATTTAATAGCTTTAAAAATAAATAAATAAAGAGATAGATAAATAATAAGTAACAACATTGTATTTTTTTAATAATCACTTAAAATAAAATAAGCTTTTTTATAATTAATAATTTATATGCTTTTATTTATAAGATTGGTATATACGCATATTAATTAGAATATCTCATTATTATCATTTAAAATCTGACCATTAAAAAAATAATAATAATAATTAAAGTGATGTACCATCAATATATACACAAAATAATAAACCCAAACAACACTAACTATAACTAATAACCATAAGCAATAATAGCATTAAATGTATAAATTCAAATCAATGAGATTTTTTTTAAACCAAAAATAACACTTTATTAAAATAAAGTTGGATTTGTTGGTCTTTTACAATATATATATATTAAGATGGATGTTTTGCTACATCACAAGCAACCGAAAGTACTTCTGCGGATTTAAAGATTGTTTGAATTGTTTATAAACCGTTTAAAAATATTATTTCAATTATAATTACAATATTATTTTTAATTAACGGATATTTTTATTTATTTTACATATATATATATATATATATGCGTGTATTTGAGGAGGATATCAACTAAAATTTCTGTCTGTAAATTTATTCTAAAATTAAACATGTATTGTAAAAGTAAGATCATATGTATACAAACTCAGATACGAATTGACAGAATAATTTTATTTAATGAAATAAATCTCTAATTTTTGGTTTTTTTTTTAAATAAGAAATATTTAACCATATTTTTATGAGTCTGTATTAATTGAAATTATGCATAAACACAATGGTTTGACACAGTCCTGAGAATATTTTATCTCTGTTGGTAATTGCTTCTTTGTTGTTAACAACTAACATTACTAGCACATCAATAAAAAGAATTAAGATTCAAACACAAATAGTTACTTGCTAACATTAAGGACAGGATCTTTCCCCTAAGCCTTGGTTAGATGTGTGCATTATAATTAACATCTAACATTATTAGTGCATCAATAGAATTTTTTTAAAAATCAAATATTTTAATAATCCCCATGCTTCCTCTTTCTTTGTTATTCTTCATATAAATAAAGATACAATAAAAGACAAATGACCCCAAGATGCATCTCATGCTGAAACCGCACTCATCAGTTGGTCCAGGTCATATATATATATATATATTGTACATATGTGAAACTTTATCTGGCTCCATCAGGTGCCAGAGTTTATCTTAGCTTTACAATTTATTTGTAATTGTCTGATTTTTTTAAAAAAAATAATGATAAAAATAGAAGAAATTAGTTAGTTAATGAATAAAATATCATAATAATAGATAATATTGTAATATTTAATAAATTGTATGTGATTATGGGTCTAAAATTAGTAGTATGTTGGTAATTAGTTTTATAGGAGATACAAGATAGTAGTTTTCTTAAAGTAAATATTGGGTTAGTTTTTAAATTAATAAATAATGTTAAATGTATTATAAAATAACTTATGGTTTTGTTTATTTCTAGTTTATAACCTATAAATAAGTTAATATTATAAATAAAATAAATAGTATCAAATTGATTTAAAAGTAATCTTTAAGTTTTATTAAAGCAGTCAGATAATATTTAAATGTTTAATCTAAATCAGCATTAACCTGTTATTTCTAAAGTAATATTCCTTAATATTTTTATTTGTAGTCACTAAAAAAGTTGTAATTAATTAGTATAGGTCAGATTTAAAGTCATCTCTGTGTGTGGGCATGCATGGAGATGTATGAAGTAAATGAATAAATAATAAATTTAACTACAATATTGATTAAAAACAAATAAATGAAAAAAAATCATTATAATTAAATATTTAAAAGGTATATTGATAAATCTAACTAGTTTAATTTTTATATTCATTGCTATTTTGTTTTATGTAATATAATGTTATATAAAAAAAATAATAATTAACTTGTAATTTAGAAGCAGTTAAACCACATGAGTTTCAAATAATTAGATCAAAATTGCATCAGTAATCAGTTTCTCAGCTGATCTAAAAAAAGTTACAGTTAAATATAAAATAACTTGTATTGATTGGTTATAATAAAAGAAGTTGACATAAAAATTGAGTGAGGGGTAGAGATTATCAGAATATATAAATAGAAGGTTGAATTGTGTTTGGTGTGTGTGTGTGTTCTTGAATCCTGAAACTTTTATTTTTCCTCAAAAAGCAAGTTCTAATTTTTTTTAAAAAAAAAAATATTTTCTTGTTAAAACAAAAGTATGTTTAAAAGTATATCTAATTGTTCTAAAATTGCAATGAGCAACTGCTAGATTCAAAGGTACCTATTTTTTGATATTGACTTTCAATTAACTGTTAAAGCTATAGTAAAAAAATGTTTAAAGGAAATTTTATGTCTTATGTCTTATCTCTTAATTGCATGATTTATATCTACTAGAAAATAAAATTAAAATATCAACAGTATCTTTATTGCACTGAACTTTTATAGTCAAAAAATACTTAGTTATTATTTATGTAGCCTGGAACTTAAATGAGGAAAATTGAAAGTCATTTGTTTTGAACTTTATTATAGTTAAAATGTGTCAATCTCCTTGTTTTAAATTCATTTAAAACTGATTTTAAGTACAGAGATTCTATTAATGATACCTGATATTAACTCCAAGATATTCCTGTTAAAATAATTGCTTGTTTTTAAAATGATTTTTATAAAAGAGAAAAATATACTACACTAAATTAAGGAAGGATAAATTTTATCTGTCAAATGTATAGTATAATTATAGTATTAATTTTTCCTAATGTTCAACTAGAAATGCATTATTCATTATAATAGATTAATTGTCTACTTCTAAAACAATTGGACAAAATGTTATAAACTACAATTATTAAGGATGAACTTTTTATCTGTCAAATGTATAATGAACTGTTATATTTGCCATTATCTATACGTAAATTTGTGACATATATTCCTAACTCCTAATCAGATGAAATTTTATAATTGCAAAATAAGCCTACTCTTATGTTGAAAAGAGTAAAGAAAAATTATTTGGAAACAAATCTTAAAATATTATATGAAATTTTTTTTAAAAAAAAACAAAAAGCTGTTTTAAAAAAATGTGTTCATTTAAAAGAAAAAAATGGAATTAAAATAAGGCTATATTATTGTACATGTAAACCTGGGATCTTATAATAATGTTCTCAGCTGAAGAATTTGTTTTACATATTCTAATGCTGGCTTATCCTTATTATTTTAATGTTTTTAGTATAGTGCTCTTTGAACCATAAAAATATCTTTAAAGGAAGAAATTAAAATATCTTCAAAGAACTATTAAACATATTTCGTTTTTAGAAATCATTGCCATGCTTATAAATGTTTGACCAGAAGCTTTGTGCCATCTGATTAATAAATTATCTTTAATAAATTACATACATATCTTGAACAAAAGGAAGAGAAATAGAGAGGAAGCTGAAACTATGAACTGAAATTGCTGTATATTTTTTTTACTTGCATTTTATTCCTGGAGATTTTAAATATCTCAGTCTTAGCTTATTTATATGTGGTATATTTCACTGTTTTATTTTAAATCAGCCAAGAAGTTTATCAGAGGGTTTCCATTCATTTGTTTTATAAATGCTACATCAATAATAACTGCTAATATTTTTATATGCATTGAGAATTAATATTCTTGCATTTAATTTGCAATCTTTTAAATGTCCACTAGTCACCATATTTTAGTATTTAATATTTTATTATGTGTGCATTGTATCTTTGCCTAGAATTTTTATATGCATTTAATTTTAAGTAATTCTTACATTAGTCGGTTGACATAGTTTGCATTGTTTGTTCTCTCATTGAATATACGTGTTGTATTTTTAAAATTCTTAGTGATATCTTAGTTCATGTGAAGTCTATATCTTGTTGTTAGTTTAGTATTTGTTAGTCTTATAGAGATAGGCTTTGTTAATTATTATGAGTATGTTTAATGGAGTAGACAAGGTTCTCCATCCTTATTGTATTGCTTTTCCATGAGGTGACAATGCTTGTTCCGATTGAGAATTATTGTATACCAGATACTTGTATTCCTAGTGATTGTGATCACATTTTTGAAGTATTGATATGCCATGAGAGAGGATCATACATTCCTGGTGCATCTTTCCTGTTCTTGATGTGCTGAGACAAGGTCCAGGCATCCTGTTTTCTGCTTCAAAGATATGTATTTTTGGAAGCCACCACATTCTTATTCAGCTCTGTGGAGCATATATGTACTTATTTTGGCCTATCACTCATGATAAATTAATGCTAGTTTTGCCACAGTTTGTGATGTTGCATTTGTTTTTAGATATGTGATTACAAGATATGTTTGTTTGAGGAAATTTGCTTCTTCAGGTTGTGTTAGCTATTTTAATGCTTACAGGTATATCAATGTCTTAATTGTGTGGTTATGATAGTTTTATCATCCACAAACCAACCAACAATAATTTATATTTATTTTTAAGTATGTAAATTATGCATATGGTATAAGTGGCAATTCACACATACTAATTTTAATATGTTCATCCAGAGTTTTCACCATTGGATTTGTAATTCTTTTAAATTTTTTAATTTTAAAAACATTTATTGTAATAATTTTATGTGGACAGAATTTATTTAAAAGGTGTATAAATGACCTCTGATGAGTGAGTAGCCCATACATCTAATTTACTTTAAAGTTAGCTAGAAATTTGCTTAAATACATCACTAGCTATAATAATAGTAATATCAGTGTAACTAATGACAATTTTTAAAAAATACATGCTGTATATGCTAGTCCCAGCTAAGCGTTTGCTTAGCTTAGGGTAATAAATATAAACATCTTAGTGTGTTGTTCTGATTTTTAAATGACACCACAATATTATTAAATATGCCAATAAAAATAGAATTATGTTTGTTAAACTTAGACCATTGTAATTGAAGTATAAAAATTTGTTAAAAGAGATTAAAATTTAATATCAAATAGCCTCTGCTTGCTCTTGTATGTATTCATTTATTTATTTTATTATTTTGTTTGTCAAAATAAACAGCTTTAAAAGAGTTTAAGATGAATACTCAATAACTTAGCAAATTGTTATAATCTTGTGAACCAAAAATAAAGTTTAAGAGTCAAAATGTTTTAAACAGATTACAGCGCTATGTTGGCAATGTTTATTCTAGCAATTTTGTTTGTAAATATTTTCTTTATATTGTTATTAATAAGCCATATTATTATTATTTTAAAAGGTTTTGTTTCTGTTTGTTTCACTTTTATATGAAAAATATTATTGTCTTGAATTCAAAAGTTCATAAAAATATCATAAAGTATATCAAATATATTTTATACTGGTTTAAATGATATAAAGCCATGCTAATCTAAGTGATTCTCAGATTGAATCACAGTAACAGATAATTACATTATATCAGATACTTAATTGAATGTTCATTTAAAAGTTGATTTTTAAATTATCATTATATCTTCTCAGACTGAAGAGTATGCAATGAGATAAAGAATATTAGTGCTTCAAAGGAGTATTATTTACTCTTTTTAAAGCTGTACATTATCTTACATTATCTATCATCATCTTATATGTTTAAAGAATTATAATCCATCTGCATTTAAGGTCCTTAGTAGGTTGTCTGTGAGTATGGGGAAAGACATAAAAACTATCCTTGTCCTTTTCCTTGCTCGAGTGATGTCTTGGGTAAAAGGCCATAATTTGTTTAAATTTAAATTAACTCATCAAATCTTTGGATTATTATTTGTTTTGTTTATTACTCCATGATTGAACATAAGTTAGTTATTTTATGGTTGGCCAAGATATCACTCACTTGTTATTTATCCTAGCAATTATTTAGTAGGCAACTTAAACTTTTATTTTGCACAAGAGTTTTAGTTTTAAAACCCCTGAGAGTATTGATTCTTGTTGCCTTGTTAGAAATAATTTAGTGAGATAATCCTTCCAAACAATGTATCATTTATTCTTATTCAGTGTATGATCTGATGGTAGGCCGATTTTAATAACTATTAACTAATGACTTAAATTATCTTTTGTATTGTTTAGTGGAAGATTATTAATATGCCATAATAGTTATATTTGCATTGGTATTGGATTTGGTCTCTATCTGATTATACATCTCTGGATCATCATTCTTTCTTAAATTTATTGGAACCCCACTGAGCCAAGTCATTAGGAGTCTCTAATAATAATTCCACACTATCTTATCTTCATCTCCATCCTTTCATCTTCATCGTCATTCATCTTCATTTCATCTCATTTTTTTCTCTCTCTTCCTTTCTTGCTTCACCTACCCCCCTGTTATCATTCTCTTCAGGTTACAATATATATATATATGTTTATTATTATTATTATTATTATTATTATTATTATTATTATTATTATTATTATTATTATTATTATTACATGAAGAGTATTTATTTATTGTGAATTGTCACATATTTATTTACAAACACCAAACTTGATCCATTCACAATCTCGACTTCATAGATTTTTGATAAACCTAACTATGTTTATCATTAATCAATTATTAAACTAGAGTTTTTCTCTAGCACAGATATAAACTTTAATCCAAGTCAAATATTATTATATCTAAATTGTTACACATACACAGCTTTTAACCTTCCTTCTTGTCTGTGTATTATCTTATCGATTATTTTAATAATCTCCATACTTCCTCTTTTTTTTATTCTTCATGTAAATAAAGATGCGATAAAAGACAAATGACCCCAAGATACATTTCATGCTGAACCAGCACTCATCAGTTGGCCCATGTCACCAGCTCTCATATATATCTTTATTACTTGAAGAATATTTATCTATGGCAAATTGTCACATCATTATTTATAACTGCCAAACTTGCTCCACTCACAACTATGAGTCGTCACTCATAGAGAATTGTTAAAAAAAAAATCTCACAATAAAAAAATAAAAATCGGAATGGTTAAAATTGGATTATTAGTAAAGTTTGATGTGAACTATCCTGAAATTTGCTATCCTATATGGGCCAAAAGCTTTTCTATATGCAAGCAAATTAAATCAAAGAACCTGACTTAAAATTAGACTCATTTGTGTCTGTATGTGTAGTTCAGACCTTCAAGATATTATAGGCAGCCCTGATATTTCCATTAGAGCTTGATTTTGATAAAGCAATATCTCTACTGTCAGACTTTTTCTGACCAACATTCTTAATTATAATGCAGAGATATAATTTCACTCTCGTTACATGGAATGAAGAAACAGTGAGAGAGAGTTCTCTACTAATCTCATAAAACTATTTCTGAACTATGATTTTAAGGACTTTTTAAATGAAGGCCTGAGCATGTGTTTCATTTGTAGAATGACAGACCTCAATCTAAAATCAAGCTGTTGATGACCTAATATCATGCCTTCTTTATGGACCCTGATATTACATTTTATTTAGCTATCTCTCAGCTAATTCAGAGTTGACAATGTGTCAGGTGATTCCATTTCCGAGAATAAATTACAGGATTTATTTTGCAAACAGAAAATTGAGTCAAATAATTATCCAGCAAATAAAAAAACTGCCAGAATAAATAGGGAAAAACAAATGAAATACTTCATTATAGATGTGACAAAGCAAAATACTTTCACACCAAATATTAAATCAAGGATAGAGTGTATAGATATTGTAAGCATGCTGGTCACATAATAGTTGTTTGTTTTTAAAAGAAATAATTTAATTAGATTAGAAAAGAGTGAAAGATTCAATCCCAGAATTCTGGAAAGGCAATGTAAAATCAAATAAAATTAATAATGTCATTATATATATACATTTAAATGAGAGGAATCGATTTGCTTTTACATGCAGATTATTGTTAATAATATGACAATAACAATGGAACTGCATCCTGGGTCTGTATTGGTCATAGGATCCAAAAATACATTGGTCATCATTAATAAGAAAAATAATCATTGTCTGCATCCTATCAGGAGAGGAAGTATTATCATGTCAATCAAATATTATGTTTGTGTCAAAGAAGAGTCAAATTTACTATGATAGTAAAACAATTTATTTATCTCTTGTTGTGTCTTCTGATAAAAATAACTTATTAAGCCAGAATGGTTCAATCACTTAGGCTTTATAGTGGCTAAATTGTACCAGCTCAAGTAAATAAAATGAAAACATTATTGGGTTTAAATTCTAAGACAAATTATGCAAGTAAAAGGGCTGAGGTGCAAATAGGCACCCTGGTTTTATGTTGCATACATATTTAAACCACCAAATGGGTTACAGAAGTTATGATCAAATTAAAAGTATCACAAACAGTGGTTTTTCAAATAGTTGATGAATAGCAACATCATAGGTACAGAATTCAGATAAGGTTGAACTGATGAAGACTGCTGGACAGTCGAAACTGTAAGAAAAATAAAGAAGTTTTTAAGAAAATTTGTTTGCATTAAAGTGTATATGAAAGAACTGTTGTAAGCAATATATATATATATATTGTGCCCTTTTGTATGGGTCTCCATAAATTGTTGTATCAATCTATTTAAAAAATTTTAAATTTAAGATATATTTAACTATATGATGTTAATTTTGTTTATAACAATCTTTTAAAAAGTGTAACTAAAGTAATTCATGAGTATTTGATATGTGAAAATTGTGCTGATGTTTGAGAGAGACATTTCAATGGGAATGATAATGGTATATGGTTGGGAAAACTGGCCATGATCAATACTGCATTAATAAATTTAATAAATAAATGTTTAAAGTTAAAGTTTTAAAAGACAAGTTAAAATTAAATGCATATATTTATTGTTGATAAAAATTAATATTTAATAAATGAATATAAATATTTTAATTATTAGTAGTACATAATAGAAGATTAATATTTGATTTTAATAATATCGAAGTATTATTTTAAAAGTTGTTATAAGATATTATTTATTTTAAAAATATTTATTTTTAAAAAATGAATTGTTAGTTTATTTTTAGATTATTACAAGCGTTTGTAGCTTTGTTGTAAAAAAACAGATGTTAATTAGACACATACACACATGCTTGGGAGTTTTTTAGTAAAGTTGCAAAGCTATTTTAAAAATTCTGTTATAAAATTTATAAATATTATTTTGGCTATCATGAAATAAAAATAAAGATAATTAATGTGAAATATTAAATCTGATTTTTAAAATACTGCTTAAAAAACATAACGAATAAAAATAGACTTAGTTTGTTTATAAAAATAATCTTATAAAAGTTAAAAGTGAAATAAAGTAAGAAAGTATATTTTAAAAAATGTTTAATGGATTTAAATAAACGATGAATATTGATTTAAGAATTTAATAATGTGATAAATAATAAATATTAAATAAGTCATTATTTATTTTTAATTCTGTCTTGTTGGTAAAATATGTAAATAAGCTAGCAAGTCGATTGTTTAATTCACCAATCAAGTGGGAGTTTTCTTCCGGTATAAAACCAAGGTTCAATTGTTCGGAGGGGACTTGTGATTGAAATTCTTAAAGTAAAGGGTGCTATTAAAAATAGCTAAGTAATTATAGACGCTCTCAAAATCGTTTTAAAATTATAAGAGAGTAGTTTTTTTAAAAATAATTTATAAAAGTTACCAATAAATATGCAGTGTTAATTTATTATAGTTCCCTATTGATCGTTTCCTATTGAAGCTCAATTTACTATCAAATAATCATGAAGACATCGTATAAGGATAGAATATATTGGAGACTTTATACTGAAAATTTAACAAACGCTGGATTGACTAGGAGAGTTATTAGATGCCTAACAGTAATACGTTGGACTTTGTATAAATTTAAAAGCTAATGGTAGTTAATTTTTATAAAATAGATATTTGAAAAAAATGAGAAATACTTCTTTATGAAGCAAGTATTTGTAAATTATAAATTTAAATATATATCTTGGTAAAGATATAATATGTAACAGTAATTGTATAAATATTTGCCTTGTTAAGTCTTTATGGTTTAAAAGACTACATTTTGACAGTTTAAAAAGGCAAATAAATTGGAAATTTAATGGGTAAAGACGTACCTATAAATAAAATTATTATATTAAAAGTCTGAACGCTGGTCGTACAAAAGACTTTAAAAGTAATCTTACCTAAATATCTGTTACGGAATGCGCAAATAAAAATATACATGGATATCCAAGTTAATTTTTGAACAATTAAAAAAAGAATTTATAAACTATTGAATAATTCTAAAATAATAACTTTTAAATAATTTTTCTTAAAGAAATGAATAAGGATCCTATAAACTATTTTGATTATTATTTTCTTCTTCTGATGGAACTGACTTTTATTTTATTTTTTTTTATTTTTAAAAAAGAACGTTTTCATTTATTTCATAAAAACTTTTAAAGACACGTGATGTACCGGAAAAGGAAGTAATGTTTGGTGAAAATTTGTGCCTAGGAAAAAGAACAATATAGTGGAAGAAAACACCGTTGGATGTTATGTAATATGTTTTATTTATTAACTAACATAAATATTTCATTAATTATTGATTTATTAAAGATAGGAAAGGTACATTTACATTTTTTTTTTAAAATAATAACTAAATACTAATATAACTTTTTATTGCATAAAGTTTATTTTATAATTATACAACACGTAATATTTTAAAGAATAATTGTTGAGTGTAAATGTGAAATTATTTTGTAAAACTGAAATCTTGGAGGACATCGTGTGACGGACTGGACATTGAAGTATCATTTATGGTAAAAATTGTGTAATAATAATAATAATTTGATGTATTTACTATGTTTTCTTTAGATCAACCAAATGTTATATGATTATTGAATGAATGTATTAATGTTTAAATAATATACACGCACAAGATTAATAATAGCAGTTTTATTTTAATATGCATATTTTAAATTGATGATGTAAATTTAGTACAACGTAATATGAGAACCTAGAAATAATTATATGATTCTTTCTTGAATAAATTTTAATGTTTCTGTTACAATATTAGGAATTAGATTTTATTAGCGTAAGTTATTTATTTTTCTTTTAAAGTTAGTAAGAAGTATATAAAGTCTATATTTTTATTTTTATTTTTATTAGATAAGTAAGTTAATTTTACATAGAAATTTATATCTTGATTGAAGGCTTATTGTATATAGAGGATGAGGTATAAGAGAGTTTGGATCGTTATTATTTTGTTTAAAAATGGGTCATCTATTTTTCTAAAGTTAAATAAGGTTAAAATGGTATTTGTAGATAGAAGTTTATTAGGAGGAAATAGGAATAACAAGTAAAAGTGTAATAATTAAAATGGAAAAGAATCATAGAATTTTATTTAACATTATACTTTATAAAAGTTGAAATTATTGAATAATTTAAAATATTATTTTTTAAAAGTACATATACGTATTGCATATTTTGATAAGACATGTAGTATGACATTATATCGGAATGAAATAAACAGTGATAATCAATAATTGTTATGATATTACAAAGTTATATGAGTTTATACATTAATTGATCTTTGAGTAATATTAATGGTACATTTAATACATACTAGTACATTATAATATAAATAGCAGTAAGACTTAAGTGAAATAGCATTTTTAATTATTAAAGTTTGTTTATTTACATACATGCTACATGAATGATATCTTACATAAAACCTTTTCTTATATTAATTGATAACAAATGATGTTTATTAAAATTAAAGTCATAAACTTAATTAAATGTTATTGATAGAACATTTAATAAATGTATAAATTATCTACTTATGATTATGGAAATAGTAACAGTGTAAAAAAACTTGTATTATTATTTTTCTTATTTTTTGTTTATTTTCTTTAGTTCCATTTAAATGTAAATAGTGTAAATAAATTATTTGTTAAAGTTGATGTAAATAAATTTGTTAAGTTGTTTTAAAAGTGTGTCGAATTCATTATTTTACACCACAGCATTTGACAACAGATAATTTGAATATACATAATATTTGCACAATATGAATTTATTATTTTATTATTTGAGAAAGAAACACAATATTTTCTTAATATAATTTATAGAAATTGATTGACATTAACATATAATATTACAATGGTCATAAAGTAATTATAATGCACAATATAAGAGTATAAGATTATTTATTGCCACAGATTGTTAAATTATAAGATTTTGGTATATTTTAAAATTAAGATACTATATGGAAATGAAAGACATGTATATGATTTACTTATTTTCTTAATGATTAAAAGTATAATCCAATAGATAAGATTAAGATATACCCTAAAGATTATTATTGTTAGTGATTATTATTAGAATAAGTTAGGTGTATTTAGGTTTGATATTAAATCCCTTATCATTCCTATCTACATGAATTATTATTACTTTAAGATAATTAGAAGAACCTGAGATCATTTTAATTATATTTCCTTAACAAAAGATTGAGATTTATTTATCTATTATTATTAAAGATAGTTCATTTATAAAAGTCATAAGAGTGCTGTAGAGTTAGTAATGAGATAATGAAGAAGTAATAGTATTCTTATGCCATTGAGACAGTGTCTTGGAAAGACATTGACTCAATGTAAATCTGATTACCAATTGTAACTTCACTTCACAGTCTCATGATTTTAGTAAATATTTATTTAATTAGTACATAATATTGAACTATATTAATTTTTGATAAGTTTGTAATAAATCTGATAAGTTATAATATTATAAAAATATATTAAAGATAGTTGTACATATTTTAGCTGAGCATAATGATTTAATTGAGCTAGTCATATTTTTAAATTATATCATATATCGAGAAGTGAGGGTACAATATATATATATATATATATATATATATATATATATATATATATATATATATATATATATATATATATATATATATATATATATATATATATAAGGGTCATCATCCAACAGTAAAATGTTATCACCTAACAGGAAAGTGACATCAGCCAGCAGTAATGAGTATACATAGTTCGAAGTTTCCAGATCCGCTAGTGAAGATACTGGACCAGCTGATAAAGTCAATGAAACTGATGAAGCCAGAAAATGGCAAGACATCCACCAAAGCATCTATATATGTATATTCTCCATGGTTAATTTTAGGCATGGGGAAGGATCCATATATCTCACTTTACCTTTGTTCATTGAACTAGTGTAGTTTCCATCTTATCTTTTGTGGATATTCTCACCACAAATGAATAGATATATGAATATATAATGTATATTTAGTAACATATGTATGCCATTGCATAATGATGCTCATTGAATCTCATTCTTTTTATTATGAAAGGTGGTCTTGATATAAAAAATCAGTCTAGTTAAAGATAATGTCAGATAACAACAATGTATATCTAAATGACAGTACATATATTGTCTTCACTATATAGCAAACAAAGGCAAATTCATGTCAGAATTGGAAACTTCTACAACCTAAATCAGACATGGGGCAAGCTAGCACAGAGGATATAAAAGTGATAGGTAAACTTAAATGGATACATGAAGTCCCTTACATTATTAGTTGCATGGCAAGTAGATTTTTACTTCATCAATAGTATGATGTGATGATATAACAGTTGTATATAATGTAAATACAAATTTGTACGTTTATTTTAATAAATATTTAATCATATTTTTTAAAAAGCTGTGTGTCTATTTTAAAAACACATAAACACAACCCTATACTTCTCAATTTTCAGATATCTTTAATTAAAAAGTGAATACAATACTGTATATATTCATAATTGTAATTATCACTAATAAAAAATATTCATAAACGCATCTATTTTTCGAGAAAACTCAACTAATATTTGCAGTAAGAACTGCAGACAGCAGAGAAGAAAATCATGATCCTTCTTTATCCAAACTCATAGGTAAGTAGATATTAAACTTAACACACTGGGCTTATCTGTTTGTTTGCACAACTAATAGGTTGATTAATTTCACCAACATATTTTCATCCACATTAACATGGTACATCAATGATACAGTTTTTGTTTATCCACATTTTCGGTTTGGGTTTTATATAAGATATTAACCTTATTGTAACGATACTTTGAAAATACATTGTGCTCTTACAGTGATTGCACATTTTTGTTAGTATGTCTGCTATCTCTGCTATTTGTTAATACACTATAGTGTTTATATTTTTTTCCTTTGATATTTTTGTTGGCTATTTAAGATTTTTTAACTGAAACATGCAGGCTTATTACAAACCTGTGTCTATATATGTAATATATAGGGTATATGTGTACAGACTTTCACATGACAACAATCTCGGCCTCAGAGTGGTCTTTGAGCATTCCATCATCAGATTTTCAATTGGATGGATGGTTGAAGAATTGGAATGTGGAGTAGATTAAAGCCTGTCCATTAAAGTATGAGGATTGGCTATCTTAATATATATATATATATATGAGCACTTATAGCATATATGTCTAGATATGGTAATCTGGACCAACTGATGATTGCTGCTTTAGCATGAAATACATATATTGGTGATTATCTTTTCAGCATATATTTGTTCAAATGTATCAGTGTTATGAGATAGTGTGGAGAGTGGTGAGTCATGTGAAAGTATGTGCTCATATACCCTGTATATTAAGATTTTTTAATGATTTAAGATGGGTAATTACTTTTATGAAAAATCTCAAAATTGAAGTATAAATTGAATATTTGTGTTTTTCCTGTCATGAGGTCTTGTCACAAAAATATTTAAGGATATCAATGTTTATTTCTTGTTCTAATACTATTTCTAAATTTTATTGAAGAGAGTAGGATATATTATTGATGAGTGTAAAACATTTGTATAAGTTATTCACTATGTGACGATATAACAAACATATCACCAACATAGCAAATTACATTTTACTTGGAGATGATATAGTATCTATGGTTGTTGTTTCAAGTTCAAAATTTTTATATAAATGTTGTTGATGGTGAATGATAGTTGTGATGCCATATCTATCCCTTCATTTGATAGATGAGTTTTGTGTTATTCTGAAAGTATGTTGTGATAAAATCCATTATAATATCAATAGAAAGGATTGTTCTGTCTTGTAAGTTATTATAAACTTTTGCTTATAATACGTAATGCATTTTCACTGAATTTATTTTGGAAAAAGCTTTCCTCGTCAATGTTTACCATTATATTAGTTCTTTTTTTAATTTTTATGCTTTTGATTCATTCCACAATTACTCTGAATCTCTGATAAAGTTTTGGATCTTGACAACATTGATATTATGGAATATGACACTTATGGATTTGAATAAAGCATAAAAATGTGGAATATTGCTAGATATAAAGTTAATCTACTTTTTTTCTGAATAAATAAAATACATGCAATACTTTCTGAGTTAAATTTAATAGTATTACTTCTATATCTTACATAAACTTTTGCTACATTTTTCTATTGGCATCCTATAAGAAGCTCTTAGTGTCCATTATAACTGTAACACATTGCCCTCAACATTAGGCAGAATTACAAATTTGAGATATTGTATATTTAATTGAATATTTAAATACCACTTTGATGTCATGAAATGATAATAAAATGAGTAATTGATATATCAAAATCAAAGTATGATTTCTGGAGATTGGAGTGAGTTTTTGATTGTGGAGTTTGTTTCAGGATTCAATAATTTCATACAACTTTATGGAGTGTTATATCCAACACTATACCAATGCACTTTTGAGCATTTATATTTCTAGTGTTCATCATCCAACATAGTCCTTGTGCATGGACTTCAGCTTTTAAACCTTAAAAAATGAACAAGGCATCATTTTAAAATGTTGTATTTACCAGCCTCTAAGATTCAATATAACAAAGCTTTGCAAATATTTTTGCATTATAATTTCTACTTTTGAATTTGTGGCATCTAAATTGAGGTAGCCTCTTGATATCTATACTGCATTGTGGACTTATCATCCAGTAGTTGCATTATCTATTCCAGACGTGCATATCATTATTAATTCTTTTGCTGTCAGATGCTGGCCAGAATATCTGGAAAAGCTTTAGAGAAAAAGGTTTGTTTTATAAATTTTGTTTTGTCTATATACATGCGCATAAAAATGAGAATAATAATGGGGAAATCAGTCATATATGCATGAACAAAATAGAATTAGAAAATAAATCAAAAAGAAGTAAATTAAACTAGACCAGTGATACAGCTTGCTTCGAAGAAAGGTAGTTTGCGATAATAGTATTAGGTGATAGCGAAATGTTGCATAGAGGAGAGGGTATGTGAGGCTTATTTTATTAAATAATATTTTTAATGTTTACAGTATTCCTTGAAGATTACATTAATCAACTATTACTTTATATTGGTTTTTATAAAAGTAATTCAATCAGTTATTCTGTGACATTAAAATACTTTTAATATAAAAACTTACACTGACCAGAAAAAAATTGAAAATAATGGAGAAAGATTGGATTAGCAATCATCTAAAGAATTCTAAAGAATAGAAAAGAAAACCATGTTAAATATAATATTTCAAATGGTTAGAGAAGTGACACAAGAAATGCTCAGATAAATGAAAGAACAAAAAGAAGAGGATGATAAGACTACATCAGAAAAAGTCAAATGCTGCTAAACAATGAAAGATAGTAGTATGAAAAGTCAAATGTCATTCACAAATATAAAAGAACGATATATACAAAGAGAAAACATGCAGCTAAAATATAGAAGAGAGTCGTCAGCAAAAACAGATGTTGTTTAAGAAAATGGAAATAAGTAATAAACAAAAAGAAAAAATACTGCTAAAAAATATATGATAGTCAAAAGATGTTGATTAAAATTAAGGAAATTAATTAGGAAAAAGAATAGACAACTAAAATTAAAGCAGAACATTCGAAATCATATCCATAATATTAACCATGTAGTACGAGATAATAGAATAATGCATATTGGGGATCGGTAGGGTATGATTCAGAGAAACATGAAAGGATAGATCAATTAGTAGACAGAAAAAAGCCATTGGAATCTACAAATGATAGAAGAAATAATAAAGCATATGCATATTCAATTATTAAGGATTAATCATGAAAGAGGAGATGAAAAAGGAAATGAAAATATAATAAGAAATATCCAGCAAATAACTAACACAGAAATAAAAAAATTAAGGGATTTCACCTAGAAAACATGTGAAGAATTTATTGGTCATCTAAAAAAAGATAATGGTTTAGCATGATGAATTAAAAAAATTTAAAATTCAACACATTTAAAATAAATGGAATTGGTAAAAGGATTTAGATAATGACAAAGGATTTAGATAATGACAAATTCCATTGAGAAAGATTAAATGAAAATCAAAACAATTGGTAAAGAAGAGGCAAGATTGAACTTTGTTCCTCATTATGTGATGCATAGTTTAGTGAACCAAGTCCTGAAAATAGCAACATTTAGAGATCAGACTTGTGAAAACCTTATGGAACAGTAAAGTTGTTAGAAAACTATTTCCGTTTATACAGGATTCCAGAAAAAATAAGATAGCAATAGGATGGAATGACTTACAGTGTGAATCACAGGCATACTGGGATTACTTGTTAACTAAACCTAGTATTTTTCAAAACTTATAAATTGGTATTATTGAACTATTGGACTGAAAAACATCAAAGGGGTACTAAATCTCACAATATATGAATAATACTGGGGAGACATGTTCCCAGGCATGTAGCTATATTGGGAGCCTTAACTTCCTATCCTCTAACTGAAGGCCCGACTAATTGAGTCATAAAAAGAAATTTGCCTCTTAAGTCTAGACTGCTTGGGCCATGAGAATAAATTTTCCCCTTTAGGTTGAACAGATACTCATTGGCAATCCATTGAGAGGTGGAGATGTTCAATACACTGTTCCAATCAGTTAACCAGCAGAATATTTTAATTACAAAGAAGGAAGTTTTTATCAAGAGAAAAAGAAATAAGAAGTGGAAATTAATCACAATGGGTGCATAGATGTAAATAAGATCTACAGCTTCTATCCATACTGGAAAAATAGAAAAAGGTAAGATAACATATAGATAGTGTGAGGTAAACAAGAATAGTGTGTTTTTTGTAAGGTTACCTTAACTTGAGTAAACCAGGTAGTTCTGATAGACAATCAGATAGATATTCAAAAACAAGTTCAGCTGAAACAAAAGGATTAAAATCAAGTAGAGCACAATAAAGTGAACAATGATTGTGATGATGGTGAAAGATTGAAAACACCACCTCCAATTAAAAACTTACAAGACAGGGGTAAAAAAATTTAAAAATGATGATAGCTTTGTATTTTAACCCTTGATTAATTTTTAAATGACTTTGAACACATTGAATTATATAAATAGATACACAATTGGTTAATTAAAATGAGTTCTCAAACCCTGACAGTGACCCAAAACTGACATAAAATATTTCTACTTTCCTACAAAATTGCAAGACTTACCAACCACTAAATAAATTATGAAATAATAAAATGCTCCAAAGACCATGATTTCAACCAAGAACTGATAATAGTAAAGGTTAATGAATTGTAGCATTTTGAAAAAAGAACCTCAATTCATATTAGAGATGGTGAAATGTCATAGTAAGCCCTCAGTATATTCCCTCTAACTAATAATAAAAATAAATTGGATAAAAATAAGAACATTAAAGCCTTTTGTGATGTTCAAAAAATAGTACAAAGTAGTTGGTCAGTGTATTAATCTCTGTGATCATCTGAGAGAAAAGTAGAAATAGTGTCATAATGCCTTTCTCAAGTAGAGGTCTGTGTGTAATTGAGAATAACAGACATATCGATTTAACTATTATTTATACTAACATTATTCATTATGTTTATGAAGGAATAGCTGCCTGTCTCTTGGATAGAACCTCAGTTGAGATTTCCTGAGTCTATCTGTGTACCAGTTGAATATTCCTGAAATTACTTACTAATTGGAGCTACAACTGCAGCAGAATACCCATTTTATAACAATCATATATTTGTTTCTTGTAAGCTAGTCTGAAAAGGTACATAATACTATTGAAGCACTAATTCTCAATTCTTAAAATTTAGCAAATTATTTGTAGGAATGCATTGTGACATAATTGAGCATTCAATTGAACTGTGGTCTAAATTATTTCCAGAAATAAGGTGACCATTAAAAATATAAATTTAAAATAATGAGAAATAAATGTTTATCCGCATTTTATTGTCTCATACTAGGGATATTGTAATATTGTAGACAATGGGCAACAATAGCTATGTCAGATATTACTGGCTTATGAAAACAAATTTAGAACAGGAAATTAAAAAAAAAATTTCATATTTTTTATAATAACAAATATTAACTTATTTAATGATTTTCATTCCTTAAATGATAACATGAAAATTTCAAGTGGTTATAAATAATAAGAAAGTGAATATTTATGGTTGTAAAAAAGAGAGAAAAAGTGTAAAACTATTTTGTTTTCTGTTCTTAGTAATTTATTGATGTTTTAATTTTTTTTAAATAATAATAATAATAATAATAATAATAATAATAATAATAATAATAATAATAATAATAAGAAGAAGAAGAAGAAGAAGAAGAAGAAGAAGAAGAAGAAGAAGAAGAAGAAGAAGAAGAAGAAGAAGAAGAAGAAGAAGAAAAAGAAGAAGAAGAAGAAGAAAAAGAAGAAGAGATAAATAAGTAAAATTTTATGCAGTGTTTATCATGTTTTTAAAAGACAGAAAAAACAAGAATAAAAATTTTAACACTTTTGTTGAGATAATATTTAAATGAATTAGAGCTGTGGTTTTCTTTCCTTTTTATCTTTGTAAAACAAAATGTAATATATTTTTCAAGCCAAAGTTTAATTAAAGGATTATACTGTTTTTGAGTAATTAAGAAAAAATAACTATAGATGAATTTAAATATCAAAAAGTAGAATTTTTTACTAAAAAGAACAAAATTAGAAAAAATGAACTTTTTGTAAAAATAGATCCAATTGGTCATAGTTAATGTCATCATGTCTGAGAAAATATATGACAGTATTGGTACAAAATTGTTCCAAAAATATAGAATAAGAGAATAAGTTAAAGCATTAGAGTTCAGTATCTAATCTAGTCATCAAGTCATTCTTCATTTAGCAGTTGAAGCAAACACTATTAATAGTTAATAAAGAAGAGATCAGTAATAATACATTAGGTTTTTAATCTTAAGTTAGAATAACCTGACTACTAGTTTTAAGAAAATGGTATTCAAAATGGATTTGAAGAAGCACATGTGTCATATTTTAACTAGAAGGTGAACATCATCAAACCTAACCACACAGTCTTTCTACTAAAAATTAAAATGTACATGGAAAATCATCCTGTGGGAAATCTACTCGCTTGGTATGCATCCAAAAACATGACTGTATTAACCTATATGAAATTATTATAAGTAATGATCTGGAAAATATATGTTGGTTTGCAAATTATTATATTGGAAAATGAGTTAAATTAAATTCTATCTATACTTGAGAATTGTGTCATTTTGAAATAGAAGTTAATGGAAAACTTTTAATGTCAATAAGGGATAAATTCAACTGTTGTTATTCAGTTCTAAAAATTATTAATTTTATTTTAATCTTGAACATTTGAAAAAATAGAAAAGAAAACTAACAGGAAATAAATTAAAAATTATATATAACTATTATAATATAGTGTAGTGTTGTGTGCACATCTACATGTACAAATAATTTTAATCACAGTAATAATTTATAGTAATGTATACTTTTGATTTAGTTTTTTTTTTTTTGATAAAACATGATATTTTTTATTTTTTATGCAAAAGTGTAGGAAAGTTTTAATATCCTCTTATTTCATAAAAAATAAAGGAAGTAGGTTTTAATTTGTCTCAATCTTTTAACTTTATTGTGAAGTATTATTTTTCAGTTTTAATCATTGAAAAGGGAAATAACTTTTAATAAAATGTTAATTAATCTAGTAATAAAAATCAACTGGTTAACCTTATTTTCTATATAAAATTATATATGTTTTATTAAAATGTATTAAACTTGGAATTATATTGTCATTTTTTTAATTTATTAATTAATTTAATTAAATAATTGTTTTTAAAAAAATAATTGTGTTAATGTCTTTATTTCTCCAGCTATCTTTTCTATAAATTGTTCAGTGTGAGTGGTGTGACTTCATTATAACATTGTGCTTTGGAGATTTGTAAATTATTCCAGTAAAGTAAAGTTATACATTTATATTTTTAACTTGTTCACTTTCACCATACCATAGAGTATTTTGATCCAGAACTAGCTCTAAAGCACTACCAGTAAATTTATGGGATATTTGTTTGTATTTAGACAGCCAGATAGTTTTCTGGATAACACAAAGGTAATGATTACTTTTAAAGTCCATTTGCTGCATTTTATACATTACAAATTAGAAATAAATTTAGTCAGCCTGTACAATTTCGTTATTATATAAACATAGCTGTGTTGATAATCAGTAATGTATCAGAATTTCAGAAATTTTATTATCATTGCTAGATTAGCACTTAAGAATATGCATGCAATGATTGTTTTATTTTATTCCCTATGTTTAACATTGTTGAGATATGTTGCTTATCTTTTCATATGGAATTGTTTTAGATCCAGTCATAAACTATAACTGATTATTATTAATTCTTAATGCTAAAGATGTACATTATTAGTGTAAATTTTGTAATGATTTATTTTCTTCTATGCTCATTTTCTCATTATCTTTTTATATTTATTTCATTTATATTTGTTGATGATCTCATGTTAATTAATTTTTACTGTAAATATTCAGTGAGAATGATCTTCCCATGTTGTAATAACAGTAAAACTGAATGACCAGTTGGCTGTTCAATCAAGTCAATGATCATCATGTTTGGGTCAGTATTATTATGTATTTCTGTGTCTGATGTTTGTTTAGATGTTGACTCTGTGTTATTTGTAATAATTTTTGCGTTTGTGTTTGGTTGTGAGATACTATTCTTTTTGATAATATTGGTATATAATTGTTTGTTAGTAGTATTAGTAATCCATTGTGGATTGTTTTGTATGTTTTTTTGTTTATTGATGAAAAATTAATGTTGTAATCACTTTCGTTATCCAGTATAATTATTATTTATGCTAACTTTAGCTGTTTCTATGACGTTTCCAGTTAGCATCTCTAGTGAGAGTTTAAGACTTTCTAAAGCACAGTTGTTTACATTAGTTATTGAAGTTTCAGGGAGTTTTCCATAATTTTTAATAGGGTTATGAGACTTATTTTTGCAAGAATATGTTGTAGGAAGACCTATATTACCATTTGAGATAGCTTGTGATGTTGGATGGTTTGATTCTGAGTCAAAATGAAATTCAGAAGTTTGTTGTATTTCAGTTACGGTATCACTAGGTTGCAAAAATGCTGAGTCATTATTATTATGTACTTTGCAGTTGGGAATAATTCCTGTTTACATAGTATTATTTTCAGTTATACTTTCAAATTGCTTTTTATTGTGTTTTTTTATTTTAGGAGATATTTTACCATCTATAAGCTCTTCTGTAGACAAGTGGTCATCGTTGTCATTATCTGTGAGACCTTCAGTGTTATGACTGAGGCTCTGCAATTCATATTCATGATATTCAGCTATACGGACTTGTTTATGCTGTGTATTTATTGAATCAGTTTGTGAATTTTGTATTAAGATATCATATTTAGATGATGCTCTGTATTTGTTTCTGTTTTGACTGCTATAGCCTTGATTTAGAGGCTCTTCAGCATTATAGCCTTCTGTGACCAATGAATCTGTAGCATAGTTGATCTCATAAGTTTGCTTTTGAATTATTTGATTTTTTTAATTTTGCTATTAAATACATTAGCATCATTTGTTGAGTTATTATTTGTTTTTCTATGTATGTTTAGACTTATGTGTTCAATTTGTTCATGATTTAAGCTACAATTTGAAGCTTGCTCTGATGTAACATAATCTTCCCGATGTTGTGCAATATACTCAGGGCTCTGGCCTTTTCTATCTTCTGTATCTTTGCTAATTGAAGCTTTTTCATGTGGATGGTGATATTCCTGATTTTTATTAGTATTATTATTTGATTTATTATTTGAGCTATGCTGTTTATGAATTAATTTTGGATTTTGGTATAAATTATCTTCATAGGGTTCATTGGCCGAGTCAAATTCTGAGATGACAAGCTGAGAATTTTCTACATTGCTACCAAAGGTAGGTTTTTCATTGAGGTTTGGGCTTTGGATTTTTTTATTTTTTGTTTGTTTGTTATTTATGTATTTTTTTGATTTGTTATGCAATCCATTATTTGTTTTGCTATTATTAAATTCTTGTAAAGGTTTTTTATTAATAAATTCTGAGTCATCTGAATCATATTGGACAGCCGAATAGGAATTCTCACCGTCTGCAGATGCAGTACCTTCATCAGTATCAGAGGTAGGATTTTTTTAAAAATTTTTGATTTTGGGAGTAAACACATTTTGGGGAGCAATTACTTTTATACTTTATATTTTGAGATATTACATTAGGATCTAAATATTCAGGAGGGTCTATTGTTATAGTGCTATTACCTTGAGTTTCAAATTGCCTAACGTTAGCTGCAGTTTGTTCTATGTTATGTATTAGGCTGCACATTTGATTTGGAGTTGTATTTTGCATTAAGGTTTGATTAATTGGGCTATTTTGATAATATTTGAGCATACATTGATAATAACTATTATTTTGCTTTAGACTATCTTGTGCTAGTATAGTTATAGGTTTATTATGAGATCGATCCAACATACACACTCAGGTTCTATATTTGTAGTGTCTATTTCTGGGAATATGAGAACGTTCATTTGCTTGTTCGGCGAAATGAGCTGATTTATTGAGATATTGGGTGGTATTTGTTCTAGATAATCAGAATCATTGTTTAATTGATTAGGTATAGGCTGAATACTCTCATTTGGAATTTTAGATTCCTTTTTTTTATTTTTTAGGGTCAGCTTCAGAATCGCTATGCTTCATCATGGTCGGATTTGTAGCATTTACATTTTCTTTAAGATTCGTTAATATGCTGGATTTATTTCCCAAATCCATGCAGTAAAAATAAAGTTAAGGTCTTACCTTAATTAATTATATACTATCTGCCTTGTTTGAAGTTTTCTTAAATATCTTTTATACACTTTTTCCTTAGAGCTTTATGAATTGCTTTGACTTTCAAAATGCCAAAGATGGCATCTTTGTTGAATTTGCTCTTTTCAACCACTGAATAATGAAACAATTTATTGTTTTATTTACCATCTAATAGTTCAGTATTTTCAAGGTTCAATTATGATTATTTTACAGTTTATTTTGTGTCTAAATTTAAATATCTATCAAATTGCATAAAATTTATTATATTCTCCGGTTGAATAATGGTTTAATACTAAAATTAAAGTTGAAAACTTACAACCAGAGAAAACAATTAATTCTGTAAAATATGAAGCTAAACAAAAATGTTAAATTAAATATGTATTTTATGAGTAAATAAGCAAATATTTTATCTAGCGCTGTGCTTGCAATTATATTTCATTCCAATGTCAGCCTTTTAAGCTAAGTGAGCATGCGCACTTTGAGAATGTTAAATAAATGAATACTATCCTCTTCAATTCAAGATATGGTATTTATGCAGGAATAAAAAGAATCCCTCTTATTCCTATGACTCAAATTCTTTTATATGAGCAAATCTGAAGAACTGTTGAAGAGAGCGTGGGTAGATTCTCACTTTAAATTACTATTTACGATGTTTTTTGACTGAATGATGATGGTGTAATTACTTAGAATTTACTAAATGTCATTCTTACTGAAATTTAATTATGAGTAAATAAGCAAATATTTTATCTAGTGCCATGCTTGCAATTATATTTCATTCCAATATCAGCCTTTCAAGCTAATTGAGCACGCACCTTTTGAGAGTGTTAAATAAATGAATACTCTCCTCTTCATTCCAAGATATAGTATTTATGCAGGAATAAAAAGAATCCCTCTTATTCCTATGACTCAAATTCTTTTATATGAGCAAATCTGAAGAACTGTTGAAGAGAGCGTGAGTAGATTCTCACTTTAAATTACTATTTACGATGTTTTTTGACTGAATGATGATGGTGTAATTACTTAGAATTTACTAAATGTCATTCTTACTGAAATTTAATTATGAGTAAATAAGCAAATATTTTATCTAGCGCCATGCTTGCAATTATATTTCATTCTAGTATCAGCCTTTTAAGCTAATTGAGCATGCGCCTTTTGAGAGTGTTAAATAAATGAATACTCTCCTCTTCAATCCAAGATATAGTATTTATGCAGGAATAAAAAGAATCCCTCTTATTCCTATGACTCAAATTCTTTTATATGAGCAAATCTGAAGAACTGTTGAAGAGAGCGTGAGTAGATTCTCACTTTAAATTACTATTTACGATGTTTTTTGACTGAATGACATCGGTGTAATTACTTAGAATTTACTAAACGTCATTCTTACTGAAACTTAATTATGAGTAAATAAGCAAATATTTTTATCTAGCGCCATGCTTGCAATTATATTTCATTCCAATATCAGCCTTTCAAGCTAATTGAGCATGCGCCTTTTGAGAGTGTTAAATAAATGAATACTCTCCTCTTCAATCCAAGATATAGTATTTATGCAGGAATAAAAAGAATCCCTCTTATTCCTACGACTCAAATTCTTTTATATGAGCAAATCTGAAGAACTGTTGAAGAGAGCATGAGTATATTCTCACTTTAAATTACTATTTATGATGTTTTTTGACTGAATGACATAGGTGTAATTACTTAGAATTTACTAAACGTCATTCTTACTGAAATTTAATTATGAGTAAATAAGCAAATATTTTATCTACCGCCGTGCTTGCAATTATAATTAGCTTGAAAGGCTGATATTGGAATGAAATATAATTGTAAGCATGGCGCTAGATAAAATATTTGCTTATTTACTCATAATTAAATTTCAGTAAGAATGACGTTTAGTAAATTCTAAGTAATTACACCGACGTCATTCAGTCAAAAAACATCGTAAATAGTAATTTAAAGTGAAAATCTACTCACGCTCTCTTCAATAGTTCTTCAGATTTGCTCACATAAAAGAATTTGGGTTGTAGGAATAAAAGGGATTCTTTTTATTCCTGCATAAATACTATATCTTGGATTGAAAAGGAGAGTATTCATTTATTTAACACTCTCAAAAGGCGCATGCTCAATTAGCTTGAAAGGCTGATATTGGAATGAAATATAATTGCAAGCATGGCGCTAGATAAAATATTTACTTATTTACTCATAATTAAATTTCAGTAAGAATGATGTTTAGTAAATTCTAAGTAATTACACCAACGTCATTCAGTCAAAAAAACATTGTAAATAGTAATTTAAAGTGAGAATCTACTCACGCTCTCTTCAACAGTTCTTCAGATTTGTTCATATAAAAGAATTTGAGTCGTAGGAATAAGTGGGATTCTTTTTATTCCTGCATAAATACTGTATCTTGGATTGAAGAGGAGAGTATTCATTTATTTAACACTCTCAAAAGGTGCATGCTCAATTATCTTGAAAGGCTGATATTGGAATGAATGATATATATTTTATGTATATGTAAACAAAAGGAGTAAATTACTTTTTCCCATGCTATGACTTAAAAAGCACTCTAAATGTTGAATAAAGGAATCAAGAATATAATGATTCCACCTATTCCTAATTGATCTGTTGTTTATAATCAAACCTTTGCATTATTGGTAATTCGGAGTAAAACTAATTTATCATCCAGATGGGATTTGGTGCTTAGGAGTTATTAAACTCATAATTATTAATGCAAGACTGGAGACAACACCTATCTTTTAACACCTTGATTGTAATAATTAAACAAGATATAATATGTAAATTTTAAATTAAACATAGCTCATATATGTAAACAAGGAAAGTAAATCACTTTTATCCAGGCTCTGACTTAAAAGCACTCTAAATATTGAACAAACGAATCAAGAACATAATGCATCCACCTATAAACACCAGAGCAACTAAGAATAGATCGATTCATTCTATTCATGATTTCTTTGTTCAACATTTAAAATATTTTTAAGTAATAACCTTGGGAAAAGCCGTTTACTAAACAAAAATAGTAAAAATCAATTATAATTTTTTTGTTTTATTAAGTTATTGATTTAATAAAGCAAGATTATATGAATGACCTAAAAGGAAATCAATATTTCACTAGTTTAATTAATTGATTAAATGAAAGCATTTATTAAAAATATAATGGCTGTTATTACATAAACCCAAAAGCTTACCTAATCAAGTTGAATGCAGTTTGATATTATTGTTAGGCTGAACAACAGTAACAGATTCCTTTATTATATAGCATTATTATCGAAATCAAGCACAATACAAAATTTGAAGATATTGATTCTGCAGTAATAGATTAAAAATCAGTTACAAGATTTGATCTAAATAAACAGAACTGTTAAATAAAAGCATTTTAAAATATAATTATAAAATATACTTTCATCCAGAAATTATGCTCACTAGTAGAGTTGTTAAGGTATTAAAGTCTTTCCCAGTAATAATAGATATTAACTAAATGGTTTATGGTATGTGATTATCCACATAGTTTCACTGATATTAAATTATATTATTAAGTAGATAAGAATAACAAACATGAGTTATTCTGAAATTGCTGATGAGATTTCAGTAATGTCTTAGAAAGACCAAATTCAATAATTAACTAGACAGTTTATGGTATGTGATTATCCACATCCACACAGTTCCATTGCTTTTAAATTATATTCATTAAATAGATAACGAACATGAGTTATTCTCAATCTGCTGATGAGATTCCACTAGTGTCTTATAAAGACCAAATTCATTTGGGTTTGGGGCTGGATATTGGGGAAAAATTGTTTGCACCTCATGAGACTATTTTATAATATATTTCCTTATAGATTCGTAGTTAAAGACAGAGAAAGGGATCTTGGTTTGCGATAAGTTTCCGATTGCGAAAATATATCTTCAACTGCCGCAAAGTTCATTTACTTAATGGTCATCTCCACATTTACTGCATGGCCAGTTCTTTTCTGATATGTAGTGAAAGAATATGTAAGAGAACAATAAACTATTACAAAAGGGATTGGTTTGATTCATTTACCCAAATTTCTTATAATAATATTTAAATAATCATGAAGAAGATTAGTATGGATGCTTGTTCACCAACATTGGTATTACATTCACCAATAGAATATCATGAATATATATATATATATCAATAGATTCACCAATAGAATATCATGAATATATATATATATATCAATAGATGGCGTTTTAACAAAACCACCGAACAAGTGTATATTTGTTTACTTAAATGTCAAAAGAGTCAGAATTCACTATCTGTTTCATTTGCCCACTCTCAGATCAGCTGATTTCAAGCTAATTTGCTATCATCAGTGAAGGATAGAGCTAGAAACTAGATCTAAACACTGACTCCATGCTTGCATGCTGATAGAAACTTTTTGCATAAACGTTTGGAGTCAGTGTTTAGATCTAGTTTCTAGCTCTATCTTTCACTGATGATAGAAAATCAGCTTGAAATCAGCTGATCTGAGGGTGGGCAAATGAAAGAGATAGTGAATTCTGATTCTTTTGATGTTTATGTAAACAAATATATGCTTGTTTGGTGGTTTTGGTAAAACGCCATCTATTGATCATAAATACAAGCGACAGCAGTTTAACGTGATTATAACTTGCTTTTGTTTTTCATATATATATATTCTAACCCCCC
>JAQFVV010006586.1:626039-713996 GCA_028023455.1 Epiperipatus broadwayi
GTCATCAACCATGCGTAAAAATTGTAAAGCTTCTTACATAGGTATGAGTAATCGTCGCATCAGTGTTAGGAGAGATGAGCATGCTAATGCAGTTAAACAACACTCATCATCATCAGCACTCTCACTCCATACTATAGATTCAGGTCATAAATAGATTTTTCTAGTACCAGGATCATATCCAGATGTGATAATCTCTACCAATGCAAAATCAGAGAAGCCATTGAGATACTTAAAAGGCCAGATTGTATCAATAAGCGAGATGATACGTGCAAACTTCCTCCTATTTGGAAAGATTTCTTTAAAAAACATTCTTAAATTTAACATTTTTGCTATTGGTGGGATTTTTAATGTTTTATTCAAACCAGTGATTGTAGCGCCTCTACAACCGTCTTTCTACCTTTTTATAACTCTGTGGATGGCTTGTGTGACCAAGTCGAAACGTCAGTATATTGATATTAAAAGTTTTTAACACGGATGAACCCGCAAAATATGTATTTTATAGATCGGAAGAGCACACGTCCAAATCTCTCGTGTTTAACATTTCAATCCTCTACGGGGCAGAAATTTTTAAAACAGCTTGCAGATATTGAAAGAACTGTGGCGTAAGAAATGTGCGTATACTTTGTAACGTGATCTTTTTTGTTAGCGTGCAAACATCACAACGTTATACTTCCACTCAGCTCGTGAAATTGTGTTTCGCCAAAGAACAATTACACATGTTAAGATAAATTCTCTGAGGAAAACTAGCAACATTATTTTAAACGTTCTTTATTAAAGAAACTCGAAAAATTAGACAAAATTGGGAGAGACAAAAAGTATTGTTACATTTACGTTATTCCTTAGTAACAAAATACATCCTTTACTGTGGACTAGTTTTGGATCGTATTGCAAGTTTTCGATCGTTTAAAGATTCGAATTGGTAATACAAAGCAAAAGAAAAAATTGCAAATGCTAATTAGAACACAATCTTCAAACATTATGTGATCCAAATCAAAAAACGCTTACAATTTATCTCAAGAAAGCCCTCACAGATGAAATTTGGTTTAGAAAAAGGTTTCTAATTTTGCTTTAACACCTTCCTCGATACCTTTGAGAAAATTGTCATGTAATGTTGAACAGTTCTTACAAATGATTCTACATCTGGCTGATTTTGGCTAGAGCTGAGACGTGACATTTTTAAAAAACTAAGCCCTAAAAATAATATTTCAAAAGACAGAAAGTATTAGCACAACAATATGTACTGACAAATTGCCTGTTGTACTTTCCAGTTGATAAGTTATATTGCCACAGTTGGCATGATCATATATTTTACGAGGGCTAAAGTTCTTAGATCCGTTGGTATGAGCAAAATTATAAACTATCAAAAGAGATCATACTATGTATTTAAAAAATAAATAAAAAGTTATTATTATTGAAAAATTATCTACTTAAAAAATATATGATAAAGTAATAAAAAATAATCCTCCTCTAAAGGCTCCTCCTGGGTGTCCGTCCAAAATTTTATGGACTTCAAAAAATTACAACCAGACACACTTCCTTCATCTTATACATAAGTACAGGTTCTCAACTAATATTTTGGCTGTATTACTTATCACACTTAATTTAATTTGCAACTTTATTTATTAAATCATATATTAAAATTTTCATTTTTATTTCTGTTTTTAAAAAGTTTAATATTACGTTACGACATTTTATCAGTTTTGATGTCATGTCTTTTGTTTACAAACATTCCAATTGATGAAGCTTTAAATATAATCTCAAATGCTGCAACCTTTATCAGACCATATTATTGCTTTGCTTAAACATTGTTTCTTAATACATATTTTTGTATGCAATGGATGGTATTATAGTATAAGTTTTTGGTATTTCTATGGGCTCACCTATTCTCAGGAGTAATAGCTGATTTATTCATGGAGCATATAGAATCATGCTTTAGATTCATCATCTTTAAAACCTCTCATTTGGTTTCAGATACATAGATGACACATTTGTCATATGAGTAACATGGAAAAATATATTAGATGATTTTTCTTACATTTGTAAATAATAAGTGATCCTCATATTACATTTGAGTAATGGAGACAGAGTCTTGATGGTAATTTCCCCCTCTCGATGTCTCTAGCCACCTGAATGTCACCAGTTTATCTTTTTCTTATTTACAGAAAGTGATGCACACACAGATAGATATTTGCATTTACATTCTCATCACCACCCAACTTTAGATAGTTTCTAGAAGCATAAACTCCTTTAAATAGAGTAACTAACCTTTCAGATGATCACACATCTGAAAGAAGAAATGAATCAGTATTAATAGTAAGTTGTATTAGCAACTAGTTATAATTAAGTACTTATAAAAAAAGCCTTATTTTCTAGCCCAAAATAGATAAAATAGGAAACGCAAAGACAGATTAGTCAGCTATTATGACTGTGTTCCATATGTAAAAGGAACTACAGACAGCATCGGACGTGAGAATAAAAAAGCTATAGGACATAGATATAGCATTTTCTTACTCATCAAAAGATCAAAGTAAATATAATGACTCAATGTTTCAAGGATTCAATCCCTCCTGAATCTCATGGTGTCTACCAAATCTCATGTAAAATTTTTGTAAAGGTTCTTACATAGGTATGAGTAATCGTCACATTTCATTGTTATGGAGATATGAGCATAATAATGTAGTTAAACAACACTCATCATCATCAGCACTCTCACTCTATACTATAGATTCAGGACATAAAATAGATTTTTCTAGAACCAGGATCATATCCAGATATGATAACTGTACCAATGCAAAATTAGAGAAGCCATTGAGATACTTAAAAGGCCAGATTGTAATCAATAAGTAAGATGATACATGCAAACTTCCTCCCATTTGGTAAGATTTTCTTTTAAAAACATTCTTAAATTGTAACATTTTTGCTATTGGTTTGTATTTTTAATGTTTTATTCAAAACAGTTAGATTGTAGGGGCTCTACAAACTGTCTTTCTACCTTTTGTAACTCTGTGGATGGCTTGTGAGATCAAGTCGAAACGTCAGTATATTGATATTAAAGTTTTTAAAACGGATGAACCCGTAAAATATGTATTTTATATATTTTGAACGCGGTGCAATTCTTCGCTTTAACATTACTAACCCCTATGGGAGTAAATTTTTAAACAGCTTATATATTGGAAAGAACGTGGAAAGTAAGAAAACACGAGTTTGTAACTTATCTTTTTGGTAAGTGCGTAAAATCAATCAACGTTATACCCAATTTTACTATGAAAAATGTGTCTCACAAGAACAATTATAATGTTAGTAAAATTCTAAGTGAAAACTTGTAAATTATATATATTTTAAACCCTTTATTAAAGAAATCCCGGAAAATTATGTATTATAAAGATTGATATAAGAGCATGGCTAACGATGTCAGTTTATTCCTTAGTAATAAAATATACCTTGGCTGTGGACTAGTTTTTGATCGTATAAAGTTTGCGCATGATCATTTAAAAGATTTTCAGAATTAGCAACAGTAAAGCAAAAAAGGGAATTTGCAAATGATACTAGAATCAATCCCCCCAACATTATGTATCCAAATCAAAAAACCAAGCGCTATAATTTATCATGAGAGTTCCCTACAGATGGTGGTTTCTGTTTTGTAAAGGTTCTATTCTCGCTTTAACACTCTTCCAGATACTTTTTGTAGTAATTGTTCTGTGATGTTGAATCAGTTTCTGATAAAATTTGTGGATTTTACATCGGCTGAATTTAGCTAGAGTTGAGATTGTAACATTTTATAAAAACCAAGTTTCCTAAATAATTTTCAAAGAATGTGAGCATGCATTAAATAATATAAACTGGTCAAATCAATTGTTGTACTAGAAGCTGATAAAGGTAATGTTACAGTTGTAATGGATCGTGACATTTACCATTATAAAATCCTAGATCTGCTTAGTGATAAAAACTTAGTAAACTATCAAAAAGAGATCATACTCATATATTTGGAAAATAAAAAAAGCTATTATTAATAAATCACCATTGAAAGAGATAAAATAAAGTAATCCCTGTGAAAATTGTGTTCCGTCCAAAATTTTATGGACTGCAAAATTCACAAACCAGATATCTCTTCGTCCAATAGTAAGTGCAATAGGTTCTCCAACTCATATTTTTTAGCCAGATACTTATCGGATTTCGTTAAACCTATAATCCGATCTATTAAATCATATATTAAAAACTCTCTTCATTTTATTTCTGTTTTAAAAAGTTTGAAAATTAAGTTAGTGACATTCTGGTCAGTTTTGATGTCGTGTCTTTGTTTACAAACATTCCAATTGATGAAGCTTAATTATAATCTCACAACGTTTCAATTTACCAGACCATATTATTGCTTTGACTAAACATTGTCTCTTAAATCCATATTTTGTATAGCAATGTAGGCATTACAGAAAGTTTTTGGTACTCCTATGGGCTCACCTATCTCAGGAGTAATAGCTGATTTATTCATGGAATATATAGAAACTTCTGCTTTAGAATCATCATCTTTAAAACCTCTCATTTGGCTCAGATACATAGATGACACTTTTGTCATATGGTAAATATGGAAAAAATACATTAGATGATTTTTTCTTACATTTAAATAATATGCATCCTCATATTAAATTTAAAATGGAGACAGAGTCTGATGGAAAACGACGCTCTTCCGATCTAGTCACCAGAACACCAAATAGTTTATCTTTTTCTATTTACAGAAAGGATACACACACAGACAGATATTTACATTTCCATTCTCATCATCACCCAACTCAGATAGTTTCTGTAGCCAAAACTCTTTTAGATATAGTAATTAACCTTTCAGATGACACACATCTGAAGAAGAAATAAATCATATTAATAGTGTTTTATTAGCAAATAGTTATAATTACAAATTTATAAAAAGCCTTATTTCAAGCCCAAAATAGACAAAATAGGAAACAAAAAGATGATAAGTCAGCTATTAGGATTTGTGTTCCATAGTGTAAAAGGAACTACAGACAGTATCGGACGTATATTAAAAACGCTATAATATAGATACAGCATTTTCTGCTCATCAAAAGATCAGCAATATAATAACCAAGCCTAAGGATTCAATCCTCTTGAATCTCATGGTGTCTATCAAATTCATGTAAAAATTGTAAAGCTTCTTACATAGGTATGAGTAATCGTCGTATCAGTGTTAGGAGAGATGAGCATGCTAATGCAGTTAAACAACACTCATCATCATCAGCACTCTCACTCCATACTATAGATTCAGGTCATAAAATAGATTTTTCTAGTACCAGGATCATATCCAGATGTGATAATCTCTACCAATGCAAAATCAGAGAAGCCATTGAGATACTTAAAAGGCCAGATTGTATCAATAAGCTGAGATGATACGTGTAAACTTCCTCCTATTTGGAAAGATTTCTTTTAAAAAACATTCTTAAATTTAACATTTTTGCTATTGGTGGGATTTTTAATGTTTTATTCAAACCAGTGATTGTAGCGCCTCTACAACCGTCTTTCTACCTTTTTATAACTCTGTGGATGGCTTGTGTGACCAAGTCGAAACGTCAGTATATTGATATTAAAAGTTTTTAACACGGATGAACCCGCAAAATATGTATTTTATATATTTAACCCGTGAAAATCTTCGCTTTAATATTACTAACCTCCTACTGGGAGGAAATGTTTAAACAGCTCAGTATATTTGAAAGAACGTGGAAGTAAGAAATAAAAGCTGATTTGTAATTCATCTTTTGTTAGAGGTAAAATCACATCGTTAAAACCACTAATAAAGGTAGAAATTCGAGTTCCACAAGAACAAGAATTATGGTACAATAAATGCTAAGGGAAACCAGCAACATTGTTTTAAACCTCTTATCAAAGAAATCTCGAAAAATTTCTAGATAAAATTAGATAAAAAGTATTGCTACATTTACGTCTATTCTTAGCACAAAATAAGTCCTTACGTGCACTAGTTTTGACCAGTATTGCAAGCCTTGTCGATTGTTTGATTCCTGAATTGGTAAGAGCAATGCAGCAAAATGAAAAATCGCAAATGGTAATTGTGAATAATAATCCCACAACATCAAAATTCAAATCAAAAAAACCGTTATAGCAATCTATCTAAGAAAGTTCTCTATAGATGGTATTCTGGTTTAGAAGGTGGTCTCAATTTTGCTTTAACACCTCCCCTGGAGGTACTTGTTGATAGTGAAAATCGTCTGTGATGTTGAATCAGCTCTAAGATAAAATTGATTCTGTATCGGCCGATTGAAGCTAGTAGTTGAGATTTGTAATATGCTTGTTGCTTCCTAAAAATAATTTTTCAAAGAAAAAGCAGATAAACAATAAATAATATAAAATTTGACACCAATTAGCTAAAATTTCAGTTGATAAAGGTAATGACTAACAGTTAAAATGGACGACATTACCATAATAAAATTTTAGACTGCTTAGTAATAAAACTTATAAACAAATAAAAGAGATTGTCATACTACATATTTGGAAAAAAACAAAAGCTATTATTAATAAATCACCCATTGAAACAGACAAAAATAAAATAATCCCTCGTGAAAATCTTGTGTCTGTCCAAAATTTTATGGACTTCCAAAAATTCACAAACCAGATAATTCCTCTTCGTCCAATAGTAAGTGCAATAGGTTCTCCAACCTATATTTTAGTAAGATACTTATCTGATTTCATGAAACCTACAATATTTTTATATTAATATACCAAGACGTTTCGACTTGATCACACAAGTTATCTACTGGGTGATAAAAGATAGAAAGATGGTTGTAGAGGCGCTACAATCTCTGAATTTTAAAATAACGTTAAAGTTATGTCTTTGTTTACAAACATTCCAATTGATGAAGCTTTAAATGTAATTTCACAATGCTGCAATTTGCCAAACCATATTATTGCTTTGATTAAACATTGTCTCTTAAATGCATATTTCATATACAATGAACAGCATTATAGACAAATTTTTGGTACTCCTATGGTTACCCCTATCTCAGGAGTAATAGCTGATTTATCCATGTAACATACAGAAACTTGTGCTTTGGAATCATCATTTTTAAAACCTCCTACTTGGCTCAGGTAAATAGATGACATTTTTGTCATATGGCAACATGGTTAAAAATTAATTAGATGATTTTTTTCACATTTAAATAATATGCATCCTCATATTAAACATACAATGGAGACAAAATCTGATGGTAAACTTCTTTTTCTTGATGTACTAGTCACCAGGACACCATATAGTCTATCCTTTTGATTTACAGAAAGAATACACATGCAGAAAGATATTTATATTTTCATTCTCATCATCACCCAACTCTGATTATTTCTGTAATCAAAACCCTTTTAAATAGAGCAAATAACCTTTCAGATGAGACACATCTGAAAGAAGAAATAAATCTTATTAATAGTGTTTTATTAGCAAATAATTATAATAACAAATTTATTACTAAAGCTTTAATTCAGGCTCAAAATGATCATAATGGGAAAGAAAAATAAAATAAATCAGCTATTAGGATTTGTGTTCCATATGTAAAAGAAACTACAGACAGAATTAGATGTATTTTAAAATGCTATAATATAAAGACAGCATTTTCTACTTATCAAAAAATCAGTAACATAATAACCAAGCCTAAGAATTCAATCCCTCTTGAATCTCACATAGTTTATGAAATCACATGTGACAATTGTAATGCTACTTACATAGCAATGAGCAATCATTACATCAGGGTCAGGAGAGATGAACATTCTAATGCAGTTAAGTAACCCTCATCATCAACAACACTATCACTCCATACTATAGATCAGGTCATAAAATTGATTTTTCTAGTACCAGAATTATATCGAGATGTGATAATCTCTACCAGTCTAAAATCAGAGAAGACATTGAGATACAATAAAGATCAGATTGTATCAATAGCAAGATGATACATGCAAACTTCCTCCTATTTGGAAAGACTTTTTTTTAAAAAAATATTTTAATTTAACATTTTTACTATTGGTGGAGCTTTAATGTTATTTTCAAATCAGTGATTGTAGCGCCTCTACTCACAAAGTTAGCATGGATTTATTTATTGCAAATTAATGGTAATATTTAAAATTAAATGCATTAGAACTTATTAATATAAACACTTTATAAATGGTTTCAGGTATAATTTTAATAAAAAATATGTGCAGATTAGAGCACAATCTTTTTTAAATCTGAAGAACATGCTAAATCTGTTATCAATTTTCATATATTTTGAAATATATAACTAAAGATATCAGAAAGAGATGAATTTCTGGATGAAATTATGATATGTCAGAATTTATTTAACTAGCAATGGCTGTGAACAATATTGTTTACATTAAGTTTACAACCAGTATGAGTTACTACTCCTAAGAAAAGTTTATTTTTATGTTTCAATTTTTTTTTTTACTTTAAGATAAATATAATATTTGTATGATTAATTTTAAAAAAACAATTGATGCAAAAAAAAATCGAATATTATTTTAATTTCTACTCTGTCATATGAGATGAACTAAAAAAATTATTACTTTTTATAAAAAACACTTTTGAAAGTTATAATGAATAAATATTATTATAGTTTTCTAAAAAAAGTATTAAAAAATACTTATAATTTCCACTAAACAAATAAAACTTTCTACAAGAGGTATACCACTAAATCAGAAAACAGGTGCATAAATGTAAATTATGTAAGCTAAATTCAAATTAATTTGATTTTTGTAAAATATAGCATAATTAGGAAGATATTGAGATAGACACTTATTCAATTTAAAAAATAATATGAAATTAAGACATTTGCATATTACTGCCATAGCAGTATCACATACCAGTTGTAGTCTTTGGGGATTAATTTTCACCAAAATTTTTAACTGTAATATATAATTAGTCTGTATATTGCCCTCTTTTTTAAATAAGGACTTATATTTTGTGTATTAGAAATGATGTTGTGAAATTTAATATCTTAGTTATCATAATAAAATATTAAGAAACAACTACAGCCCTTATCAAAATTACCCTTACTTTATACATATTCTTTGAGATTTACTTATAGTTTTCTATTGGCCAAAGTTTATAAAAAGAAAACTAATATTTCATTATTTATTTGAACTTTCACTGGAGATAACTTTTGCTTGATATATACTTCATTTCTAATGAAAAAAAGTTTGATTTAAGAAATTAGTAAGTATTTTTTTAATCTGGGGTAAAAACATCGTTTTTATATGAGTTAAAATATAAAACAGATCATTTTGTATCTTGGGCTTTTCAGTTTCACTCTACAGAAAAACAGTGAAGTTGAAATATTCTCAATAATATATTTTATGTTTGTGATGACAAATACATAAATTTAAAAATGATATATTAAAAATTATATATATTTATGAATAATTTGGATATGATTTTATATATTTTACAACTTTATAACCTTAGAGTATAAAAGAGAATTGTTCTCTAAATGTCCAAAGTCATTGCTTTTATTTTCATTTTCCATTTGAATTTAAAGTGTAAATCGAATTAATGTATTTTGATAGTAGTAGTAGTAGTAGTAGTAGTAGTAGTAGTAGTAGTAGTAGTAGTAGTAGTAGTAGTAGTAGTAGTAGTAGTAGTAGTAGTAGTAGTAGTAGTAGTAGTAGTAGTAGTAGTAGTAGTAGTAGTGGTAGTAGTAGTGGTAGTGGTGGTAGTAGTAGGGGTAGTAGTAGTAGTGGTAGTGGTAGTAGTAGTAGCAGCTGCAGCAGTAGCAGTAACGGTAGCAGTAGTAGTAGTAAAGTAGTGAAGCTATTAAAATACTCTGTTCCAATATATAAATATCAGAAAGCAAGATACTTCTTAAAGTAAAGTTATGTATTAGGCCTATTGCATTATTTCTTCGGAAAAGCTCCATAAACGTTTTTCTAAATTCTTGATTTGTAACCAGAAAAATATAAAATGAAACAATCATATTTAAATAAAGAAAACTATAACACTGCACACACATGCTTACATTCTTTGAACTCGGATTAAACATTGCATTTGTAACTGTTATCACCAATGGAAGCACCGTAACGATAAAAATAACAATAGTAATAAGGAAAATGGCTAGAATTCTTTGCTCTCGTATAATATTAACATTGACTGTCACTGTAGCTTGTTGAAGCCGACCACGCATATCCCCGAAATAGCTTACAATTTTTACATTCATATATAATATTAATATTATTCCAAACATCATCATTATAATATTGAAAGAAATCAATATTTTAAGAGAAAGGAAATTATGAACATTTTCTTGAAATCTTAAAACAAAAACAATTTTCTCAAGATATAATACTCTGCAGGGTTGTAAAATATCAATTAGTAAGTTAAAGCTTGATAATATGACCATCACGCAAACATAAATTAAGACAAACTTAGTTGTGAACAGTTTTTTGGATTGGTGAGAATAGAATACTGATATGAAATGGTACATTGTAATGTAGAAGAATGTCAATGCTATTTGAAATGCCAAAACTAACCCAAATCTTGCCCAGATGTAATCCATATAATGAACAAGGTAAAAGTTAGCAGGATGTCTCATATAGAGCTGATTGCCAATGATAGAAAATTCCTTCAGTAATTCATATATATATATAACATAAATAATTAACGGTAAAAGCAATATTATATTTTAAAAATTTTTTAGAAGCGCTTTCAATTAAGTAATAATCCTTGTCAGCTTTAAGTAAATTTCAAATCTTTTTAAACTTAATGTTACATAAATCTTCAAAAGCTGTGTATGGCCGTATTCGCAATTTGCTTATTAGTAACATTATTCTTATATTTATCTATTAAAATTTTCTCTTTAATTTTTCTCTTTTTATGATTCCTTTCTTCCATTAAAAAGAGGAAAATTAAAGAGGCAATTTTAATAGATAAATATAAGGATGATGTTATTAATAGGCATGTTGCAAATACGGCATACATAGCTTATGAAAATTTAGTAACATTAAGTTTAAAAAGATTTGAAATTTAGTTAAAGCTTTACTACTAATCGAAAGCAATCGAAAGCCCTTCTAAAGAATTTTTAAAATATAATATTGCTTTTACCATTAATTATTTATGTTTATGTATAGTATTTTTTATAACGGGTGTTATAATTTTACATTTATATATATATATATATATGAGGTCATGTGCTTGTATGGTCATTACATTATTCTCTATATAGTTATTTGGATGGTGTGAAGTAAAGATCATCATTAATGTCCATTCACTCTATGATAATTCCTACATTATTGATGACGATTACATTCAAAGTATCCAGTAACCAAGAGCATTGATGATTATTAGTATAACTTGATTTCAGCCTATTTTGTGGGTATTATCATATCGTTAGTACTGAAATATTTGCATGCAAATTATTGCTTTTATATTTATGCTATAAGTTTAGCATTAGCTAGGTTATTAGCCTAAATTTTATAGAGGACCTTGTTTATTTCCAGTTACAACAATGATGTGTGCGTGTGTGTGTGTTTATAACTTATTTATTATTTATTTCCAACTTTTGATTCTGAATTTTTCAATCCCAACATAATCACTCCACATCAGTACTGTTTAATAAATAAGCAGAAAACAAAAAATGGATAGATGCATGGGCAAGTAAATAATGAGATAGATAGATGACAAAATAGAAATACCTAAAACCGTCTAGACATCACATGATCATCATTTTGTGTGTATACACATGTTGTTAATAAAAGTACCAAACTCCCGATACATTAGTACCACCAAGTGCAAGTTTTTATAATCAATGGATGCAGGGAAGTTTGTGCATAAAATCCCTATCTAGTGCTAGCTCATCCAACATCCCCAGGCTTGTTTCTAGCTTGTGGCTTTCATCACTGAAGAACCTTGGATTGAGAGCACTGCACCTAGATTTTTGAATCTAATGCAACCCTCCCTCAACCACCTTTTATCTATTTTTGCTAACTACTGTATGGAGAGTTTGGTATTCTTATTAGAAAATAGATAGATGATGATAGAGTAGTAGAAGATAGATAGATAGATAGATAGATAGATAGATAGATAGATAGAAGATAGATAGATAGATAGATAGATAGATAGATAGATAGATAGATAGATAGATAGATAGATAGATAGATAGATAGATAGATAGATAGATAGATAGATAGATAGATAGATAGATAGATAGATAGATAGATAGATAGATAGATAGATAGATAGATAGATAGATAGATAGATAGATAGATAGATAGATAGATAGATAGATAGATAGATAGATAGATAGATAGATAGATAGATAGATAGATAGATAGATAGATAGATAGATAGATAGATAGATAGATAGATAGATAGATAGATAGATAGATAGATAGATAGATAGATAGATAGATAGATAGATAGATAGATAGATAGAATAGATAGATAGATATATAGAAAATAGATAAGTAGATGAGACTAGATAAATAGATAAATAGTAGATATATATATAGATAGATAGATAGATAGATAGATAGATAGATAGATAGATAGATAGATAGATAGATAGATAGATAGATAGATAGATAGATAGATAGATAGATAGATAGATAGATAGATAGATAGATAGATAGATAGATAGATAGATAGATAGATAGATAGATAGATAGATAGATAGATAGATAGATAGATAGATAGATAGATAGATAGATAGATAGATAGATAGATAGATAGATAGATAGATAGATAGATAGATAGATAGATAGATAGATAGATAGATAGATAGATAGATAGATAGATAGATAGATAGATAGATAGATAGATAGATAGATAGATAGATAGATAGATAGATAGATAGATAGATAGATAGATAGATAGATAGATAGATAGATAGATAGATAGATAGATAGATAGATAGATAGATAGATAGATAGATAGATAGATAGATAGATAGATAGATAGATAGATAGATAGATAGATAGATAGATAGATAGATAGATAGATAGATAGATAGATAGATAGATAGATAGATAGATAGATAGGTAACAATTCTCTCAATATTAAATTTGCATAAAAATTTTATTTATACACAATACACAGGCAACGGTTTTGTATGTAAACCATAGAATATTAAACATGATTAACAAATTAAGATTGAAATCACATTTAAATTGGTCTATAAAGCTGGAAAAGACAAAGAAAATCACTATTTGGGTTTAAAAATAAAAGGGATTGCAACTCTTAGTGTTATAAAACAACTCTTACTTTTAAAAAATGATCGTTAAATCTTCTAATATTAGATGGTGCATCAATATGAGATCTCAAGTAATCACATAAATTTTCAGAATTAAAAGCATTTTTACATTCATACAACTATCTATGTCAATCCAAGTCTGACGAGATTGAGAACATGGAGATTTATATTGCTAATATGATAAGATCCAGTTATAAAGAAAATGATGTGCATTAGGATACTGAACATTTTAAAAGAAATGTTAAAGTCTGAAAGTAAAATGTTGAAACAATAAAATATGAATGGTTCTGCCATAGATATTGCATGGTGGAAATAAAATTGGAATGCTCTATGCAGATAAATTGAATATCAGATATAGAACACCCATTAATTTAAATAGATTAATCAATAACGCTGTAATGCTAACAAGATATATGTTACAAAACAAACATGTATATTAGAATTACATATTTATAATTTTAAAATAAATGATTAAATTATTAATCAAAATGAAAGTAGAGAGAAAAATGTAATATTTTTTAGAGTAGTTTTTTTTTTTGTTTTGTTTTAAGAAACATAATTTTTCAGAGGCAAAAGATTGCATCATATTTTTTCTTTTAAAATAGAAAAGTTTTAGTACTGAGTGTGTGTGTGTGGGAGGGTCTAAAATAAAAAGATTAAAATAAATAGATTAAAGTGTTGAGATTGATATTTTGGACTATTTCAATCATTTTATGAGTGGATGTTGAATGTATAGAAAATTTTAAACTTTATTTAAACTTTCCAAACAACTTGTTAGTAATAACACACAAATAGATAATACAGGTTAGTAATTACACAACGTTTCGAGTAGTAGTATTCTCCACTCTCCTTCAGGAGTTGCTGGCCTATATGCACAGTGACAATATTCGCTTAGAAGTTGAACTTGCACCTTTAGATTCTTGAATATCGAATTTAAGGCAAACCGCTCTACCATAATATACCATCATTAAAAACCTGCAGACAAATTAAAGTGTTGAGTCTTTTCTTAATTAATAGACTACCTGTAGAGTTAAGCAAAATCCCTCTAGATCTCTTATAAATGGAATGAATAGCTAATTAAATATCAATGATAATCCTGAGATCTCCTTATTATAATATTATTGTTGTGGTTATTATTAATTAAAATTTTATAAAAGTAATAATAATATGACATAAATATACAATAAAATGATAGTTTAAACTTATTAATTAATTTAACTTAAAGTTAATGAATCAGGGTGGCCTTTGAGCATTCCATCATCAGATTTTCAATTAGATGGATGGTTGAAGAGTTACAGTGTGGAGTAGATTGAAGCCTGTCCATTAAAGTATGATGATCGGCTATCTTAATATATATCTGAGCACTTATGCATATATGTGTAGAGATTGGTAATCTGGACCAGCTGATGATTCCTGGTTTAGCATGAAATACGTATAATGGTGATTATTTATCTTTTCAACATAAATGTGTTCAAGTGTATCAGTGTTATGAGATAGTGTGAAAATGGTGGGTTGTGTGAAAGTCTGTGCTCATATACTCTATTATATTTATTTAATGTTAGGATATGAGCACAGACTTTCACATGACCCACCACTCTCCACTCCATCTAATAATACTGATGCACCTAAACACATATATGTTGAAAAGATAAATAATCACCAATATATGTATTTCATGCTAAACCAGCAATCATCAGTTGGTCCAGATTATCATCTCTACACATATATACTATAAGTGCTCAGATATATATTAAGATAGACAATCCTCATACTTTAATGGACAGGCTTCAATCTACTCCACACTTCAACTCTTCAACCGTCCATCCAATTGAAAATCTGATGATGGAATGCTCAAAGGCCACCCTGATATGCAAGTGAAAATGCGAAGGTAGTGGCCTCTACAGATCTTAACCACAAGCTTACGCCTTGGAAGAAAGTATTATTATTAGTAGTGGTAATATTTAGATACTTAATAAGAAGGAATAGCTTAACGTTCTTATGCCATTGAGCAAATACTTTGGCCTTTGTTTAATGTTAAAGGGTATGTGATCTTATTTAATAAGATAAGTGAGCTTCTTAATTGCTGGTATAAATTAAACATAATTTAAAAATAACTAAGAGTATAAAACTGTACTTAGATATAATAAAAGTATGGCCTAATTTAGAAACTTGTCATTGTTATGATAAAAACCAAATTTTGTGTATAGTAAATTCATTTAATAATAAGAAGAGGGTTTGCAATGTTACCTTAGATAGTAAAAAAATGGATGTCTATGCCATTTGTAAATAACATGCAATCTAAATTAATTAAGAATATATTTAAAAAAAGTATATTTCATTTTGTGTTCATCTGAGTATTAATCGATTGATTAATAATTTTAAGAGTATTATTCCAAAATTGCCAAGAAGTAATATAATTTATCAGATTTAATGTGGGTGTTACAAATTATATATCAGTGAATTGAGATGTTCTGTGGGAAAAAAAATTAAAAGAGCATCAATTATTATTTAAGGGGATTAAAAATAATGTAAATAGTCAATTTAATACAGCTTCAGTATTCTTTGACCATGAAAAAATTTGTAATTACAGGTTTACATTTAATATTAATGAAATAAAAATATTAATGCAAGAAAGAAATCATAAAAAGAGGAAATTAAAGAGGCAATTTTACTATATATTTATATAATGTTATTAATAGGCAAGCTGCAAATACGGCCATACACAGCTTATGGAGATTTACGTAACATTAAAATTCAGTTGAAGCTGACGAGGATTACGTAATTGAAAACGCTACTAAGAATTTAATATATATATATTACCATTAAATTGTTTGTTTATATTATATATATATATATATTATGGGTAACAATAAAAGATCAAAAACGAAATACATGGATGACGGATGAAACTTGTATCACTGATATCATTTTAAAAATTAAAAAACTGAAATGACGCTAAGCTCGACATATTGCTAGAAAAGTGAATAATTGATGGACAATTTAAATCTTAAATTGGATCGTAAGAAATTCTAAAAGTCTTAGGAAGAGACCGCATGGAATGAATGGATTTAACAATGATATTTGTTGGTGTGTGATGATTAACAGAAACAAAACTCAGAGAAACTGGATGGAATTTGAAAAGGCTTTATTCTGCAATATCGATAATGACTGAAAATGCTGGTAACCATATAGATAGAATAAAACTTACCTGCATCGTTAGTTGTCGAACTTAGATATCTGTATTACTATCAGTAGCATCTAAGCACAACTTAATTTTAAAGAAAAGACGACGAAATCTCCGTACTGAAATACAGCCTTCATATAACTAAAAAAATCATACTTTCGAAGTTAATATTGAGATAAATTTCTTTATTCAATTCGTACATTGTAAGATGCAATATTTTAAATATTTATTATTTCATGATGCTAAAAGATAATAGACAATATTTTTTCTTGCGTGTTTCTTATTTTTTCTTTTTTTTTTTTTCAGAAATACAGGTATCATCATTTATTAATTTTTCCAAATAATGCGATATGCTAAAATATTAATTTTTAGCGTTCTGTTTTTTACAACAAACATAACAAAATCCAAGAAAGCTATTGCAGACAACCAACTTCTAGTTTGTTTTATAATTATTATTTCAAGCAAATAATATAAAATATATGTTGTGTCTAGTCTGAATTATTCATATAACAATATTAGAATTTATTTTTTTTTTGTTATAGATGTGGTTATCAATAATATTTACCAATAGTAAATTGCTACACTTTTAATTTCAAACTTGTGACCTGGGCCAATTTATGCGTGCTGGCTCAGCACTAAATTTATCTTGGAATGATATGTCTTTTATAATCTCTTTATTGATATGTTTCAAAAGTGTACAATGGAATGGTAGTTATGAAATAGATATATAGCAGATATTACTCATGGAAAAACAGAACTAACGTTCATTACTCCATATGTGTGTGTGCGTATTTAATTATAAGAAGATATATTAATCTTGAATTGGGGTTTAATGTTTGCGCATGGGCTAAAGATAATCATAAGCTTGGTAAATAGTTGGCAATATTCGTTACTATATTTGTTTTCGATCAATTGTGTCAAAGTTGTGGGTGGAATGAGTTTACTATTTGTAAATCAAAATATAGCAATTCAATGTATTTTTTTGTTTAAAAAATATTAAAATAAAATCAAAAAAACCTATTGCCGACCAATCTTTAATTTGTTTTATTATTTTATTCGTTTTACAGCAAATATAATTTTTTATTCTATCCACAGCATCCAAATATCCCCAAACGATTTTCTAGATTGCAATTTTAGTCAGTGAGAAGTATTTGGATTTTTGAAAAGTGCACTTGGATCTTCTAATACACCTTTTCTCTAAAAGTCATTTCCATTTTTATTGCACTATCAAGCTATCAGTTGAAATTGAAAACCTTTTTTTTTCAAGCCAATTTAAATCTCAATCCATTGAGTTTCTACACATTATGGTGTCTTCAGTTTTTTTAAAAATCTTAGATATCTTTATTCTTTGTTCAGAACTGGGGTTAAAGAAATAAGATGTCACCTGACTAATAAGTCATCACTTGAAGTGAGAATGAAAGAAAATGTTATTAAATAGTAAAAAAGTGCAAGTAAAAATCATATGAATTTTTGGTCATGTGAGTGTGTGTAGCCAATACTACAATTAATGTTAAGACCATAATAAAGATAGGACATCTTAATTCTTCATCTAGTTAAAGATAACAATCAATGTGCACTGATAAAAAATAACAAACAATCTATCTTAAATGTAGTAAATAAACTTTCATTAAAGGCTGATCAGACACTTAAGATAGTAGAATATCTTAAGCATCAATAACATAATTTATTTATGAGATGTACTAATTCAATTTTGGCAACTAAATCTTATATATATGAGTTTTTAATATTTATTGAGAAATTAAAAATGGGTACTTACATAGTCTGCCTTCTGGTAAGGTTGCCACCCATTCTGTTTTAAATTATCCATTTTCAGGGCTTCCAACACATGGTATAAACAATATGGCTGACTCTAAATTATCGTATTCAATATCAACATTTTTTTTTATAATTTAAAATGATAAAAAAACACAAAAGTCTAAAAGGTTGTAATTAAATACTTGTTTAATGTAAATGCATTAAAGAAATAAAAATAAAACATGAGATATGGAAAATTATAATTTTTCAGGGAAACACTAATCTATAATTTTGAAAATATTACATCTTGAACCATGCAAAATTCCAAAGTTGTAATTATTTTTTTAATGTAAATTCACTACTCCAGCTGTAAATTAATCTGAGAGCAGTCACAAAATATTTTGGGGCTTTCTAACCACATTTCTTTCCAAATAGATGGGTGTTTAGAACATGTTTACACGCCATTGCATCTTCATTCGCACATAAAGTGTAATATTAGTTTCTTATCACATACTTTTTAAATGGGCACTATCCTGCTATTTTGAAAATATTGCATTACATCTTGTTCTGTCGATGAAAGATTCCAAATTTTAATCATATTTCCAAAAATGATAAGGCAAAAAAGAAATGATAAAAATATCACCTGTCTTAACAAATGTCAACAAAAAAAAATAACATTAATTTTAACCATGTTATCTGTTCCCCTTCTATTAACATTTAGATGTTATGTTGGGAAACGTATAGCTTGTTAACTTTAAAAAATATATGTATTCTAAATTAAATGTTAATTTTAAAAAATTGAATACATTTTTTTAATAAATTCCATTTACAACATAATGTTCAAATGTTAACACGAGGCAAACAGATAACGCATGGTTAAAATTAACGTTATTTTTTTTTTGTTAACATTCATTAACATGTGATGATTTTTTTAATATTTCATTTTTGCATTATCATTTTTTGAAATAAAATTAAAATTTGGAATCTTTCATCGACAAAACAAGATGCATTGGAAATTTTTCAAAATAACAGGATAGTTCCCACCTGAAAATATGTCATAATGATCATTACATTACACTTTATGTGTGATTTGAGATAAACGGTGTTGTTGTGTGCAAACATGTTCTAAGTATGAATCTGTTTGGAATGCTCTTTGGTTAAAAGGCTTCAAAATATCGTTTGTGAGTGCACTGATATTAGTTTGCAGCTAGTGTAGTGAATTAACACTAAAAAAAAAAATTAATTACAACCCTTTGGGTTTTTGTGTGTTTCGGTGCAGTATTTTCAAAATTATGGGATTGTGCTCACCTGAAAAATGATGTTCATGCATGCCGCCGTTGTTACAGTTTGCTTAATCGTGTTTATTTTTTTTTTATTTTCTTTATTGCATTTATATTAAAAAAGTTTTTACTTACAACCCTTTGGACTTTTGTGTTTCTTTATCATTTTAATAAATAAAAAAATTGAATACAATAACTTAGAGTCAGACATATTGTTTATACCATGTGTTGAAAGCTCCTGAAAATGTATAATTTAAAATAATATGGGTGGCAACTTCTTTAAAAGGTAAACTACCTAAAAATATTTAAGGTATCTTTTACTCAATGTTTATTTTAAAATTTTTAATTTACAAAAAACTGGAAATTGATAACATAAATATGAACAAGATTATATGTCAAACATTCTCTGTCAAAGGAAACCATTACATATGATTTAAAAGTCAACCAGGTTAATAATAAATATATTTTTCTCTCAGAATTCAAATATCTACTTAAGCAGCTTTAATACCAAGATGTTGCCAACTGTCATTCTCAACTACACTTTATAATGAGATCAATTTTGATTTGAAATTCAATTAGCTAACTTAAAGGAAAGAAATCAATTAATGATTAAAAAATAATGGAGTAGCTTCGTAGCTTAGAGTTCTTTAAAAATTTGACCATCAGAAGTGTCAGAAGTTGGGTTTGATTCCTGTAATATAAGCCCCAGGATCTACCACTCTATCATTGTTCTCATTCATGAGGATTTGCTACTATTATATTTATGCAATAGAGTTTAAGTCACAGCACATTTTCAAATCTTTTTATTTTCTTGTTAAAATAATGAAAGAAATTCATACATCACATGACTTATATAGCTTGTATTTTAAAATATGTAAAATAAAGTGTATGCTAATAGTTATAAACAAGCTTATTTTATTATTTTTTATGAAAAATGCCACAAGAGAACCATTTGAAATCTTTATCTAGGATTGCCCCCATTCCCAGACCGTTTTCAAGCTATGACTCTCTTCAGATGTTTTGTCAGAAACTGACACAAAGTAATATAACTGAAATGATGTCTGTAAGGTGCTGTTAAACCACAAAAAATCCATGATAAGGCTTTGAATTGATTTTAAATCTAAAAAATCTGTTATTGAAACAGAAATGGTGATCATGTGATGTTTAGTGGTATAAAAAATCTGCTAATAATATTTTGTTTTTACAGAACTTTGCACAGACTAACTAATTTCTTTATTTAATGGCACTTTCCATCTACAACTGTATTATTTATTTGAATATTATACATTGTATCGGAAACCTATCCCATTCACTCAAATTACATTATTCTTCCTGGTAACTTTACACTAATAATTTCTGGCCCATACAACAGGGTGATTTACATTTTTAAACAGTGAAATCCACAACTAATTTAGTTAATTTGAATTCATAATTTACTTTATTTAATTGTACATATATACTTCAATATTATTATTTATCACTATTTATGTTTACCAACAGTTAATTTAGTCTTAGGGGTAAATATACGCGCATATATATATATATATATACCACAGTATGCTCTCTGAATGAAAAGTTAAACGGGGAGAGAGTGATATGTGGGTTAAACATTCATTCGATTAGTATTTTAAACAAACAAAAAAATATTAAAGTCGAAGGTTATTCTCGCGTAGCTTTCTTTGATAGAGTTAGTTGTTTAAATAATAATCCATATTAAGCTATCTAAGCGTTATTTATATATCGAAAAACAAAAGCGTTTTCTATTAAAGAGATAAGCAATACAATAAATCAATAAATTGTTTTTCTCTTCTCTAGTAAAAATTGTAATTATAAATGTGCGACTTTTTTCGCATGCGTTAGTGAAGCTATAATTATACTATAATGTGTAATAGATCTGCTTAGCGCTTTCGAGATTTAATGTTCGAATCTCATACTCATAGCTTTGTAAATGAAGACTGTTGTGATTTATTGTACACATATGCAAATGAGGTTGAATTTTTAATTAGTTAGTCCATTGTTTGGAGAGCGTAAAGCATGCCTCTCTTCTATTAATGGCGCCGAGATCATTTGCTATGTAAAAAGCTTCTGCCCAAATAATTTGTACAGAGAAGAGTGATGTCAAAAGAAAAGTTAAAGAAGTTTTTTACATAGCAAATTATCTCAGTGCCAATAATAGAAGAGAGGCATGCTTTGCTCTCTCCAAACAACGGACTAACTAATTAAAAATTCAACCTCATTTGCATATGTGTACAATAAATCACAACAGTCTTCATTCACAAAGCTATGGGTATGAGATTCGAACATTAAATCTCAAAAGAGCTAAGCAGACCTATTACACATTATAGTATAATTATAACTTCACTAACGCATGCGAAAAAAGTCGCATATTTATAATAAATCAATATGTGTCCAGTCTATGATTAGCAAGAAATTGAAATACTATTGTAAAATAAATTTTATGAATATAAATATAGATAACAAAACGGTATATTATAATATGTGTATCCTTCTGATGCTATTGTATTATTTTTTTTCTATACATTTCTTAAAATGATTTTGAAATTCTTGATTTGTAACAATAAAAGTATAAAATGAAACAATCGTATTTAGATAAAGAAAACTATTAGATGCCACACATTTATTTACATTTTTCATATTTGGATCAAATATTACATTTATAAATGCTAACGCTAGTGGACTGGCAGTAATAATAATAATAATAATAATAATAATAATAATAATAATAATAATAATAATAATAATAGTTTTAAGAAAGACAGCTACAACCTACTGTCCTCATATAATATTAACATGGATCAACATGATTGTACTCTGAAACCGTCTTCTTGGATAATTCTCTTATTTTATTCATATATACTGTAATTATTCCTAACATTATGAACAGAAGATAACAATGTTTTGAATGAAATCGATTTTTGAAAATTGTCATGGAACCTTAAAACAAAAATTACTTGCTCATTATATATTTACTACTCTGCAAAGTTGTAACATATCAATGAATAGGTTGACTTTTTTATTGCTAAAAATGTCTTGATTTCTGAGAAGTGCACATTGAAATAAAACGATGCAAAGTAGATATGCCACATATTAAATGAAATAAAAATTTGCAGCGTTTCCCATATAAAGTTTGTTTCCATGACAAAATACTCCACCAAAAGTTCAGTAAATGAAAAAAATAGTAATATTTTCACTACAAATTGCATTTTCATTCTATGAAAAACAATTATAGATATCAGGTAATGCCAATAAAATTAAATTTTCTATTTCAGCTCAATTTGAGCAGGTTGAGTTGTAATTGAATGATAGAATCTTTTCTGGTTGTAAAGTACTATTAGAAAAACAACAGAGATTAGGATAAGAATGTTCAACCATTGTTTTCACAGTTGTGAAATTGTCATTCTTTATTGATACTTCAGGGTTCTTAGATGTGATATGTTGAACTATTTCCATCTTCTATTAGCAAATGTTGAATGAATAGAACATTTTCAACTTTATTTAAACTTTTCAAATACAAACAACTTGTTAGTAATATCACACAAATAAACAACATAGGATAGTAATCATAACGTTTCTAGTAGTATTATTCTCCACTCTTCTTCGTGGAGTTTCACGCCTACCCAGTGACAGTATTAGCATAAAAAATGGTATGTAACTATTAACCTGTATTGTATATTTGTGTGTTATAATTAACAAGTTTTTCCTAATTTGAAAAGTTAAATAAAGTTTAACATTTTCTAAACAATCAATATTTACTTATAGATTATGGAAATAGTCCAGCATATTATCACATTTAAGAACCATGACGTATCAATAAAACATAACCTCAAAACAGTGAACACTATCCATTCATCATCATTAAAAACACAAGTTCAACAATTGTGATTGGATATAGAAATTATTTAAATTATATATTGAAGGAATATTTTGACATTTGGTAATATTTAAAAGCTAAAAAAAGTGTTGGTGGTTGAGAGTTCAGCACAGCGCCTTACAAGCAGTTGTCCCGGATTAGCGGATTCAAAGTTATTTTTGTATTTCATATTAACCATTTAATGAAAAATAAGTTAAAATTGGAAAGAATGTAAGTGCATACAGATTGTTTATCCAGATAAATAAATAAAAACATTACACTAATTAAAGATAGCAGATTTTTTTATAAAAAAGTCTTTGTAACTAAAATCTAATAAAGAATGTACAAGATTATCAACCTGTATTTTTAATAAAACAAAAGATAAAAGTCTAAAAACTGACCCAGTGCTATAAATAGGGGGGAAAAACTTCAAACTAGATCTTGTCTGTTTTTTTTTTGTTTGATCCTGGATCACAAAGTATTCAGGACCACTCTATGCTGAACTAATTCATCACATGGTGAGGAAATCGGAATGTTTGCGGATATCTTTCACCATGAAGAGATTACTCCAAAAATGCTTTAAGTCCAGTCTTAAAGCGGACCAGGAATAAAAAATACTGCAGGAGAAATCAATTAAGTTCCAATGAGCTCGGGATCCCAAAAAATATATGTTTAATCTACGATCTACGCATATCTTACTGGTAAGCTAGTATTATTCATATCCGATTTGTGACTAAATTAAGTGTTTGCAAACTAACCTCAACTATAAACTTATAATATACTACCGATAGAGATATGACCTAGAAAAAAACTTAAAAGAATGAAACTGTTTTTATTATTTAACGTTATTGTCTGGATTGGGGTATGTATGTTATCGTTAAATATTTTAATTTGTTATAATAAGATATTTATCTTTAATCTCAACTTTTCATTGTATGTTATTAGTTATAAGTTTTCTAGATTTTATTATTACAAAAGATTAATTTAAGAAATGTAGAATTATCTTTGCCAATATGCTTGCTTAATAAAATTGCTAAAAAAAAATTCATATAAAAATTTAAAACAACAAGAAGTGAAATCCAGATCTTACTTCTGGTTATTAGTTACGAAATGACGATGTGATGTGACGGACCATTGAATCTATGGATTCTGGCGCCCTTTTAAATAAATGTAAAATTGATTCTGCTGTCAGTGTACATCATAATAAAATATTAGGTCGAGTTAATCGGGAAATTTAGCTATGTTTTTAGAAACATGAATGAAATTTTTTTCTTTTATGTAGTTTGATTAACTTGCACTTTCTAGTGTGTAAAAGAAGGCCTAAATCCAACCTTGAATGTTAAAAATTAAACCGTGAATGATATATATATATATATATATATATACCTTGAATGAATGTGGTGTAATAAAATATTAAACTATCAACACAGACATCAAAATTGAGTGTTAGATACCACTAACTTATCTGATGTGTGAAGATTATTCATGGAATGATATGGTAATAAAAGAAAATGGTCTGAGCATTTGTGCAGATGACTGGGGAGTTACTTTGAAGAATTATTGATTTTAAAAAAAAAAACTATGTATATATTGGCACTTTTATAGTAGATATCTTTGTTTTGTTTTTTTTTTGAAGATGAATATTTTCCTGAAAGAGGCAAAAAAATGAATATTATAGTAATTAAAAATATATAAATGAAATTATTGCTTACCGTGTGACTTTTTAACATTATCTATATAATCTTAAAATAATCATTACACCTGCTAGAAATTTTAAGTATACGTGTAATATTAGCAGCAATATTCATGCCCACTTGACCCTTCAAGACCATTTATAATATAGCATTCACACTAATAACATGAGTGTGTTTAAAAGTTTGTGATAATAATACTTTAGTAATAATTATATGTTACACTATTTTCAATATGTAATATTAATTGTTAAATGTCTTTAGATAAATTCAAACTTTATTTAAAATTTGAAAATACTTTCAATTGTTAGTCACGGCACCCAAGTTAGTATATAGCACAATTATTCAATGGATATTATTCTCCTCTTTTTTCCAAGTGTTGCTGGCGTAACTCGTGACAGTACCAATATACAAATTTTGCCTTGATGTTTAGATTCGTAAGCATTATTTTTTAATGTGACGTTTTAACTAATTAGCCTATCTTATCCCTGGCAACAATCAGTAGAACTTTTATGTACACAATCTGTGAGAGGCCTTCTGATTTTTCCACTTTTTACTAAAAGAAACATTAATGATATTCACGAATATGAAGATTAAAATTTGATTCCCAAGCTAGTATAGTAAAATTAGGCCAGCAACATCTGAAGACGTTAGGAAAATAATATCACCTATATCTCTGTGTTATATGCAATGCTGTGTGCTATTATTAGGAACTGAATGGTTTGAAAGGTTTAAACAAAATTTGAATTCTTCTAAAGTCATTTCATATTTAATTTTACACTATCGAAATAAGTGTTTGAATTTTTGTCATGAAACTTCATTGAAGTAGTTACAGAAATGGCATGCAAACCTTTAAATAAAGATATAGTAACTCCTGCATTTATAATTTATGCGATTCTATAATAATAATCGTAAAGTTATAGATAACAGAAATACGTTTGTTCACGTGACTTTTTAGTATAAACTACTGTGTCACCCATTAATCGTACTGCAATAGAATCTACAAAACATACAATGCTTTATAATAATAAAGTAACATTAGATAACAATTATGATACCACACCAATATTGTCAGCAGAATTAAATAAAAGATAATGTAGAATCAATTATCATTTACATCATATAAAGTTATGTATCTGTGTAAATATACAAATATTAAATCACTCCACATGGTTAAGAAATCCAGTACCGCCCTCTGTGAACTAATATATAAATACATTAGAGTTCGTATTTCAAAATAGCCAGCTCAAAACGATACCACTTTGAACTGTATGCTATAAGATCTTAAATATTGAAATACGAACCAACACAAGCAAAGGACTTGAAATTTTAGCAAGCAACGATCTTAACTTTTTGCTACAAACAAACATCTTTTACTATTATTATATAAAAACATACTAAACATTAAGTAATTTTAATCTTTAAACCACCTAACACAAATGTATAGAAAATACTCCCAGTGTATAACGTTATACTGAAATAAATATTCAAATATTAAATCACCCCACATGGTTAAGAAATCCACTACCGCTCTCTGTGAACTAATATATAAATACATTAGAGTTCGAATTTCAAATGTATTTATATATTAGTTCACAGAGGACGGTACTGAATTTCTTAACCATGTGGAGTGATTTAATATTTGCATATTTATTTCAGTATAGCGTTATGCACTGGGATTAACTGTATAAATATGTATATTTGGGACAACATATACCACTGAATAATTTTTTAGTGATACAATTGTTCACTTAATTTATATTCAAATAACTTTATCTTGTACATTAAAAAGGGATGTGAAAGCGATTTTTCAGAGTGATTCGTATTATAAAATTGAAATATTTCTTCTCTATTTGACCTTTATATAATTACTGTGAATACGTAGCTAATTTTCATGAATACATATATACTTCCCGTTTGTCAGGAGAATTTAGTCAAATATAAAATAGGGTATATTTATGCACAGACTTTCACACGACCCACTTCTCGCCACTCCATCTCATATCACTGATACAGTGAAGATGGAGTGGTGAGCAGTGCTTCTTGTGAAAGTCTACGCTCATATACCCTATATATTACATATATTAATACAGGTATATAATAAGTTTGTATTCCAGTTATCAAATAGAAAATGTAATTTCTCAAGGTATCTTAAAATTATATAAATGATGGAGAAAAGTATAAAAGATGGTTGGAATTTACTGTAAAAATTCACTTAACAGGAACATACAATAGATTATTTATTTGTATAAAAACTAAAGTCATATATTATTTTCAAAATAATTGCAACATTTGAAAAGCTTGATAAATAGATTAGGTTAATATGTAGGATGATCTAATTGTGTCATTGATTTTTTTGAGTAAAAAGTCTCTCATAATGTGTGTACGATGATCTAATTTTATTCCAAATAGTACACCTGGATATTTATCATCTTATCAATTGTTTATTAACAACTAGCTCTATCAGCTTAGAAATTTACATACATGCCAGCTTAAACATATTCAAACATGAATGCTCTTGCGATTTCGATACAATTTGGTCAGGAGTGACACCACATGGCAATTCTGGGAATTAAGTTATCACACATCATATTTACTATGAATCTCAGGGCTTATTAATAAAGGTGATAGTCAGAAAGTAATCTGAGGATAGGATTTTGATATTTAAGATAATAATTTTTATATTTGCAATCAAGCTTATATTAGATAGCACTGCAATAAAAACTGATATTGTATTATTGGATTTTTTCCATTACTTTACAACTTTCAATATCTAACATGCATGTTGGAATATGCTAAAAATATACACCATAAATAATGGCTTTCATCATCATTATTATCAACCTTTATCAATCCTCTGCAGAATGAATGTCTCTCCAAGTTCAATCCATCTTCTATGATCTTTAGCTTCTCTTCTCCACATCACCTCTGCACACTTTCTTATTTCATCCATCCATCTCACATGTGGTCTCTTTCTGGGTCTTTTACAATCTCTTGGAATCCAGTTTAAGATTTTAATTGTTCATCTATTATCATCTATTCTATCAATATGTCCAGCCCAACTCCACTTCAGTCTTTTAATTTTTTCAATGAGGTCAGTAACACCCGTTTGTTCTCTTACCCATATATTACGTTTTCGATCTCTTCTTGTTACTCCCAACATGCATCTCTCTATACTTTACAATATAAAAAATATTAGATATATTGCGTTTGAATCTTATAAGATCAAGTTCATGTTGGAAAATATGTGTGTACTATTGCTTATAATAACATTTTTTGTAGATCATGCTAAGTTATAGAAAGTTCTTAATAAGAGAAATATATCAAGCATATTTTCGTTTTTTATCAGAAAACATTATACAGAGCTAGAAATTATTAAATGAAAACCGGTTAGAAGCAGACGAGATTCACAGAGAATATTAATTAGATGTATTTATATATTTTTGCTCAAACTATTTAAATGTACAACTAATATAATTTAGTTGAAAAATGTAACTAAGTGTAATCTATATATAAACAGAAAAGACAGATTGAATAAAGTCGTATAGCAATTCATAATCAGTGGGGCGGAGGGGTGGCCGAATATAGATATGTTGACAAAGTTTCCCTTGTAAGAAGGACTGAAAAATGTTTGGTGGTACCCATTTATAAATTGAAATAGAAATATCACTCACTATTTCCACGTGTGGTAGTAAATATGTATTTTATTTCTTCTGTACTGATTGAAAATTTTCTGTAAATGTATAGGCTGCTTCTGAAATAATAATTTGAGATTACTTGTGTTTAAATTAATTAAAGTCTATCTTTACAAATATATTATAACTCAACAGTGGGTTGATTGTACTCAAATAAAATATTTTTTATAATAATTCTGAATTACCTAAGAATTACTAAGTTAATAGTTTTGTAAATAATTATGATATATTTCTAGACATACCTTTCGACTCAATTAATTGATAGCATATTAATTTGTCACTTGACTATCGAATTAAATATTTGGTTTTCAATATTTTTATATTTATACTCTTTTTGTTTTGTTATTGAGGCTTTATTAAAACTGTATTGTTGTTTCTCTTTGATGTAAATCGCTTTTTTATTATTAATTTCTCTCTTTCATTATAACATTCTATTTTATATTAACATTTTCTTAGTATTGATAGTACGATTATTAATTCATAATTACCTTTTTATTGTGTTCATTTTCAAAATAACCGCAAAGAATGGAGAAATAAATATTATGTGTAATTTTTTTAGTTGATTGTTTCATCTAAAAAAATGTTAAAACAACTAAATTTTATCCTCAATTTTATGATAGATATCAAATGTATGATCCGTCTTCCTAATATGTAAACTGTTTGTTAATTAACAAATTGAGTAGAATGCATGGGCTAACCCATTCTTCTTTCCATGCTATGAAAAACCACAATCTCTTGACAAAGGGTTAAGAATAAAATGGGTCCTTCATTCTTTAAATCTTTGATGTTTATTCATTAATCCTACCAACAATTATTTAAATACAGAATAAAATCAATGTACTAGTCAGATGAAAACATAGCATAAATAATTATTAAATTAAGTCACGATATAGAAATAAAGACTGAATGCCACATTTGTTGACTTGTGTTATTGTAAATATTAAATTGTCATAGCTTAATATATATGTTAGCTTTATTATCTAAGTAATACATAGTTTCAGCAGAATTTAAAATTTATAATTAATTATTTGTTAGTTTGCTTTCAGAATAGATTATATTTACCTGTTTAATGAGGTTTATTTAAATTAATAATCTCATTCTCTTTAGTCAATTGCAATCTTTAGTGTCCATATAAACATATTGGACCATAGATAAGGGTTGGTGTCTACCCTTATTGCAAATAAGAGGTTGCCTTGACTACAGATTGAGATTGTTTTTGTTATTGATATTGGTATTGTTTAAATATTGATTGCTATCGTGTATATATGCATATATGTTGATGTGAATGTTTTCATGGGCAAAAGATGGTTTATGAATCATATTTACCCTTAACTTGGTGAAAAAAAGCTGTTTTTTTTTTACCCAGTTGGGTTCAAATGTTTTATTTTGGGGGGGGGCAACCGTCCGGTATATTTACTTTTATTTTATTGAACACCATATATATAAAATGTCCGTTAATTAAAACAAAATTGTAATGGTAATTGAAATAATAAATTTAACGGTTTACAAACTATTATACACAATCCTTAAATCTGCAGAAGTACTTTCCGTTATTTTCTTGAACCTGTCTCAACTGCCATTAAATTCAAAAACAAAGTGGAAGCAAACGTCATAAATTCAAATTCCATGAATCTCATATTTTAATGTATGCAGCTTGCCTATTTATTAACTGCATTTTATTCCTATTTATAAAAACTGCCTCTTTAATTTTTCTTTTATTATGGTTTCTCTCTCCATGAAGAATTTTCACATTTTCAAAATCAAATTTAAATTTATATTTACATATTTTTTCATGATCAAAGAAAACTGAAGGAGACATTAAATCACCATTATTATTTTTTTACTTTTTACACGCTTATATAACAATTTATGCTCCCTCAATCTCTTCTCAATACTGCACCTAGATTCACCTATATATGATAGCATACAATCACAAAAAATTTGATATATGACATTACTTTTCTGCTTGAGAGGTATGACATCCTTAGAATTATTGGCTAATTTATTAATATTGTTTGGCACATTCTTATATATATCATTAAAAAAATTCACTTGGGGATTTGAAATAAATGGGATAGATATCCATTGTTTACTATTAATCTTCATTTCCTTTAAATCATTATACCTTTTTTAAATTGACTTAAAGTATTGTTTATTTGTTCCATTTTATAACCAACATAATGGATATCTATTCCATTTATTTCAAATCCCCAAGTGAAATTTTTTAAGGATATATATAAGAATGTGTTTAATGTTTCATTCAACGTTCCAAACAATATTAATAAATTAGTCAATAATTCTAAGGATGTCACACACGTCAAGCAGAAAAGTAAGGTCATATATCAAATTAAATGTGATTGTATGCTATCATATATAGATGAATCTAGGTGCAGTATTGAGAAGAGATTGAGGGAGCATGAATTGTTAAATAAGCCTGTAAAAAGTAAAAAAATGATGTGATTTAATGTCTCCTTTAGTTTTTTTTGATCATGAAAAAACATGTAAATATAAATTTAAATTTGATTTTGAAAATGTGAAAATTCTTCTTGAAGAGAGAAACCATAATAAAAGAAAAATTAAAGAGGCAATTTTTATAAATAGGAATAAAATGCGGCTAATCAATAGGCAATCTGCTAACATTAAAATACAAGATTCCCGGAATTTGAATTGATGATGTTTGCTTCCACTTTCTTTTGAATTTAATGGCAGTTGAGGCAGGTTCAAGAAATTAATCAAAATTACTTCTGTGGATTTAAGTATTGTGTATAATAGTTTGTAAACCGTTCAATTTATTATTTCAATTATATATATATTATAGTAGACTAATCCCTCTTCAGGCTATAAATAAATGATTCTTTTGACAAAGAGTCCAAAATAAAATAGATTCATCTATTCTTTATGCTTTTAATGTCTGTAATCTTATCCCTGTTAATATTGATTAAAATACAAAACTCAGTATGCCATGCACATGAAAACACGACATTAATAATTATTAAATTAAAAGTTACTTTATATCTTGGAGGATATATTGAGTTCACTTTGTATTTTTAATGTTTTCAGCAGGGATAATCACATAAATATCAAAAGCATAAAGAATAGGTAGATTCATTCTATTCTTCATCTTTTAGCAATGGACTGATATTTATTAATAGCCTGGTTAAATGTGAACTAACACTAAGATAAAAATATGTAATTACTTATTTGTGAATTATTTAAATTTATTAATTTGATATCAGTGCTTTTATATTATAACGATCCAGAATTAGCTACTTAATGTAAACTGCACTACAGGGCACCATCTAGGCATTTGAACCTAGAAAAATTTATAAAGTAGGCAGATAAGTAAGTCAAAAAAAAATTTTTTTTTAATATTTTGATTCCGGTCGTTAGCCCATGTCACTAGCTCAAGGAGTAGCAGAAATTAAATAATATAATAAATTCTTATCTAAGAATATATAAAAAAAGAAGAAAATAAGCCACTGCCAGTAATTAACACACAAACATTTATTTATGCACATATATATAAAATTTAAAATTATTTTAGTATTAGTTTTACATTTTAAAATTCAACTTACATTTTTAACTTTGATTTTAATTTAAATTTAATTTTTATAAATTTACATTTTAATTTTTTTATAAGTTCGCACAGATGGGATTATAAAAGCTTGTTTTATAATGTTGAGTATAGATCGGTTACATAGATTACACGGTTAAAAACATTTCAAAATAAACATAAACGATCAAAATATAAAATCATTGGTGGAATTGCATGAGGGAATTCACAAGAAACCCAATAGCATTCATCATAAGATGCCCACATTGACACCAATAACTTAAAAGACATCCGAATAAATACATCTTAGATACTCACCATAAGGTATCAGTATTTACCGAATGTCTATATATTTTGATCAAATATGAAAACCAAAAACATAATTAACGGTAATGAACCCATGCAAGTATCTATACCCAACCTAAATTTAATGCATTTTTATTTAGAGTGTCGAGTATGAATAGACTGCATAGTTTTGCATTTGAAAAGAAAATATTCAATCCTTATTTAACCTTAGGCCAAAGGTTCGCAGTCAAACCAAACTTCAATCCATCTGATATATCGATGTGTTCAATGCATTACGAATACGGCAGCACAATTAGGTTAAGAGAAGAAACTGCTTCTCATCAGATAGGAATATTACATCTATCTGACGATGAGAGCAATAAAAAAAACTCCATAGGAAGGAACTGCGGTCCTTTGCCAACTTACAAACCCATCCATAGGCAAACAGAAGGTGTGTGGTGTATATATGCAATCCTGCCCATAGCGGATCTCATACTACATCTACTAATTACACCAATATATCCAATCCATTGACCCAATCTAACTATGAAACAAATAACCTAAGATTACCCTCCCCTAATATAACTTTACAAATCTATATAGCCATTCATGCCCAACTTAAGTTTAACATTTATATAATTTAATTTATCGCACAGCAAAAATCATAAATAAACTTAAAGAACAAAAAAAATGGAAATGATTTTACAAAAGAAATACATTAAATAAAATTATAACTAATTAATAAATAACGTTGGTCAGATAGGATTCTATTTCTTATAAATTAAAGACTGAGAAAGTTTATATTTTAAAGTCCTTAGTGTTTCAAATGTTTTTAAAGTTCTTATGATTTTTAAAATGTTCCTCTTTATCCATTGCATGCCATTTGGAATCCACATTAAATCCCCCGATGATCCTGTTGTCCTCAGTATAAGAAAAGTGATGTTTCATTTCTTTTTTCTCTTTTTTTTTTATAACAACTGAAGGGATTGAAGACTGTGTCTTTTCAATCCCTTCTCCTTCAACTCCGCACTAACACATATAGTCACATCTCGTAATAACTATTATTTCCACTCACTTTTTATAGTAGCCTTTTACGTCACACGATGTGATGGTCCTTTCGCTGAGGTCCGATTCCATTGTTTTTCATTCATTGGCTATTAGTTTCTATTGTTTTCCTATCTGACCAATGCTTATACATTTAAATGCCCAAGGCTAGTTTACATTTGACTAATTAAATTAATCATTCCATTTTTTCAATAACATTAATTAATTTGTTTTGTACAAACTTAGATATATTTTTATCTTTAAATCTTTACTGACAATTTAGTTTTAAAATACTTTTTCTTTTTTTTAATAAAGTTTTATTTTAATAATTTTTTTCATCTGTGCGATTATATAGATACGAGTTTAGTATAGAATTTTAATATTCAATTTTTAATTCTTAAAAAAAAAAATTTTATTTGCGAACTTTTATTTTCTCATGTTTACTAATAAAAAAACAATGTAACGACGTCTGTGCCCGTTACAATATATAATGAAACTTTTATAAGATTTAATGTATCAGTTAGTTCAACAGTTACATATATAAATATTGTTTTTAAATGTGCATGTATTCTTGAAGTTTATCACTTGAGGTGGAACAACTTATTGGATGTGCTGCTTTGGGAATCTTGGATTATTTACAGAAGAGTTACATAATGATAAAAAAAATTTATTAGCACAGTGTCTAATTTCTGGAAGTTTTTTTATTGTTATAACATAATAAATTTAGAACTAATAGTTTGTTCAGGGATTCTTTAAATTTCACAAGAGTCATATGCTGATAAATATTATTCATTAAGTCTAATAAATGACTAATAAAAATTATTAGTATACTTCCAGTGAGTGTTTTGTGTCAACGTTATAAGGGCAGTAAGTTTAACACTTATCAATTAAAGTTTAATAATTGACTATCTATATATATTAAACAAAAATAAAGATATGTGTAAGAGATTGTAATCTAGGCCAATTGAGTGCCGGTTTATCTTGAAGATCATACAACTTGTTTACATGTCTTTGGTCATATTTTCATGATTATATTCTCCATAAGGTATGAAAAGCAGATACAAATCAGTCCTTACTTTGCATGAGAGTGTACTACAGAAATATTAGTTCTTAATTGGATCATCTCTAGTCTAATGAATGATTTATAAAAAGTATTCATACACTGATCATTTGAAATTTCCAGGCACATTTTCGAGTATTGTAATGTGTTAAAAGGATATATATATATATATAGTTTTAAAAAGTGTGTGTGCATCATTACTAAATATCACTATTTTTTTCTAATGTGTGCTTTATTTATGTATGAAAATAATATATTACAAAATAAAACAACCTTACAGAAAATGTGACACTATTTTTAAATTGATCCTTATATTTTTTTTCTCATGTGTCATAGCATCAGCCGGGAAACGATCCCGCTAACCCGGGACAACTACTTGAAAAGCAGCCGTTGCTGTCCTCTCGACCACCAATGCTTGGCACTTGATCCTTATATTTAATAATTGATGAAGAACAAAAACCCCATTGTAAAAAAGCGTTCGTAAGAGAAATTTTAAGAGGTAGACTTGCTTTATGGTAAATAATCGTAAACTATATTTTACTTGAGTCACTGTTGTTTAATTGATTATTTTGCACCATGTTGATTTAAAAGTGTTATAATACCACGTTTCACTGCCATCGATAGAGCTGTTTTCCCGTTCTATAACAAACAAACGAAAATATATTTTAAAATACTTAAAAAAATCTATTATACTTAAATTCTAGTAACAAGAAAACGGACGGTAACACTATTTACATATTATAATATTCTTTATTTGTCTTCTATGTATTGATTTTATTATCAAATGTAATCAATAATTTCTCTCATTTACACTTGATCCAATAAAATATATTACATTAATAATATTTTAAGATTTAATATAATTATAAAGCAATTGCATAAAATTATTTTATTTGTTTATTTTACTATATTATTTCATATAGATATTCGCAAGTACTGTGATGTAAGAAGTATAACTATGATTATAAAGGACTGGATAATATTTTATATAATTAGCACTATGGCTATGGTATTTAGTTCTTTTAGGTTGTATATTTTTTGTGGATGATAATTTCTAGATTGCAAATATATTTTGATGTGAATTGGCTCAAATGTTTGAAGACAAATTTTGGTATTCCGTTTGTTCCAGGATGACATGTGTTTTTAATTGTATTAAGTTTATCTGCAAATGTTAAATGGATAATTTGTTTAATTAATATATCAACACTTACCAATCTAAGACCTATTTCTATGGGAACATTAGCCATAAAAATTTTAGAAAAAGTCATCAAAGATCAAATCGAACAACACTTACTTCCACTTATATCATCTCTACAATTTGCAAAAAAATAAACATCTACAGGACAAGCAGAATTACTCTTAAAAACTATTATGACTACAATACAAAAGCAAAAAATATGCACCAATAGCAGTACAATTAGGCATCCAAGCAGCATTTGATTCAGTGTCAATCAAGATACTTCTTAATAAATTAGCCAACACAACAATACCACCTACACTACTCTATGTAATTGCCAATCTTCTCCTTAATAGACAAATTCATATCACACGTAATGGAAGAAAATCAACATCATTCACTCCAACACAATCTATTTCACAAGGATCACCACTAAGTTCACTCCTCTTCACATTCTACATAGATCCACTAATAAGAAAAATACAACAAAACATAGCTGAAATACAAATTACACACACACAACAAAATATCTCATGTTTAGCATACATGGACGATATCATATTTTTTTTTAAATCACGCAAAGAATTTCCAATACTACAAAAAATATTAGATCAATACTCATCTGAATTCAAACTAAAATTTAATTCTAATAATACAGCAGCTTGGTTCATATATACAACCAAAACGTATACAAAATACTTTCAAGGCAAACCCACTCCTTTTCTGGGATTTCCATTTTACTTGGGAACAAATGGTATGAGACAAAACATACAAAACAAGTTAATTGAATCCATAAACAAAATATCAAACTCTCTATTAAAAGCATACTTATCCATATACTCAAAGTTCAATTATTCAACATGTTAATTACAACAAAAATAACATATTTTTCTCCATTAATAAAATTCTCTAAACATTTCACATCAAAAATATCATCATTATGCACTAAACTACTATGGGGATGTAAAGCAGTTGCAGTATCAGCTAAATCTCTTAGAAAATCTACAGAAAACAATGGATTAGGACTTCACACTATATACACATTCCATTTACAGAAATCAATCAACATATTAGCATCAACAATAAGAGAATTCCCTAAACTAAAATGTTTGCTCACAATTACACCAACCGATACTCCACCTCCAAATTCACAGTATTTATCTTTACTAATACCAAGTGTCACAACAATATCTACTCAAATTAACATAGAAGCAACATACAAATATTCATACTGGTAAATTTACAAACTATTATACCCAGAAAATCATCAAGACACACAAACAACAATGCTTGGAATTAGCAATTATTAAAAAAATTCAAAAAATGGTCATTAGAACCAAAATATTTTGATTTTATATTAAAAATAAACCTTTATGCTTTACCAACATCATATTTCCTTCGATACAAACTTCTATATAAAAACATTGATCCTTTTTGCAATCTTTGCCACACAGCAGAAGAAACGCAACAGCACATATTCTATTCATGCACAAGTTTATCCAATATAGTAAACTATTAATAGAAACCTACCAAAGGAAAAATATATCATTAATAAACATATTACAATACGAGCAATAACTTTTTTACTATATGCATACTGGTGCACGAGATGCTCGTTTATATTTGGTAACAATACAAGAAGACATCCAGCAACATTTACAAAAAAAATTCAACAAATAAAAGAACAGGATTACAAGATTAGCCCTCCAAACCTTGCAGCAGCAACATGGTCACTCATAAGACAACCATCAAACCTATAACAGAATTACCATCAAACCAAGATTATTTAAACTGTAAAATACGATTGATTTTAAAATTTAGAACTTGTTCCAAAGTTCATATGATTGCCTATATAACAGAATGCAATCTTTTGTTGTAAATCTATGTAACATTTGTTTAATAAATTTCTTTGAAACATAATATTTTATATAATTATGATTAAAATAGGAATTATGCATGCTTTTAGATATAATTATGATATATATTGTATCGTTTATTTGTAATCAAGTGTATTTAAATATTTTGTAGTAAAAAAAGAAAACGAACTGTAGAAACAATACTTTGCATTGAATAAAGTATAAACGAAAAGAGTTAGCAATTATATTTAATATTTACTGGGTAACATAAAATTACAAGAAGATGGCATTTAGTAATCTAATAAATAAATAATTGTATGGTTTTATTGCTTGGGAATTCGTTTAGTATCGGAAGTGATATCACAGGGAGGAAGTCGATATGACCATCTTAAGGAGTCTGCCACTACCAGACTATACATGATTTACGTAAATTGCATTCTGTATATGCTCCATGCACTCATGCATACAGAAATATAAGACGGCTTTAATAAAATCTGGTTATATATATATGGAAAACAAAAAAACACAAGTTAAAACTTGCTAACGCTTGTATTTATGACAATAGATGGCGTTCTACCAAAAACACCGTCAAGCGTAAGTTTGTTTACATAAACGTCAGACCAAGCATTCATTATCTCTAATTTTAGTTCCACCTTCAGATCATGATTTCAAGCTATTTGCTATCGTCAGTGAAGGACAGGAATAAGAAAATAGATCTAAACACAAACTCTGAGCGTTTATGAAACAGTTTCTATTCAGCTTGCAAGCGTGAATCTTTTAGACACGTAATGTCTTCAAACTCAGCATAGCAAGCCAGATAGCTACATGGGTCTGATATCAGTTCAGCATCACCACATAGTAGAAGCCTCTGCAACATATATCATTGCACGAAAGACCTCAAAGGTACATAGAAACTGTTTCATAAATACTCAGAGTTTGTGTTTAGATCTATTTTCTTATTCCTGTCCTTCACTGATGATAGCAAATAGCTTGAAATCATAATCTGAAGGTGGAACTAAAGTTAGAAATAGTGAATGCTTGCTCTGACGTTTATGTAAACAAACTTACGCTTGACAGTGTTTTTGGTAGAACACCATCTATTGTCATATATATATATCAATGATTTCTATCAACATGAAGTACCTTCCCATTGCCTATTGGTATGTTATTGTTTTTTTCTGAGAGAATAGCAGTAGAAAGACATTTCTGCAAACCGTTAAAAGCTACGTGTCCATTTTCTGACAAGAAACACTATTTTCCATTATATTAATACATGAAAGACATTTATGTTACTGACTCACATGCAGACACATATCACCAGATATAAATATATTTAATTAACACTTACATGTCGAAATATTTACATCATCTAGAATTAATCATTGTCTTCAGAAAAAATTAAAACCATATTTAACTGATAGTAATAGCATGCAAGTTAGCATATAACACAATGTGTTGTTTCCCCTTCTTCAATTGATGCTAGTCTGAACAATGACAGTACAATATGGTAATCGAACCTGAAACCTTTTGAACCATGAATACAGAATTTAAGCATCATCCTCCAATGAAATAGGCCATCCTGTGAAAGGCTAGTTGGTTAGAGCATCACCTTAAATTGAATATTCATAAAAAAAAGTCTACAGATTGATTTCCCTGCTAGTACATTCATTAATCAGGCCAACAAGACTTGAAAAAAAAAGAGTCGAATTATTAACCATGCAAAACAGCAAAACAACATTCTTTTAAAAGCTAATCAGTGTGTTATTCTTAATAACTGAATTTATTTGAAACGTTTAATAAAGTTTGAATTTTTCGAAAAACATTTAACTATTAATTCTCGAAGAAATAATCCAACATATCATGACAAGCAAATTGCCATCATCATATACTTTTAGACAAACACTAACTAAGCTTTTTATAACTTGAAATTTGAACTCAATCTCTTGGTTTGAATAGCAACTATAAAATAAATTTAAAATGATATACATACAATATTTTTTTTAAAAAAAGAGTTGCCTTTAATTTGATGATAAATGAACTAAAAACTAAAAAAAAATTTTTTTTCAACCACAATTTTGCTTATTATATTTAACATTAAATATGAGCATGGAACATCCACAAATTAATTTATTCAATAGTTAATTATAAAAAATTGTAATTGAATTAATTAATTAATGAGTACTTCATGCTTTTATTTCAAGTCTTATAGATATATCAACCATAAGTTTGACTGCAGAAAAAAATTGAGGGAGAATTTTTAATATATTAGTGATCAAATTAAATAAAAGTGTTTTTTAAGCATTTATTTTTATATAGCGCTATGCTTATAAATTGTAATACATTAAAGATCAGCCTTTCAAGCTATTGTGCATGCGCTTTTTACGAGTGTTAATAATAAATTAATACTTTCATTCTCAACACAAGATATAGTATTTATAAAAGAATAAAATGAATCCACTTATTCTTTCCAACCCAAATGCTTATATATGGGCAAATCTTAAGTACTGGAAATGAAAGCGTGAGTATAGACCGCTCACTTTAAATTACTGTTTACGATGTCTGAATGAATGACGTCACAAAATTATCTAGAATTTACTAAATGTCACTCTCAAATGAAACTTAAAGTGCTATATAAAAATAAATGCTTATTTACATATATTTAAGCTTCATTTGAGAGTGACGTTTAGTAAATTGTAGATAATTTCGTAAACAGTAATTTAAAGTGAGCGGTCTATCCTCACACTTTCATTTCCAATACTTAATATTTGCCCATATATAAGCATTTGGGTTGGAAAGAATAAGTGGATTCATTTTATTCTTTCCTAAATACTATATCTTGTGTTGGGAATGAAAGTATTCATTTATTATTAACACTCGTAAAAAGCACATGCACAATAGCTTGAAAGGCTGATCTTTAATGTATTACAATTTATAAGCATAGCGCTATATAAAAATAAATTCTTATTTACATATGGTTAAGTTTCATTTGATAGTGACGTTTAGTAAATTCTAGATAATTTTGTCGACGTCATTCATTCAGACATTGTAAACAGTAATTTAAAGTGAGTGGTCTATCCTCACACTTTCATTTCCAGTACTTAAGATTTGCCCATATATAAGCATTTGGGGTGGAAAGAATAAGTGGATTCATTTTATTCTTTCATAAATACTATATCTTGTGTTGGGAATGAAAGTATTCATTTATTATTAACACTCGTAAAAAGCGCATGCACAATAGCTTGAAAGGCTGATCTTTAAAAGTGTTTTTTTGTAAATTTGTTTATATATTATTTTATTTTTTGATATTTACACAACAGACTTTTGCATTCAAATTTAAAAATTGACAACCAAAACATCTTGGCTGTATTTCCAGTATTGTACTATACAATTAAGAAGATAAATAAATACAGCTGAATTTTTAAATTGTTCTTTGAAGAAATACATTTTTAATATCAAGTCATTTTCAGATAATAATAAAAGTGATTTGATATAATTTATCAGCCGACAAAATTATTACCAATTTTCATTGCCCACTTTCCTTAGTGATGTAGAAACTAATATAATAATAATGTATTTTCTTCTTATAAAGTCATGCCCTCTGCAAAGACTTTATTGTAGTATAAAATTAAGAAAGTAAATAAATATAGTTGAAATTTTGAACTGTACTTGGTGAAAGTAAATTTTAATATCAAATCATTTTCATATGATTATGAAAGTGATTTGTTGCAATTTATCTGCCCACAAAACTATTACTACATTTAGATAATATTGTATATGTTCGTTTTTAAGTTTATTTGTCAGTTTTTAAATAACATTTCTGCATCTTAATAACATAAGTGTTTAGCTAGATATGATTACTCTTAAACCACTAAACATCATATAATCACCATTCTTTATGCTTACACAAGATGTTTACACAGATGTTAAACTCTTCATACAGTAGCGCCATTCAATGCAAGCCAGAGTAATCAATGGATGCAAGAAGGTATTGGATGATTAGGCATTAGATAGAGATTTTATGCACAAATCTTCTTGCATCCATTGATTACTTTGGCTTGCACTGAGTGGTACTACTGTATGGAGAGTTTAGCCTCTGTGTATGATTATTCTTTATACTAGGCTTCATTAAAATTTATGATGCTAAAATAAATTGTATTAAATAATTTCCAAAGGTTAATAAAGTGATCATGTGGCTTGGCCTCAGTAGTATTGAAGCAAATGTCTAACATATATATATATCATTTTTACACATTATCACCTTCTATAATTTTAATTGTGTGTAGATTAGTGAGATGGTGTGACAGACATTGAAACTCAAGTTCGATGGAGTACAGCTTCAATTCTGTCAATTTCTAATGCTTGAATTTTTTGTTTAAAATAAAATCCATACACATTACAAGTTTCTTTGTTTATGAAGGCAGCATTTTTTAAAAACAAGTTTGGGGTCAACGACTAAGAAAATTAAGATTACACCCTTCATTTCTTTCTATTTTAATTAACTGTAAATGCTTTTTAGTAAGTTAATTGTAAAATTCAACAAAAGCATATTTTAATGTGTCTATATCACATTCTATTAGGCATCATTACAAGCCTATTGAACTAATATCAATATGGTTTAAAATTTATCCTGACAACATTGTTAGACTGGACAATCCAGAAATCTTTGTCAACTCGTGCTGCTCTCTGACACCATGCAAGGTTTGTCTGGCCTACAGTGGTGTCCTGTAGAAGCTGTGTGCTGTGCAAAAATAGAAGGGTGGGATGAATCAGCCAGAGCCTTATTGTGTATAAATCTTTATGTATATTTTTGATATATAGCAGTAAGATACGGTGTTTATTCTGTTTATTTTCTCGAATGGGACCATTTTTAAAATTTCTAATAATATTATCGATTGCTCTCTAGTTATATTTTGCATTTATTAATTCATTTCTGAATATCTCAATGTTTTTTCTTTTATCAGCTTCAAAGCTGCACCGATTTGCGTTTCTGTCCATTCCTATTTCATGATCTTATTTTTTTTCGCCAATGCAATACGGTCAGAATAGCAGACTGCTTCTATAAATCCGATTAGGTCACAATACCTGGCAAGTTGCTCATTTAAACTAGACATAACATTGCAATAAATTATTGTATAAGCACATAATGTGAACTTTTCATAATGATGATTGAAAAAAGTGGTTGGAACTAAAACATCACAAATATTTAAAATGGATGTAAAAATATTGAATAAAATCTCCTTTCTGAGGGACAATATTTATGTCAAAATATAAGTGGCTGCTGATCAAAAGACAACAGCATATTAAATTTAGCTGAGGTCTAAATGGAATTTTCCCTATTCATTACTTCTTAAAAATGCTAATAAAATGCAAAGAAAATACTTCTGTTTTTTTTTTCAATATTTAGGCACCAATGTTATATTGCACAAACTTTAGAGAAAGAAAAACATTTTTCGATGGATCCTCGGACATAGGACATCGAAACAGGGGTCTTTGTAACTATCAGACTATCAGTTTTCCTCATCTATGCAGTCTGGCTGCTCCGATGTGCCATTATTTTTGACCAGAGAGCACACTCAGTGAATCAAAAGCTATTGGACCTAATTCGCTCTCTCAAAACCAGAGATACCAAACTAGCCTCACCTCCACTCCTCACAGACACTTGGGCGATCCTCCAACTCTCATGCTCTCAACTTCTGTTACAGGACTCATCCATCTAAATGTTTGTGACCCATGTGGTCGATCGCTCAACGAGGACATGCATCTCAGACTTGCAAACAAAGACTTTTTTTGGCCTGGACTACACACCCTTCCCACTTCCCTTTCCTTTTTAATATGTATCCTTACCCTTTCACCATGTTGCTCTTGAATTTTAATTTTACCATGTAATCACTTCTTTGTAAACCTTTTTTAACTGTATTTGTATATGTTTTTTTTTTTTATGAATAAACTTTCATCACTGAGAAAAAAAACATTTTTATTGGACAATGTCTCCATCATTACCAATATAATTATTTCTTATTTTTAATTTTTAATACCTTCATTGATAAAATACAACAAATTAGTTACAATGATTTTAAATAATAGTATTATATTTTATAATATCAAAGACTTATAATTATTAACTTTTGTTTTGCGAAATATTAGTCAATTTTCTGGATGTAGATTGTTACACAAATCATCATAAATTATTTTTATGTTTTTGAGTAAAAAAATATAAAACACCGATTAGTTTTTCTTTGCTTCATTAGTCCAAAGATAGTAACTCCATCTAGTGATACAGAATTAGCATGTAGTATCCTTCAAAAATAAAAGCATTAAAAATTGATTCTGTTTCTAAATGTTGATAGTAATTCGAATAGTCGACAATTGTTAAATTGTAATTTTTCAAAATTCCCATATTATTAATACATGATTTTTTTTTAAAAGTGCAAATAACGGTTTGGAAACTTGTGCTGTTTTCTCTATTAATTATACGTTGGATTACTTTCATCATTTAATAGAATTGTTACATATTTAAGACAAAAATCAAACTATATATCTTCAAATGCTTTTTCTAAATGATTTTTTATTAGGCTTATGAATAGTTTATAAGCATTTCAAAACAATTGGAAAATAACTCACAATTTAACTTCATATTAACAACATTAATCGTAAAATAACAAACAAAATAATTATATAAAACACAAGAAGGACTTTTAGTATATACATGTAACAAAGACAAACAAACAAAAAGTAAAACAAAAACTAACAACCTATAATGCATCCCTCCTCTGGAAGAGAAACAAAGCTCAAAAATTTTATTACAAAATAAGGATTGCAGTGTCTTCGATGTAGAGTTGGAGCAAAAATGGTATCTTAAGAACCAAACGCTAAATATAAATCAAGATAGTGACCCTAATTGAAGAGGAAAGGCCACGTTTCATGCTATCAATGAGAACATTCACTATTTGGAATAATGTTTGATCTTCTTTTCTTTATGTATATGAAGTCAACAACATCTGATGAAGAAAGACGAAAAATACCTTTAAATGTATTCTATACTAATCTTTATATTATTGCTTCGATTTAAATGTTTTTGTAAAGATATAAATAAGTTTGAATCTTTCTAACAATATTTAAAATTTTATCTAAGTAATGAAAATAATCTAATATATAACTGTATATAGCAAGTCTATATTCAGGTTTGTTAGAGAGATTAGAACTGGTACTCCTCTAAGCTTAGTGACTCTACTTCTTTATGTATGCATTCTAATTAAATATGACCAAAACAAACTTGACTTACGTTATTCTTTTTGTTAATATCTGCTCCATATTTAATAAGTTCTTTAACCACAGACAAGTGGCCATTCTCTGCAGCAAGATGAAGAGAAGTCCAACCATTCTAAAGCAAAAAAATATTCAGTCAGTTTTTTAAAAGTACAATCCTACACTAATTTAACTCCTAAAAAGTCTTATAGGAATTTACACTTCTCGACCATAATTATTTTTAAATTCTTACTTATAGAAAAACTTTTTTTCTATTTACATGTATAATTTTAAATATAATATATACAAAACATGTATTTTATTTAAAATATAGGAAAGTAAAATGAAAGCTTTTTTTTAATCATAAAAATCTGAACAACAGGAATTAGTTAAATTAAAACCGTTGTAAATAATTTTAATAAATCTCAACTCTTTCTCACACACACGTGCACTCACGCATAAACATACATCTATATTAATATTTTTAATCATTCATTAGATTAGAGATTATTCAATAAAAAATTATATTTCTAGAGTGTACTTTTCACTACACCATTCACAGGCAAGGTAGGGACTGATTTCTATCCACTTTTAGCACCTTGTGGAGGGATGCAATTATAAACACATGACCAAAGACATATGAAAATCATCTATTATACCAAAGATACACATTCTATTAATGATGTAGTCCAGACCACAATCTCTGACACATATCTTTATCATTGTTCAGTATATATTTAGATAGCAATTTACTACCTTGTGCTGTGATTAGTGTAGCAGAAATTACACTACAGAATTATTACATACATCTATATCATATATAATATTTAAACACATGCATATTGTCTATACTAAACAATGTAATTAGAAAAGTCTTGAACTCAGACTTTCTAGTTCGCTAAAGCTATCCATTCTATCTTATACAACTGACTTATACACATGACCTCATACATGTGGAAAAAAACATCTCCAACATAGGTATTTCGTGCTGAACATTCATCAGTTGGTGCAGGTCACCATTTTCCATACATATATACAATCAGTGTTTAGTATATATTAAGATAGCAAATTTTAATATATATATCTCATTTATATAAATACTGAAATCAACTAAAATTATTAATATTATTAAAAGATATATTCTTTATATATATATAAGAAAATTTTTAAAATGAATTAATAAAGCTTACGTTACTGCAACTGTTAATATCTGCTCCGGATTTAATAAGTGTTTGAATTACCGGTAGATGTCCTCGCTGTGCTGCACAATGAAGGGAAGACCAACAATACTAAAACAAAAAATGAAACGATATTATTAATCCATTTGCGTAGTGTTTGTAATTTATTAAGCTACATACATTATAAATGATAATTTTATGAATTATGTAATACAATTTTTAAAAAGATATGATCTTCATAATTATTTATATATTAGAAGACAATACGAAATTGAAAAATAGATTAATAATTATATATACGTCAATAAACATGATAAATTATTATTTAAATGTATAAAACTGAGTAATATATATTATATCAGGGTAATAAAATACTAAGAAATTAAAAAAAAAGGCATTCAAAAGTTAAAAATATAAACAAATAATAAAGTCTAAAAAAAGATATATTATTAAATAAGAAAGTGTTATAATTGACAGTCGATAATAAAATCATTAAGAATAAAAAAGCTGTAATAAAATGTCGTTCGATAAATAAGTCAATTATTTTAAATAGCGCGATGTTTTTTATAAACAATAATATTTAATCAGCATTGAACTGTTGCACATGCGCTTTGGATTTTAAGTATTCATTCATTTTATATTTAAAATCCAAAGCGCAAAGTCTTGCGTTGTTAGCCGAGAGGTATCGCAGCTGCCATGCAAGCAAGTAGTTGGTTGCAGACGGGTGTGGGTTCGCGTCCCGGCAGATGCTATGACATATGTAAAAAAAAATCCAAAGCGCATGTGCAACAGTTCAATGCTGTTTAAATATTATTGTCGTTCGATAAAGAAAATGTTAATAATCTTATTTTTGTTTAATATTTTAGATTAAAAATTTTCAGAGAACAACAAATGAATAAGATATATATATATATTGAGAAAAGACTCTGAAAACTAAAAGTACCAAACTCTCCATACAGTAGTGTCCAGCTTGTGGCTTTCATCAGTGAGTAACCTTGAATTGAGAGCCCTGCAGCTAAATCTTAGGATCCAATGCCACTATGCAAAAGCCACCTTTTATGTATTTGGCTAATTATGAAGCTAGAAGCCCAAAATGAAAACACCATAATGTTTCCAACCCAAGATCATTTGCTTGTACAGTCATATAGACCTGAACTCAACTTAGAATCCATATATTTTGGTGGCTTTGGTTTTTCAAAAACCACAGTCACCATTATTTTATGGGCAGGAGAAGTGTAAAACCATCAAAACATCACCTGATCACCATTTTACATGTGTACACATGTTATTAATAAAAGTACCAAACCCTCTATGCAGTAGAGCTACCATGTGCAAGCCTTTGTAATCAATGGATGCAGGAAGGTCTGGGCATAAAATTCTCATCTAGTGCCTATTCATCCAATCTTCTCAAATTAGTTTCTAGTTTGTGACTTTCATCCGTTATGAGCCTTGGACTTAAAAACACAGCACCAATATCATAGGGTTGCATTGAATCTTAAGATCTGGGTGCAGTGCTCTTAAATCAGTGGCTCCTCACTGATAAAAGCCACAAGGTAGAAACTAGTCTGGAAATGTTCAATAAGTGGGCACTAGAGAGGAATTTTATGCACCAACCTTTTTTCTATATCCAAATTAACTGAAAGTACTTCTGCGAATTTTAGGATTGTTTAAAATAGTTTGTTACTGTTATTATTATTATTCTTATTGTAATTACAGTTTTGTTTTAATAAACGGGCATTTTATATTTATATTATATATATTGCTTTTTTTTATTGCAGTTTCTGATGATAAGAATGTCATTCACAATAGGATCCAGTCAAGTCTGTTTTTATCTTTCTGAACTGTCTACAACATCACAGGTAAATAAATGCATTGTGCTAACATTGTCCAGATCACAAGTTGTGAGTCAGAAAGTGTGTTTTGTAGCTTTGTTGACCATCTTCATTCTCTATCATCATGAAATCTTAAAAAAACATTCTTGGACTCATGGTTTTACTGCCAAACATAGTTTGAATCATGACAAACATTTCATTAACCTGTTTGTCCAATAAAAAATAAAATGTAAAGTTAGCCACTCAGGTGCAATGCATAAGTTGTAGTAACATTCATTGGAATATTTTTGTTATGTGATTCTGAAACATGTTTACATGTATTTTATTCACATATGCAATTCAACATAACTCACATTGTCTTGACTATTAATATTTGCTTCATGTTTAATAAGCTCTTCAACAATAGGCAGGTGATCTTCCATTACAGCATAATAAAGAATAGACTGGCCTTCCTAAAACAAATAACAAAAAAATATTATTACTCAAATGTGTAAATGTGCAAAATTATCTTAGTTCTATTACTAAAATAATCTAATTAACTTACAAGTTTTTATATATGATATATTCCTTAGAAAGATAGTTCTTTTTTTAAATGCTTTCAGGTGTTAAATTTGTTTTATACAAAGTCAAAAACAAGAATAACGTTTTGATGTATATTGTTTCTTATGATGAAAAGCGAACAAAAATTTGTGAGTCAAATGTTGTAGCTTTTATGATTAAATAAAGGCTAGTTATTCTCAGAAATGATTCCTTATATTATAAATCTTATGATTTATTGAAGATACATAGACTGGTTGTATATTTGGGGAAAAGTGGGTGTATTATTGACCCAATCCCAAAATTTTAAATGGACTTTTTGTCTTACGTGTTTTCATCATGTAAAAAGTAAACACTCAATACATTGTTTTCCATACTAATAATGTATTATATTTCACATCATGCCTTTATATATTAGTACCCTGTTGAAGAATCATTGCTACTTACACAACAAAATGTGCCAGGTATCATTATACCATTAAAGAAATATGATTTCAATATTTTAAATGGCTCTCAAAAACATAAATAAGCTACTTTTTAATTATTAGCAAGAAAGGTATAAATAAATGTCACATGATGACCATCTCATATGCTTACATATGCCATTAAATAAAAGTATCAAACTCTCCCTATAGTAGTGCCACCAAGCACAAGTTTTGTAATCAATGTATGCAGGGAGGCTTGTGCATAAAATAGTCTGGGGTTGTTTGATGAGTAGGCATTATATAGAAATTGTATGCACAAACCTTTCTGCATTCATTGATTACAAATGCTTGCACTTACTCACACTACTGTATGGAGAGTTTTGTAGTAGTGTGCTGTGGTAGATCGGTTTATCATTTGAAATACTTAAATAAGACTAGTACGGATGTAATGCTTGCATAGTTATGTAGACCACGTGTAAATGTGATGAAAGAGATGAAACAATGGTTTCTAAATCTAGACAGTTTGAAACAAATGTCAGGAGAAATGGAACAAAATGTAGCTAAGGAACCTACAGTGAAATTTTAGTGGAGTGACAACATATATGGCTGACAAAATAAGTAGTGCAATGGATATGGTTAGACAACGAATAATTAAGGTAGAGAAAGAGATAATGGTGTAAAAGCAAAATTATTCTTGTTAGAGAAGAAGTGTGAGCAGATGAACGAAGTACACAAGGAAGTAAAGAATGTGGAACAAAATGGGATGGAAAAAGTAGAAAAGGTAAACTATGAGGCAGTGTTAATAGCAGATTTGCTAATTAGAAAATGTGGAGATATAATTACAAGGGAAAATAGAAGCAAGTATGTAATAATATGTTTAGCTGGAGCTAGGATTTGGGATGTTACAGATAAAGTAAAAAAATAAGAAAGAATAAATGTGTATACTATAGTAGAGACAAATAATTTTTTAGAACCATTGGATACAATAACGGATGAATACATAGAATTGATTAGCAAATTGAGTTAGATTAAAGGAAGAGTAGAAATAGTTGAATCATTACCAAGATTTGATTATAGGTATATGTTACATAGGGCATGTTCTATACATGAGAGACTGAAAAAATTGTGTAGGAGAAATGATGGTATGTTTGTGGAAGTGTGTGATTTTTTTATTATTGAGAGGGAGTTATATAATAAAAATGGATTGTACTTAGATAAACAGGGAAGTGAAGTTTTAGGGAGTTTGATTTATAAAGAATTTTATAGTTTGTGCAACATATAAAGGGGAGTGAGATTTTAAATTGCAGTATTATTAAAAAGAAGAGAAATGGACAGGATGTAAAAAATAAAGAAAGGCTACCTGACTTGGATATTAATGTAGATGTAGAGAGGAAATAGGTAAATGTAATGGAGATGAAAGAGTCACAAAAATTTATAAAAGAGTAATTAGGAATGACAAAATTGTTAAAATCGGATATTTGAATATGCAAGATGGTCAGAGACTGGAAAAGTGACTGGAATTAAACAGTACACCTAAAAATGAAGAAACTTGAGGTCCTATCAGTAGTGTAAACACATCTAAGAGAATAAAAACCTATACTGGAAGACTTGGTATGGAAGAGTATAAATAGAAAAGAAAAAGGAATCATTGTATAGGAGTTATGTCAAAAAAAATATTTAAATACTGTTTAATGTCAAGAACATTTGTCATTTGAGATAAGGTTTGGAAGACAATAATGGATGGTGGCTATAGTGCATATAGCCATTGGAGAGATCCAAATATAATGGAGTGGAACAGTAGCATATATGAATCCCTAGTGAAGGTTATATAGAGTTTCAAAAAAGGGAGGAAGGAAATAATGTTTATAGGGGATATGAAATTAAAAACTGATGATGTAGATAACAAGAAAAGATAGCTTTTGAAGAATTTTTGTCAGATAGTGGATTTGAACATTGAAAATTTATGAAATATTTATGAGAGGCAGTACACATGGTCTACAAATAATATATTTCACAGAATAGATTATGTATTAGTAGAGAAAGAGGAGTATGAAAATTAAAGTATTTGATAATGAAGAGAGTATGTAATAGTAATGATAATTTCTTTATAATAGTGTAACGGTCAGGTTTGTACATTTGCTCAACCGACCGAGAGTCCGAGCCAGAGAACCCAAGGGCTGACCAAGTCGGGATAGTGATATCCTACGTCTGATCATACCTCCACTCTCTCACTCGTGCTTCCAAGTCAACACATTGCGAATGACATGCCTGTGGTTACACTCACTATCTTTTTAGTCACATTCCAGCAGTAGCAAAGCACTAAAACATGAGACATCCCCCCTTTATTACCGATTATATAACTTAACTAGTGATTCATAAGGTAATGAGCAAGTAATGAGGCTGAGACCAATATATATTTCATAAATTTAATATAACAGTTAATAAATAAAACAAATAGTTGAATATAGCTAGCTCACACACAGGTGAGGGAATATTCAGAGTTATGAAGATAGGTTATAACAATGTATATGGCTCACACGCAGGTGAGGGCTCTAGGTTCTAAAACAAATTATCAATGGATCACACACAGGTGAGTGGTTTGGAGTTACAAATAATATTACTAATAATTTATATATTTTTAGCTCACACACAGGTGAGTGGATATTCAGAGTTACAAAGGAAGTATCTTTTAATAAGCTTATGCCATTCATATCCCAACCTATGCTATGTTTTATATAGTAGGAATAATTAACAGTTAATAGTAATCATTTATTATTAATTGACAATGGCTATATTATTATTATGCAGTTCAAATCTAACCATAAAAGTATTTGCGTGTTATATATATAAGTGTAGATTATATTTTATTACTAAGTTTGAACCTAACCGGAAAGATATTTGTGTGTTATATGTCATACAGATAAACCCGTCAACTCAGATTCTGAGTCGGATCAAAGCCGAAGTTATTTCTAGGGAAATTGAACTGAGGTGTGGCAGTCGAATGTCAAGACTCTAGTGCGTTATAAACTATAGTATTTGGATAAGTGCGTCTCGAATGTACTCTTAATTGAGGTTTATTACCAAGTAAATGGTCCCCAAACCGATCTGCTTGCTATAATTGAAGAGGCCCTTTTATTAAAGTAGAAGAATGGCTTATAAGCCTTTTGGAATGACTGGTTCCTTCAAATCTAAATAACTGTCACGGTCGCCTAAACTTTTGAGGCGTGACTTGACGAAATACGAATCTGATGTAGGCCTTTAGGGATAGCAAGAAGATATGCAAACTAGCAATACATTCGCCATGCTAAATTATTATTTTATAAATTAAAGACACTAAATCCTAGCTTCTCTCCGTACAATGCCGGTCAGTTCATAGATGACATTATTGAGTCACATGGTAATGGCGATACCGAGAATCTGATTTACGGTTTTCTGCATAGCATATTATTCTTTTAATTTTATGAAGTTATAGAAAACTCTAGATTAATCAGAACTTGAATATTACATATAGTATAACTGCTATCCCAAATCAAATGAACTGATTCTAAAATATGGATATTAAATAGCTTATAAATTACACAAATAATCTGAATCAACTTGTCAAAATAGGCTTTACTAATAATGCAAATTGTATCTTGAATAGCTTACGTAAAGCCTACATTTTATAATAGCTTACGCAAAATATACATTTCAAATAAACTGGCAAAATATATTCTTTAAATATCTTACGCAAAAGACGCGTTTTAAATAACATACGCAAAACTGCGTTTGAAATAACATAAGCAAATAAATATACATTTTAAACAACTTTAGCAAATATCCCCATTTTAAATAACTTTAGAAAAATATACTTTTAAACATGTTATCGCATTAGAATTTAACGGATTCTCTGGCATCATTGTAGTTTCATTTAAGAAAGGAGTCTTAGCTATATTCTCTCTATTACAATAATCTGATGTAGCAGAAAAGAGACTACCTGCTCCCCTTCCCCCAATAATTTACTAGCATAAAAGACTCCATTCTGGTGAAAACACAGCATAAGTTAATAAAGATAAACTTAAACTAAAGATCGATGGCATAAGAATTTATTGTATGATTCTATAGCAATTAGATATTTATGCTTATTAAAACTATTAATTTAAAATATTAATGATCAAGCAAGAATTTTGAGTGCTCTAAAATTTAAATAAGTTTAAAACAAACATTTTAGTGGGACATTTAGATGATAATTATTTACTGGATTTATTTAGTTAGCTAGCTTTTTTTTAATTTATAAGTTTAGTTATTGAATTAAATATTGGGTAAAATGATTTACCAGTAAAGTCTTTAAGGCATTCTTTAAGTACTTCTTTCTATCAAATCAGGCTGGGCTTCTTTGTGTCTTTAGTCTGGATGCAGGTTTGAAATTTAATACTGTGGCAGCTTTTTCCATTATTCTGTTCTGAAACTATCTGGCATGGCTTCTTTCTCACTGGTCTGGGCATGGTGGAGGGTTTTTCTCATCGGTAGCCGCTCTTGGAAGAGCAACGGCTGTCCTTAGTCTCTAGCCGATGGTCATCGTTGGAGCGGCCTGGATGGTGGCTTTCTAAGATTCAGCTTTTCAGAATTCTTCAGTAGCGAAAATGCAAATTTCACAGCAACAGGAAAATTTAAAGTAAGAGAGAGTGATGATGGAAAAGAACCCTTTTTATATTATTTTTTTGACGGCAGTAACCTCCCACTTTTAGTCATGCCACACCGTATGATTCTTGGTTTGAACTAGCCTTTAGGAAATATCCAGTTAATAACTTATTTGGTGGATTTAAATTTGGACTTCAATTGACGTCATGGTTGCTTCTGGTCAAAGATGATAAGAGAGTTGTATTAGCATTAGTATAGATTTATGCTCCACTAAACTTTATAATTGGTCTAAGTTATATAATTTAAAATAGGTCAAGTTTTTAACTAAAGATTTATTTTTGGAAATGCCAAAACTGATAAACAACTTACTGCTTCAATAATTTTACACAAACAAAGAACTGAAAATTATCTAACTTGAAATTTATTTACAATGAATATTGACTGAAATAAATAATTATTTAGAAGGAATATTGAAAATATAATATTATAGATTTAAACTTATTGTTATATATAAATTTTAACTACCGTTGTCCATCCGTTTTAACATATGTACTGGAATATACGCGTATATAATATTTTGCGAATGTAATTTTATAATATAATTAATGGGACGATTATATACGCACATACTCTGTTATATTATAGCACACTTAATGTTTTAAATTTAAGAAACACACGCAATCTGAGTGTAACGAAGTAAACTATTATCGAATATAATAGGTGAAACAGGTGTAACTGTTTCATAGCAATCCATTCCTGGACAAAAAAAAACAACAAAAAAAGACCTTTCTTCCCCTCTATTCTTTTTGTAGTTCGTGTTTTTTTTTGTTTGTTTCCTTCTTTCTTTCTTTTTCTAGTGACTTCTGTAACTTTAACCTCTGATATATATTTTTCTTAGTCTCACCTACCTTCCTCAATCTCCCTTTTCTCTTTCTGGTGCTGTAAGCAGCCAATACGCCCAACTCCTTACCCTAGCACAGTCGGTTATATTTAATTAACATTACAGAACTAAATATAAATATGACTAACTAAGATAATAACAAATTTTACCTACTAACTTTCTATAATTCAGGTACTAGGATAATATAAATGATTAATAATTGAATAAATAAACGAGCTACTATAGATTATAAATATGGTTTGCAAATAAATGATTAAATAAGATCAACTAAGTAAACCAATTTTAATTTATTACTACTAACATATAGTCTAAAGGATCTAAATATAATTTCCTTTCCTCTTGCTCTAAACTTTCGGATTCGGTATGTTTAATAAGCATGGTTTCAAACTCCTTGCATTATACTTTATGTAATTTAAAAGTAATTTTCTCCAGCTTTCCTTTATCTGGTCTGTCCCTTTGTAGAGTGGGTAAAATTTTCGGTTCTTGGATAAGCGTCTGTTATTTGGAGGCTTATCTTTCACCCAAACTCGGTCCCCTACTTCGAACTGGCAAGTTGAATTCTGTTTTCTTTTCTTATGGGCGTCTGCACGTTTACGGTGTATTCGAGCCTGCTCTTTATTCTGGAGTTCCACTGTTTCATTCTTTATGCTTAATGCTACGGGAATGACTGCTGGACCACTGTTGTCAAAATGAAGTCTCCAGGGTGGAAATCCTGTGTGCTCTGTCTTATTTATACTATGCACTATGAGGTCTCTTAAAGTGATACCGTCCAGTCTTTTTATTTTTTTCCAAGGGTTTGACTTTGGGTTCTCGATAGAGGTTATCTTATTGCTCTGACCATTTTCTTGGTTTATTATCCTCACTATTTTCTCCACCTTTACTTCTGTCTCTGCTGAACCTCTATCTTCCACTCTGACTTCCCTTTGTACTATCCTATCCTCTGCTTCTTTCCTTTGTCTGTTCTGATTTTCAGCTTCCCTTTTGTCTTCACTCTCTAATTTTATTCTTTTTGGTGCTAATTCTCTATCTCCTACCCATGCTGTCTCTTTCTGCTTCTTTTCTACCTTATCTACTCTCTCCTGCAGCTCCTGTATCTCTTGTACTCCATCTACACTTTCTTCTGTAGTTCTTTTGTTTGCTATCTCTAACTCAATTTCTAGAACTTCTACTTTTTTCTCTATTTCTGGTCTTATCTCTATCTTTATCTCTTCCTTTTCTGTCCTCACTTTTTCTCTAGCTATCTTTTCCTTTTCTTCCTTTTCAGCCTTATCTTTTTCTTCTCTGGCTATCTTTTCCTCTTCTTTTATATCCCTCCTCTCTTTTTCTTCTCTATCAGCCTTATCTTTGTCTTCTCTGGCTATCTTTTTCTCTTCTTTTATATCGCTCCTCTCTTTTTCTTCCCTATCAGCCTTATCTTTGTCTTCCCTATCTCTCTTTCTTTTTCTTTTTTTTCTTCTCTATCTCTCCTCTCTTTGCTTTCTTTATTCTGTATCTCTAAGAGCACCACCCCCTCTCTCAGTGTTTCCTCACTTTGCTTTTTACATTCCATTGTTAATCTTTCCATTCCTTCTAGAGCAGGGAATTTCTGTTCTACCTTGCTGCCAAACACGTGCTCTATGTATTGGCGCATTTCTTCTCTATCTCTTTTTTCTTTTTCTTCCCTTTCAGCCTTATCTTTTTCTTTTTCTTCTCTATCTCTTCTTTCTTTTTCTTCTCTTTCAGCCTTATCGCTTTCTGCCCTTTCCTGATTCTTTCCTTATCATTTCCATTAGTGCCATTATGCTTTGTGCATCACTTACTACTTCCTGCTTTTCCCTCTGTCCCTTTTCTTGTGTTGGTTTACACCCACTTTCGTCCTCTATGTTCTCATTTTTGCTCACTGCTACTTCCTCTTCCGTACTGCTACTGTCTTTTACTATCCTCCCTGATCTCAAAGTTTTACCTTCACTTCCTACTTCCTTTCCTACCTGCTCCTCCTCTTTTCTTTCCCCTTCCATTCTATTTATATATATATATATGTTTTAGTATTACCTCTATCTTTGATTTGTTACTTTTATTTTTTTTCTTTTGACAATCGACTCGCGGTCTACTCCCCCAGAACTGACTATCTATAATTACATCACTCCCTTTATTCTTTGCCCATATTTCCTTCCTGTTATTTGCCACATGATATATTTGCATAATATATAATTAAAATATATAATAACACATCCAAATAATTAAAAAAAAAATTTTTTTTCACTCACCCCGCTTGTCTTGCCACCTGAGGGTTCTCCCTTAAATAAACTTTTTTTTTTCAGTTTGCGTGTATTTCTTTTTCCTGCTTGCTCATTTGTGTATATTTGTTTTTCTTGCTTGATCATTTTCTTGCTCATCCCTCTCTGAATCACATAGTTTGACTTTAAATAGCTTTAAATTATTTAACAACTCACTTATAATACCAAATTATGAGTTTTGTTTAATTTATATATATTTTTGTTCTACTGCAATGATATTTGGAATGAAAATTATAGATACTCTACTCAGGGTCATGTTACGCATATATTATATGCTCTACAGGGTCTTACAGGTTGTGAGAATTTCAAATAGCCCCATGTTGGGCGCCAACTCCGGGAAAAAAATTTAGCTATATAACGGTCAGGTTTGTACATTTGCTCAACCAACCGAGAGTCTGAGCCAGAGAACCCAAGGGCTAACCAAGTCGGGATAGTGATATCCTATGTCTGATCATACCTCCACTCTCTCACTCATGCTTCCAAGTCAACACATCACAAATGACATGCCTGTGGTTATACTCACTATCTTTTTAGTCACATTCCAGCAGTAGCAAAGCACTAAAACATGAGACATCCCCCCTTTATTACCGATTATATAACTTAACTAGTGATTCATAAGGTAATGAGCAAGTAATGAGGCTGAGACCAATATATATTTCATAAATTTAATATAACAGTTAATAAATAAAACAAATAGTTGAATATAGCTAGCTCACACACAGGTGAGGGAATATTCAGAGTTATGAAGATAGGTTATAACAATGTATATGGCTCACACGCAAGTGAGGGCTCTAGGTTCTAAAACAAATTATCAATGGATCACACGCAGGTGAGTTGTTTGGAGTTACAAATAATATTACGAATAATTTATATATTTTTAGCTCACACGCAGGTGAGTGGATATTCAGAGTTACAAAGGGTTTAAGTATTCGATAACCTTCATATCCCAACCTATGCTATGTTTTATATAGTAGGAATAATTAACAGTTAATAGTAATCATTTATTATTAATTGACAACGGCTATATTATTATTATGCAGTTCAAATCTAACCATAAAAGTATTTGCGTGTTATATATATAAGTGTAGATTATATTTTATTACTAAGTTTGAACCTAACCGGAAAGATATTTGCATGTTATATGTCATGACAGATAAACCCGTCAACTCAGATTCTGAGTCGGATCAAAGCCGAAGTTATTTTCTAGGGAAATTGAACTGAGGTGCGGCAGTCGAACGTCAAGACTCTAGTGCATTATAAACTATAGTATTTGAATAAGTGCATCTCGAATGTACTCTTAATTGAGGTTTATTACCAAGTAAACGGTCCCCAAACCGATCTGCTTGATATAATTGAAGAGGCCCTTTTATTAAAGTAGAAGAATGGCTTATAAGCCTTTTGGAATGACTGGTTCCTCCAAATCTAAATAACTGTCACGGTCGCCTAAACTTTTGAGGCGTGACTTGACGAAATAGGAATAAGGTCACCTTTGCCTAAACTTTCGAGGTGTGACTTGACGAAATACCAATCTGATGTAGGCCTTTAGGGATAGCAAGAAGATATGCAAACTAGCAATACATTCGCCATGCTAAATTATTATTTTATAAATTAAAGACACTAAATCCTAGCTTCTCTCCGTACAATGCCGGTCAGTTCATAGATGACATTATTGAGTCACATGGTAATGGCGATACCGAGAATCTGATTTACGGTTTTCTGTATAGCATATTATTCTTTTAATTATATGAAGTTATAGCAAACTCTAGATTAATCAGAACTTGAATATTACATATAGTATAACTGCTATCCCAAATCAAACGAACTGATTCTAAAATATGGATATTAAATAGCTTATAAATTACACAAATAATCTGAATCAACTTGTCAAAATAGGCTTTACTAATAATGCAAATTGTATCTTGAATAGCTTACGTAAAGCCTACATTTTATAATAGCTTACGCAAAATATACATTTCAAATAAACTGGCAAAATATATTCTTTAAATATCTTACGCAAAAGACGCATTTTAAATAACATACGCAAAACTGCGTTTGAAATAACATAAGCAAATAAATATACATTTTAAACAACTTTAGCAAATATCCCCATTTTAAATAACTTTAGAAAAATATACTTTTAAACATGTTATCGCATTAGAATTTAACGGATTCTCTGGCATCATTGTAGTTTCATTTCAGAAAGGAGTCTTAGCTATATTCTCTCTATTACAATAATCTGATGTAGCAGAAAAGAGACTACCCGCTCCCCTTCCCCCAATAATTTACTAGCATAAAAGACTCCGTTCTGGTGAAAACACAGCATAAGTTAATAAAGATAAACTTAAACTAAAGATCGATGGCATAAGAATTTATTGAATGATTCCATAGCAATTAGATATTTATGCTTATTAAAACTATTAATTTAAAATATTAATGATCAAGCAAGAATTTTGAGTGCTCTAAAATTTAAATAAGTTTAAAACAAACATTTTAGTGGGACATTTAGATGATAATTATTTACTGGATTTATTTAGTTAGCTAGCTTTTTTTTTAATTTATAAGTTTAGTTATTGAATTAAATATTGGGTAAAATGATTTACCGGTAAAGTCTTTAAGGCATTCTTTAAGTACTTCTTTCTATCGAATCAGTCTGGGCTTCTCTGTGTCTTTAGTCTGGATGCAGGTTTGAAATTTAATACTGTGGTAGCTTTTTCCATTATTCTGTTCTGGAACTATCTGACATGGCTTCCTGCTCACTGGTCTGGGCATGGTGGAGGTTTTTTCTCATCGGTAGCCGCTCTTGGAAGAGCAACGGCTGTCCTTAGTCTCTAGCCGACGGTCATCGTTGGAGCGGCCTGGATGGTGGCTTTCTAAGATTCAGCTTTTCAGAATTCTTCAGTAGCAAAAACGCAAATTTCACAGCAACAGGAAAATTTAAAGTAAGAGAGAGTGATGATGGAAAAGAACCCTTTTTATATTATTTTTCTGATGGCAGTAACCTCCCACTTTTAGTCATGCCACACCGTATGATTCTTGGTTTGAACTAGCCTTTAGGAAATATCCAGTTAATAACTTATTTGGTGGATTTAAATTTGGACTTCAATTAACGTCATGGTCTCTTCTGGTCAAAGATGATAAGAGAGTTGTATTAGCATTAGTATAGATTTATGCTCTACTAAACTTTATAATTGGTCTAAGTTATATAATTTAAAATAGGTCAAGTTTTTAGCTAAAGATTTATTTTTGGAAATGCCAAAACTGATAAACAACTTACTGCTTCAATAATTTTACACAAACAAAGAACTGAAAATTATCTAACTTGAAATTTATTTACAATGAATATTGACTGAAATAAATAATTATTTAGAAGGAATATTGAAAATATAATATTATAGATTTAAACTTATTGTTATATATAAATTTTAACTACCATTGTCCATCCGTTTTAACATATGTACTGGAATATACGCGTATATAATATTTTGCGAATGTAATTTTATAATATAATTAATGGGACGATTATATACGCACATACTCTGTTATATTATAGCACACTTAATGTTTTAAATTTAAGAAACACACGCAATCTGAGTGTAACGAAGTAAACTATTATCGAAGATAATAGGTGAAACAGGTGTAACCATTTCAATAGTAATGGTTAGCAATGTGATGGAAAATAGCAATAAAAGTAAAAAGGATAGTGAAGTTGTGGATGAAAAATGAATGATAAGAATAAGTTAGAAGAATATAAAATAAAAGTTGAAGAAATCATGGAAGAGTTGGTTGGGAGTGAATATAGGGAATGGTGTTGTGAAGTAGAAAAATGGCAAATAGGGTTTTAGATGATAATATTCAGAAGAATAGAAGTAATAGGAAAGTGAGCATTAGTAAAAGTGTAAAAAGGATGAAAAGGTAGGCACAAAATATAAGTGTACTATTAAAAGTATAGAAAGTAAAATGGTGTTAATGTTAAATGTGAAAAATATTTAAAAAAAAAAGTTGGCTAAAATAGATAATTAGTGAGAGAGAATAAAATTAAATAGTAAATTGTTGAAAAATATTAATAAAAGTAGAAGAGATGGGAGTAAAAAAAATTGAAAATACATTAAGGAAAGAAATATAGGGGAGAGAGAAATAGTATTACTAGATGGTGAGGGAATAAAATATAGCTCTAGAGAAGAATTAGAGATAATCTTAAATCAGTATATAACGGATATAGAAAAGATGTTAGAAGTGAAGGACAGAATAATAATAAACATGAAAGCATATAGCAATGGAAATATAAGGTTTATGGAAAATGAATTTAATGAGGCAGGGTAAAAATTAAAGAGTGAAAGGCAAGAGTTTTAGATGGATGGACAGTAGACATAGTAATGAATATAGGAACTAGAACGAAATTAAACCTATTATCATGTTTTAATAAGATGACACAGAAGAGATTTTCTGGATAGTTGGAAAAATACAAGAGTAAGGTTACTATTTAAATGAAAGGGTAAGTATGATAGAAAGTTTAACAATTATAGACCAATCATGGTAATGACAGTGTTATATAAAGTTTTCACATATATGGTGGCTGGAAGGGTCACAATATGGATGGAAGAAAATAATATAGTGAGAGAAATGCAAGGAGGTTTTCAATCAGATAGGCATATAAGAGAAAGTTTTTTTGTAGTTACACAACTTATAGATATGAGTACATGAAGACAGTTATATAGGGTTTTATAGGTATAGAAAAGGCATATGGTAGAGTAAATAGAAATAGATTAGGGGTAAGTTTAGTAAATTTGGGAATGGATGAATCTTTAGTGGATCTCTTTAAGGAATTGTATGCAAATAATTATTAATGTATTAATTAGGAAATATAGAATCAGCTGAAGTTATGAGTGGCATGGGACTAAGGCAATGGTGCCCTATGTCAACTATTTTGTTTTTGTTGTATTTGAGAGAAATGAAGAGGGCAATAGTAGGAGTAGAAAGAGAGAGAAAAATACCATTAATAGATGGCAAGGCAGTATATACATTATCAAATCTTTTGTTTTCTGATATCTTCTTATGTACAGATAGTAGAAAATATATTAATGTTATGCTGAAGACATGTGCAAGAGTAGATAATGAGATGGGGATTAAATTTAGTGAAGACAAAACAAAAGAAATGATTGGTTAATATGGAGGAAAGAGAAGATAGTTTTTATTGGGGGATATAAAATTAAGTAGGTGAATATATATAAGTATTTGGGAATCATCTTAAATAATCAGAGATATTGCTTGGATGAATAGGAGAAAATTTTGACAAATGAAGCAAAGAAAAGAAAGGGACTGATAAAAAAATTAACAGTAGTTTCATGTAATAGATATGATATAGCTAGAATTGTATGGAAGAGAGTGGCAATCACAGGGTTAACATATGATAACCATGTGTTAGTAAAGGGATATTAGATTACTTAGAAGAAGTAGAAAGAGAAATAGAAAGACATGCATTACATGCACAAGGGTGGATAGCAAAGAAGGCAATTTAAGGAGAAATAAGACGATCAAGATTTTATATGAGAAATGCAAAAAGCAAAATGAAAATGTTTGATAGATTGCAATTTATGGATAATAAGAGAATAGTCAAAATAGTACATAATTGGCTTATAAGGAAAGTACCTGCAACAAAATGGAAGAGAAAGGTAGTATGTTATGCAGAAGATTTGGATAAAGAATTTATGTCAGTAAACTTATACGAAAGATAGGATGCTTGTGTTTGGAGAATGGTTGAGTCTTATAGAAGCAAGAAATGAGATAAAATAGATGCATTTAATAAAAGATAGGAGTTGGTGAGATAGAGACTAGTATGGAGAGTAAAAAGAGTTTAAATACATATATAGAACAGAATATGGGTGCACATTGGTGTAAGGAAATTTATAATAGCAAGAAATGTAGTTTACTGTTTAAGGCTCAAACATGATCTTTAGCAACAAGGGAATGAATATACATATAAATGGAAAAATATGGGTGAATTATCTTGCAAGTTATGCAAGTAAGGCATAGAAATTATTAGGCAGCTATCAATTGAATGGCAATGTCTGCAAGCAGAAAGGATACAAATAATAAAGCTGTGGAAGAATAAATATAAACAAAGTGATTATACAGAATGTGAATTCTTGTTTTTTATGGTAGGTTTGGGAAAAGAAAGAGGGGTTAGATATAAAGGTCATGAAGTAGAAAAACATTGTTTTGGAAATGGGATGGAATAGGATAGACAAGAATATGGGAAAAACATAGGTTGGAGAATGGAAAAGGAAGGTGAATTGGCTAACAGGTTTCTCTGATCATAGTGGCTGAGAGATTCCTGGCTTTGAAAAAGGAGAAGCCATAGTACATCCAAAAGGCATACCTTTATCTAATTTTTATTTATACGAACTTAATTATCACTTGTTTTCATTGATTTTTATATAAAGCTTTAAAAAATATAACCAAATTATAATGACATGAGGTACTGATGTTTTAATTCATGTACATTTTTTCTTATTATTGTCTGTCCTTTTGGTATATATTCATTTTGGAAGATGAAATTAATAAAAATCATTACTACATAACCTTTTAGTAAAAAAAATCTAATAGCTTATCATTGCTCTTTGTTTACATAGATTCCACGCAAAAATTTGTAACATCTCATTTGCATTGTCTCAGTTTACGTGATTTTATATGTTTCTTGTCAAAACAAGTTTTTCTATGACCAGAAACAGCTTTAAAAAAGGTCTATGTTTAAAAAATATTTGTTGTAGTTGTTTAAAATTTAAACAGAAAAAGAGATCATAATCCATAGCTTTTTAAATTAAAATAATTGTCTACGCAAAAAAGAAAAATAAATCATTGTGTTCATTAATGCTCTGCTGTTTCGATTAACACACACATATAGCATGCATTGATATAAGCAATCTATATTTGGGGTAAGGTTTAAAAGTCAAGAAGAGATTGAAAAGAAATTCTCTTTTTTATTTATTGAAGTTTTTTTTTTATTTAATGACTCTTAAATTGAATTTTTTTAACAAAGTCGAGGAAATCCGTTATAAAATTAAGACCGAAATCAATATAAAAGTTTATACAACCTGCATTTCCCTCGGGAGCTCGTAAAATAAAACACATTTACAGTTTAATATGAATCCAGATAAATATATGTCAACATGTGAGGTTTCTTCTTTATTTTTTTGATTTCCAATTTCAGAAAGTTGACGATTCACAGCTTTGGTAATGGTGGTAGCTGTTAATCCAATGAGGCCTATTTTTTCTTTATCTGTCATAGCAGCATACAATTAGTTGGGGAAAGGGTTTGAGCCTGATATGTTAGACTCTCACCCCTACATTTTCATTTTAACTGTGATTTAATGTGAAATTATTATATCAATCTCTGCTGTGTTAACTATATCGCTATACTTTTACTTTCTTGTCTGCTGGCACAAGACCGCTAGCATTCTGGGTCCTTTTATACCCCCTGCATTCTTTCTAGACTGTTCACTGGTTTTCTATTTGCTGTTGTCTTGTTTTATGCCCAACCGGATTTCTATCAGGTATGTAAAAGCGTTTAGCACCTTTCAAATTTAATTGTTCAGGCTATTTCTAAGCTTCTCAAAAAACAATCAAGCAAAAGAAAACCTCAACTCTCCCCTCCAAACAGTTACACCTATTCATGCACACATCCATAACCCATATGTACATAACTGTTTCAAAACAACAGACCATGATACCCCCCCCTTCTTTTCATATATATACATTTAAACAACCATAAGCGCACAATAACATAAAATTAAAAAAAAAAAAAATTTAATTTAGGACCGCTAAATTTAATAGTCATCATATAAGTATGATGATGACCACATTCTGTGCTTGTGCTTGTTGTGACCGGGTTTGAATCCATTCTGTCACAATATATATATATATATATATATATATATATATATATATATATATATATATATATATATATATATATAAGATAATGACTCACCTTGTCTTTGCTATTAATATCTACTTCATGTTTAATAAGTTCTTGCACTACAGCAACCTGCCCAGACTGAGATGCATAATGCAGAGGAGATTGACCATACTAAAACAACAAGTAAAATATTTTTGTTGATTAATGTTCTGGAAAATTCAAAGCATATAAACTTAAAAGCTTTAATTGTATTGATTAAACTTTAGCATTTTATTACAACTTTATGATAAATTAGAAAATACAATATATAATTCTTGGTTTGTTAAACGTTTTTTCTAACAAAACTTTTTAACTCCAATCTAGACAAATATTATAACTATCCCACACATAAAATTTAAACCTCACTAAAACATTAATCAACTTTGTTTTATTTAATCACTTCCACTCTATCATATATTTTTGAAATATATGAATACAGACATATTATAACACCCATGACCCCAAAGATGGAATTTGTGCTGAACTAGCACTCATCAGTTGGTCCAGGTCACAATCTCTAACCTATCTTTTGATCATATATTTACAATTTATCAACAGCAAATTGTTACATTTTGATTTACAAGTATCATATTTACTCCACCACAGTTTAGACATAATCCACTCTAGATAAAAACATTAATAATAATCATCATTAATCATTTATTAAATTGGAGATTATCCCTAGTAGATATAAACTTTAAATCTCAATAAAAGATTAATGTTGTCTACATTCAATTAAACATACACACTCATGGAATATCATTTCACTTCTTCCATGGTAATATATTTTATAGATGTACTTAATAACTTTCACCCCAATATCTAATATTTAAAATTATCATTATTTTCTTAGATGCATCAGTAAATTATAATCTCCGGGGAATCTTAATAAATTTACCTCTTTATGTTGTCTAACTACATTGCTTTATTTTTAACATTAAAAGCATTTTGAATAATAATAAAATAGCTTTTTTTAATGTTTAGAACTGAGATTTATTGATAAAATTAAATTATTTTGAATATAAAATCATAGATAAACATTAAATTTTGTAATAGTGGTAAATCAATGTTGATGTTGTTTTATTTTACTTTTCAACAGTTTAGATATATTAAATTGAATTCTACAGTACACCTGGGTCTCGTTTTACATGATAGATAGGTTCCTCAGAAAACACATGCAAATGAAATCGTGCAAAAATAGATATAACTTACATTGAAAAAGGGGGGATGGGGTATGTGATTTTTCAAAATTCGTGTAAAAGCAAAGCACCAACATAAAATTACTTTAAAATTCGCACAAAAAAAAATAAGGAAATAAAATGTCTAATAAAAAATTTCAAATTTGAAAAAAATTGATACATGACAAACTTTTTTTAACTATAATATTTAATTTTATTCAAAATAATATATTTTTATGCATAATTTGCAGTAATTTACATTTTTTATACATGTTTTAATTATTATCGCTATTTGCCGAAAAACACGGACATTTGCAAACTGGTGAAAAATCAATTTTTCACAAGAGGAAAAACAACTAGCGCCAACTTCACACTCATGTTGTGTCAATGGTTTTTGGTGACAATGTAATTAGTAATTAATCTTTGAGACAATGATTTTATTAATTGTTTATGAAACTAACAACTAAAAATTAAATTCTTATTTTTGTCTTTAATTTTTTAATTTTCAATTCCATTTAAAAATCAAATTTCATATCACATTAATTTCAAGTCACCGTAAGTAATTTTTAAATTGTTAATTACAATTAAAATTCAGATTTTAATTTTTAATTGTCAAATTTAATTATGCCCACTGCTATTACTCACCTTTTAAAAATAAACTTGTGGACACTAAATGATTGATAATTGTTTACGTTCTATTTTAAAAAGCAAAAACAGAATGTGATTTAAAATGCAAAATTAACACGCACAATTTTTGAACAAATTTACATTATAATCTTTAAAATTTAATGTGTGTATACATAAAATGTGAAAATCATGATTTTAATTTTATTATTGCATAAAATCTTACTATTATAAAGCACTGAAAATATTGAAATTACTAAGATGAAAGTCGAATTCCAATAATGTGCTATTACTTTCAATTTAACGTAAATGCGCGAAATTTATTATTTAAAGTAATAGTGCATTATCAGAGTTTGACTTCCAGTGAAACATGAATCGCATAACTTCAAAATCATGTTAAATAAGTCTGCATAAAAAGAGACCCAGGTGTATTTTCTTTTCAGACATAAATTCTTTCAACTTCTTATAATAAATGTTTAAGGAAATTGTTCATCTATGCTTGCATTTTCTTTATGGAACAAAATTTAATAACAAAAAATGATAGCAATGATATTTTGAATTTTATTTTAGGGGGGGGTGTCATTTGATATATTTGGGAGTTTGAAAAATTATGCTCCTTTATTTTTTTAATTAACAAGTTTGTAGAATGGAAATTTGACATTAATGGAAAGATTTACAAATGAAACTTTCTTTAACTGTAGCATATTGTAAAAATTATTAACTACAATGTAGTTTAAATAAGTTTGATTAATTTTATACAGCTGTGGATTCATCATTTCTAATTTGGCATTATACTTCTCTTCATACATTCTTTTTATTTGCGACTGGCATTCAAATTGAACAATCTGTTTAATTTATGCTACCATATATATATATATATATATATATATATATATATATATATATATATATATATATATATATATATATATATATATATATATATATATATATATATATGTTGACATGAATGTTTTCACAGGGTTATATATTGTAATGGTCACTATCTTAATTTGATCACAGTGCATCACATCACATGGAAAAATTAATTTACTGTGATCAAAAGTTAATGATGATGATGATTGGCATTGACTAAACACAGGAAGATAGCAAGAGATCTTAACTACTGTTCAGACAATTGAGAAAATGGAGACAAATGTCAGCCAAAGTAATTTTACGTAATTTAAAATTTTATTAAATTCGGTATTTTAATATTTTTCTTGCTATGACGTATTACGCTTAACATGTTTTTTGTCGGTAAGATTTCATCTAAGATTAGATAAACGATGTCATGGCAACAAAAACCCTGGCAAGTCTGGTCCATGGGAATACTGATTTTTTGATCGTGGTCTCCCATGAGATTTAAAGAGACTTATGGGAAATTTTTTCATTTCTCTGTCTTTTGCGGTTTTGATATCGGCATAAGCACAGTGAATTTTTTGATCATATTGAGAATATTTTCATATACACCTGGGTCTCTTTTTACACGGATTTATTTAACGCGATTTTGAAGTTACGTGATTCACATTTCTCCGGAAGTCGAACTCTGATAATGCGCTATTACTTTAAATAATAAATTTTGTGCAGTTACGTCATATATGAAAGTAATAGCACATTATTGGAATTCGACTTTCATCTTAGTAATTTCAATATTTTCAGTGCTTTATAATAGTAAGATTTTATGCAATAATGAAATTAAAATCATGATTTCCACATTTATGTATACACACATTAAATTTTACAAGATTATAATGTAATTTTTTTCAAACATTGTGCATGTTAATTTTGCATTTTAAATCACATTCTGTTTTTGCTTTTTAAAAAAGAACGTAATCAATTATTAATCATTTAGTGTCCCCAAGTTTATTTTTAAAAGGTGAGTAATAGCAGTGGCACAATTAAAATTGAAAATTAAAAAATTAAAGACTAAAAAATAAGAATTTAAATTTTAGTTGTTAGATTAATTACTAATTACGTTGTCACCAGAAAACCATTAACCCAACATGAAAGTGACATTGTTGCTAATTGTATTTCCTCTTGTGAAGAATCTGATTTTTTTACCAGTTTGCAAATGAACCTGTTTAACGGCAAATAGCGATAATAATTAAAATGTGTATAAAAATGTAAATTACTGTAAATTATGCATAAAAATATATTGTTTTGAATAAAATTAAATATTATAGTTAAAAAAGTTTGTCTTGTATCAATTTTTTTCAAATTTGAAATTTTTTATTGGTCATATTTTATTTCCTTATTTTTTTTTTGCGCATGAATTTTAAAGTAATTTTATGTTGGTGCTTTGCTTTCATGCGATTTTTGAAAAATCACAGTCTGTATCCCCCCTTTATCAAGGTAAGTTACGTCTATTTTTGCACGATTTCATTTGCGTGTGTTTTCTGAGGAACCTATCTATCGTGTAAAATGAGACCTAGGTATATTTCATATCTAATATGGACATTACATTACTATATAGAGTGAATTTTTAACTGTCGATTGGATGATATTATAATAATTTCCACTGCTGTTATTTGTAAGTAATTTTCATTTTGTTTCTTAATAATTAAATATAGTAGCTTTTGAGACTTATATGTCACCATTACAGATTATTTTTTAATTTTTAATGATAATTGTGGTATTATTTTAAACATAGTTGTACATATTTCCATATATATTTAATGCTTGCTTCTTTTACATTTTCCTTAGAAATTATTCTAATTTTCATTTTTAAAAAAATTTCATAATTTTATGTTATTTTTTATTTTGCTTTTTTTGGGGTCATCTTCTTTCCATTTTTTCTTATAAATTATCCTTATTTTCATTAAAAATAGACTACACTTTTAATTTCATAATTTTATATAATATGTTTTAATTAGGACGTGTTTTATGTTCACCATTTTTGTGGAAGATTTGCACTATATTGGGAAAAGTGTTTTTTATTGTCTTTAATTTTAAAATTACAAGTATTTTGTATAATTTTTTTTTTACAATTATTTTGTAGTCAATTTGAATTTACAATAATTTTAGTAAATTACTATTAAATTATGTATTTTTTGGTGCATATAATTATTTTTTTTCCTGAGGTCTTCTTTCATATTTTTCTTGCTATTAAATGTTTTCTTTAGATGTCCTCTTTAGTATTATTCTTACTATTATATGTCTTCTTTCATATTTTTCTTGCTATTAGATGTCCTCTTTCATATTATTCTTGCTATTAGATTGCTTCTTTCATATTATTCTTGCTATTAGGTGTCCTCTTTAGTATTATTCTTGCTATTAGATGTATTCTTTCAAATTATTCTTGTCCTCTTTTGTATTATTCTTGCTATTAGACATCTTTTATATTTTTCTTTCATATTTTTCTTGCTATTGGATATCTTCTTTCATATTTTTCTTGCTATTGGATATCTTCTTTCATATTTTTCTTGCTATTAGATGTTTTCTTTAATGTCCTCTTTAGTATTTTTGCTATTAAATGTCTTCTTTTATATTTTTCTTGCTATTAGATGTTTTCTTTAGATGTCCTCTTTAGTATTATTCTTGCTATTAAATGTCTTCTTCCATATTTTTCTTGCAATTAGATGTCTTCTTTTATATTTTTTTTTGCTATTAGATATTTTCTTTCGTATTTTTCTTGCTATTAGATGTCTTCTTTCATATTATTCTTGCTATTAGATGTTTTCTTTAGATGTCCTCTTTCATATTATTCTTGCTATTAGATGTCTTCTTTCATATTATTCTTGCTATTAGATGTCTTTCATATTTTTCTTGCTATTACATGTCTTCTTTCGAATTATTCTTGCCCTCTTTCATATTATTTTTGCTATTAGATGTCTTCTTTTGTATTTTTCTTTTGTATTTTTCTTGCTATTGGATGTCTTCTTTCATATTTTTCTTGCTATTAGATGTTTTCTTTAGATGTCCTCTTTAGTATTTTTGCTATTAAATGTCTTCTTTCGTATTTTTCTTGCAATTAGATGTCTTCTTTCATATTTTTCTTGCTATTAGATGTTTTCTTTAGATGTCCTCTTTTGTATTATTCTTGCTATTAGATGTCTTCTTTCACATTTTTCTTGCTATTAGATGTCTTCTTTTATATTTTTCTTGCTATTAGATATCTTCTTTCATATTTTTCTTGCTATAAGATGTTTTCTTTAGATGTACTCTTTAGTATTATTCTTGCTATTATATGTCTTCTTTTGTATTTTTCTTGCTATTAGATGTCTTCTTTCATATTTTTCTTGCTATTAGATGTCTTCTTTCATATTATTCTTGCTATTAGATGTTTTCTTTAGATGTCTTCTTACGTATTTTTCTTGCTATTAGATGTCTTCTTTTGAATTTTTCTTGCTATTGGATGTTTTCTTTAGATGTCCTCTTTTGTATATTTTTCTTGCTATTAGATGTTTTCTTTAGATGTCCTCTTTCATATTGTTCTTGTTATCAGATGTGTTCTTTAGTATTATTCTTGCTATGTCTGCCAAAATGTTTAGTATTATTATTTTTTTATTGTTCTTGTTATTACATGTCTTATACTATTTATTTATTATAGTATTTTTTTTCAGAAAGGACAAACAAGGTGTCCGATGTCTAACAAATGGCTGGCCTCTTTATTATTTTTCTTGCTATGACATATTATCCTGAAGACATGCTACTGTAATCTTTCAATCTTTAACATAATGCCTCCACATGATCTTTGGCCAAATTTTAGCGATTAGCATTGCCCAGAAATCACTAGGAGACATTATCTTATAGATCAAAAGATTAGAGTAGTACATCTTTGGGATAATATGTCATAGCAAAAAAAATTCTAAAGTACCTTAAATTCAAATAAAAACAAAATAAAACTAGCAAACATATGCAAAAGTTTGATTTAGATTTTACTGGCATATTCATCTGAGAGTGTATGTGAGAAATGCAAATAAATATTAAAACATTAAATACTCTGGCAGATAAGTTTGTTTTCTCACCTACAAATTTAAAAGGGGGATTGATAATATCTTCCAGCTGGGGATTTATAAAAACTAATTCTAGTTTTCGAATCCAAAGATAGCAAAATAATAGAGACTTGTAGTAAATCAATGAAATAGCATCAGCAAGCATTCATTGGCCAAGAATAATGCATCAAGACTAAGGACATTAAATGTCTGCAGAACAGCTCATGGTCAGGCACCTTTAAGACAGCCAAGGTTAATTTTAATACAAGACAAAAAAACATGAAAAAAAAAAATGATCTTATGTAACCTTTGAAAGAAGAAACAGAATCTCCAATTTTAGAAAACCAGAACACTATACATGATAAATTGCCAGCCAAAAGATTTGCAGTCTGCTAAAAACACAAACCAAGTTTCTTTAAATTAAACTTAATGAATTATATAAGGACAGGTGAGCAAAGGAAAATTACTAATATCTGCCAAAGGATGTATTCAAGGTTAGTAATAAAAAAAATCATGCTTGAATAATAACAACCTGTGATAAACTCCCAGATAAGTAAATTACAAAAAAACTAGAGAATCTAAAACTAAGATTCCAATGTGTATTATAAATACAATAATAAGAAAATACATAAAACAATTAAAAGCATATACAAAACTTATAATGGATAAGTAACTTTAATGATTAAGCTGAGCCTTTAAATTCTGATAAGAATAGGGAAACATGTTACCTTGAGGCATAATGTTAGATTCTGTGGATCTCTTTCAGCAGCATATACAGTTTATTTTACTAGAAAATTCTGACAAAGATTTTTGGTTCCTCTTATATGTTTGGGAGGCTAGAGACAATGCTAAAGATCGGTTTTTGTTTAAGAACTTAAGACATGATTTTGTAGGGACAATTTGGGATATGGGGCTCATCTTTGAGTTGGTTTAGCACAGTATGGTGTTGATGAAATTCTTCATAGCATATAGTTTTGGCATTCTGCAGAAAAGATTCTAATTAGCAATTGGAAGACAATTGAAACTCAGTACAATTTACTAATGGCAAACAGCCAAAGATACTATTAGCAATGGTGATCTCCAGATGTGGACACAAATATTTTTAGCATCTGGCAGCACAGCAATTCAAATCTGGATCTCAGGTAGTGTACAAAGTTTAACCAATACACAACATAAGTAGCTAAAAGTCAATAGCTGAAGAATAATTAATCTGAAATCCCAGGGCTATTTAAATGAGCTCTAATCTTCTGTAACATCTTTAATTAGAAATTTTTTACCAGGACAAATTCCTGTCTCAAACTTAATCTTAATTAAAAATTCTGACCAGGATGTTATCTTATTTAAAAATTAATAAAAAATAAATAAATGTAAAAGCAAGTCTCAGCTTTTTTCTTTGAAATAAATTTAAATAGATTATATTCAAAATAAAAGAAACAGGAATGCCATTACAACTTTCCAAAATTAAAAGCTTTCTCAAAAAGGATTAACTTTTAAATTAGAATATTCTTGCAAAAAAAACCTCTCAAATAAAATAGATTTTAAAACTAAAATTTCTTGCAAATAAAAAATCACAGATTTTTTTTTAAAAAAAAAAAAGAAATAAGCAAGTATGTGTGTTATATAACATACTCTTATTACATTGAAAAATAAAATATAAAATTTTGATAACTTTCTTTAAAAAACTTAAAAAAGTACAAAAACCATTTTAAACTATGTGATAGAACTTTTGAAGAAGATAGACTATCTGATTTAACTGCCCTGTCATGTCAGGAAAAAAACTTTAAACATTTTACTCCTCCCTACAAAAATATGGCTGAAAGGTTGCCCTATGCTCTAAAAAAATATTTTATTTTAGACATTTAACTTATCCATTTTCATAATCTGGTAACCTATTTTATTTTTTTTACATTTAAACTCCATCTGATTACTAAAAGCTAAACTATGTCAGGAGGTTTCTTATTTTTAACTAGTTTTCTGAAATAGATTTATTTAACCCTCTTGTCTTTTCCTTGTTGATAATTATTTGCCTTATCTCTTTCATGTCCTGTTTCATTTTCTACTTCACATACCTGAAGATCCTTTTGCTTAGCAAAACTCCACCATTCTTCAAACTCTCCTACTTTATTTTTGATCATAATCCTAGTAAATGGAAAGAATTCCTTTTCTACAGTCTTTTTGAGTGTATGGAATAAGATTGCTTTATAAGTGGCCTCTATTTTTGTTTTAAAATCATATTCTGTGATTTTTTGCTTAACTTTTTTCTTCTTTTAAAATTCATATTTAAAACAAATACTTGTTTTAACCATTGTAGGTTTAGTTTCTTATGGAGACTCTTTTACATGATTTTCTGTCTTTACTTTATATTTTTCTTCTATCACTTGATCTACATTTTATACTTCTTCTCCCACCCTAACTATTTGAATCCAATCTCTGTACACTTCTACCTTCATTTCACAATTATCAATTCTAACATTATCTTGCTTTTACTTCATTTTTCCCTTCGCTAATGTCTCCTACCACTTCAATCTCCTGACATTTTCAGTCAGATTTTTTTATTATTTAAATTGCTTCCTGACTTTTTTCCATTCTTTCTATCTTCATTTTTAAGTTGCCTGTTCCAATGCTATCTTGTTCAAATCCATCCATCATCTCTTTCATATCTTCTTTTACTATTTCAACTTCCTGTCTCATTCCTTTCATCTTAGCTCTGGACTCTTCCATTATTACTCTTTTCTCTTTCGTCATATTTTTATCATTGTCTGATGACTTTGATTCATATCTTCTAACTCATTTCTTTCATTAATTTCACTATCACTTTCATCATTATCTGAGTCTCTGACACTTTTTTCTACTATCCAAGGTTTTTTAAGACAGACTGGACTCTATTTCAACACTACCTCTCTATCAATGTTTATGCTGGCTTCAATTCTTACAAATGATCAAATTCAATATCTTTAAATTCCTAACTTTTTATTTTTGGTTTTACACACGCGCACCCAAGAAAAAATATAACCTATTATTTATTTGTCAATTTCTTTCATTTATAGATCCCATGGAAAATGCTATTTAACTGTTTATTTATTTATATCATGTTAAAACGATGAAGTCTCTGCAACAAACTACCCCAAAAATCTATACTGTAACTTTCACAAACTGATTCCTACGTACTAACTCTTGTGACCTATCCCTGAAATGTTTCTCAATTGTCTGAATACAATCTCACATAGGTTTTAAATTCAAAGTCCCAAGTTGACAGTGGTAAAATTCAAATATACTATGTAATGGTCACTTTACTTTCTATTTATCACAGAGGGTGTCACCATGTCCACTGCATATATGAAAAATTGAATTTACTGTGATCAAAAGTTGATGACGACGATGATGAGTGGCACTGGCTACCCACAGGTTGATAGTAACAGATCTTAACTACTGTTCAGTCAATTGAGAAAAAAACATGGAGATAAAAGTCAACTAAAGTAATTTCACTTAATTGAAAATTTTATTAAATTCAAGTAAAACAAAATAAATCTAGAAAACAAAATATGAAAGTTTGGTCTAGATTTTACTGGCATATTCATCTGAGAGTGCATGTGAGTAATGCAAATATTAAAACATTAAACACTCTGGCAGATAAGTTCATTTTCTCACCTATGAATTTAAAAAGAGGATTGATGATATCTTTTTGATGGTGATTTATAAAAACTAATTCTAGTTTCCCAATCCAGTGATACCAAAACAATAGAATGTTGTAGAAAATTAACAAACTGCATGGGTAAGCATTCTTTGTCCCAGAATAATGCATTGAGATCAAGGACATCAAATGTCCACAGAACAACTCATGGTCAGGTGCCTTTAAGACAGCCAGGGATAATTTCAATACAAGACAGAAAAACAAAAGAAAATATTATGATCTTACATAATTTTTGAAAGAATAAACAAAATCTCCAATTTCAGAAAACCAAAACACTATACATGATAAACTGCCAACCAAAAGATTTGCAGTCTGCTAAAAAATGCAAACTAAGTTTGTTTAAATTAAATTTAATGAATAATAGAAGGACAGGTGAGCAAAGACAAATTACTAATGTCTGCCAAAGAATTTATTCAAGGTTAGTAATACAAAAACATAAACATGAATAATAAAAACCTGTGATCCACTCCCAGATAAGTAAATTATAAAAACAATAGAGAATCAAAAACTAAGATTCCAATGCATGCTATAAATTCAATAATAATAAATTATGTAAGACAATTAAAAGCACATACAAAACTTATAATAGATAGGTAGCTTTAAAGATTAAGCTGAGACTTTAAATCCTGGTAAGAATAGGAAAACATGTTACCTGAGGCACAAGATTAGGTTCTGTGGATGTTTTTCAGCATCACACATAGCTTATTTTACTGGAAAGTTCTGAAGAAGATTTTAGGTTCCCAATATATGTTCAGCAGGCTAGAGGCAATTCTAGGGATTAGTTCTTTTTAAGCTTTTAAGACATGATGTTGTAGGGACAATTTGAGAGCTGGAACTCATCTTTGAGTTGGTTTAGCTTGGCATGGTGTTGAAAAAATTCATCATACTGTATAGTTTGGGCATTTTTGGAGAAAGGATTCTAATTAGAAATTGGAAGACTGTAATTGAAATTTAGTAGAATTTCCGAATGGTGAACAGCCAAAGGTACTATTAGCAATTGTGATCTCCAGACATGGACACAAATCTTTTTAGAATCCAGCAACACAGCCATTTGAGTCTGGATCACAAGTAGCATACAAAGTTGAACCAATACACATGACAAGTAGCTAAAAATCAATTGCTGAATAATAATTAGTCCCAAATCCCAGAGCTATTTATATGAGTCTTATCTTCTGTAACATCTTTATTAAGCGCATTTTGGCCAGGGCAAATCCTATTTCAAACTTAATCTTAATTAAAAATTCAGACCAGGGTATTATCTTATTTAAAAATTAATACAAAAAATAAATGTAAAAACAAGTCTCAGATATCTTTTTTTAAAATAAATTGAAATGGATTATATTTAAAATAAATGAAACAGGAATGTCATTACAAGTTTCCAGAATTAAAAGTTTTCTCAAAAACCATTAACTTTTATATTATAATATTCTTACAAAAAATATGTTACAAAAAAAAAATAGATTTTAAATCTAACATCTATCACAAATAAAAAACACAGATTTTTTTTTTTATAAAAAAAAAAGCGATTATATGTGTTATGTCATATACTATTACTACATTAAATAATAATAAAAAATTTTGGGGTAGTGGTAAATCATCAAAATTTACAAAAAGTATATTAAAAATATTATAAAGTAAGTATATTAAAATATATATGTATAAATATTATTGGTAAAGATAACAAAGTGAGATGATAAAGATATTAAATAATGTTAATATCTAAAACTACATAAGCAATTTTATATATTCAAGGTCTCTGAAATTAGCCTGCTACCCCTTAAAGCAACTAAAAATAAATATACATAAACCAGAATTATAGTAAGTAAAAGTGAGTAAGCAAGAATAATCATTCAAGTACAAATAACCATTATTCACCATCATGAATGATCACCACTTAAATACATCAATACAATAAGTCAAGAGTCCATCTTGTGGATAGATTTAAAAAATATAAAATATAAATCAACAGTAATCTTATGACTGGATTGGACATGGTTCTTCTATAGTCCAAACTACCTATTGAGCTATTGCCAGCTTGGAGCAATTATTTAAACATTAATTTGGATGGATTAACTTAAGTTCTCATTCATCAGAATACATAAGAATCAAAACATTCATGCTGGGATATTAAAACATGCTGATCATCATCAATTCCATGGCCATTTAGTACTCTTAATGTACTATCTAACTATAAACTTAATAGATACCAAACTAAATAATGCACAGTGCATGGGCTTTAAAGAGTGTTCTTTTTGCACCACCAGGATGATAACTAATCATCTCTGGATACCCATAAGCAATAATATATATATATATCCCATTTATAATACAGCCATTATATGTGAATCTAGTTTAGAACACAAGCTCTATAAATGAATGTGACCAAGAGATGATGGAAACAGATATTCTAAAAATATTTAGAACCATTGGATTAATTTTTATAATTGAACACATGCTTATTAACAATAAAAATATTATGGTCTAGAATAAGGACATGCATATCAATTAAGGCTTCTGATTTTGAGTAACATCAATAATAATAAATTATCACATCGGGATTTACATATATGTGATTAATCAAAATGCAAGTTATTAGATGGTGGTTTATATATATATATATGTGTGTGTGTGTGTGTGTGCATGCACACTGGCATGTTATTTATAATATACAATTAATATATTTCAATTGATATTCAATAATGCCAAAAATGATTAAATTTTATGTATATGTCCTATTTAACAAGCATTGACATATGTATACACACATAATATGCAGTACAATTGACTTATATTATAATCATCATATAAATAATAAATACATAATTAAACTTTTCAATTGTAAAATAATACTACATATGATTACAATTTTACATATATCTATGTGTATATATTAGCACACTGACATTTATATACTTTTAATTTGTTGCAATAATGACATTTTATTTTCATAATTGATTTAATATTTAAAGTGTATAAAGTTCATTTATTATTTTAATAACAAGGTTTACTCTTTGATGATTACAGTTTTTTTTGTGTTTTTTTTTTTTGTTTTTTAAATAAAGTGTGTTTTCAATTGGTAACTGTTTTGATTGATTAATTATCAACACATTTTAAAATGTCTCTTTTTCTTTTATAGTCTAAAAGATTTTCTGGAAATGTTCTCTGTTTTCTTTTAAAATATAATTTTTTAAATAATTACCTCTATATATGTCACATGATAATAGGTTGATTTTAATTATAAGGTTTTTTTAATTTTAAAAATATAGACTCAAATATTTCTTCCTTCTTAATAAATGATTTGCAACTAATATTGTTTTATATATATCTATCAGTTATAAAAATGTCATTTTACTAAAGAAATTTATTTAAAATTTTATTTTCATTATATATAATGCTATTCATCATTGCATATACATTTATCTGTGCTCCCTTTGTGAGTTGATCTTGGTGAAACAGGTGTAATCTAGAAGACAGGTATAATTCAGGATTGTCATAATCAGGAAGGGATAATTTAGGTATGATAATGGGCTTTGATCAGTTAGCTTCTGGCTTGCATTGGTCCAGGAAAGCTAACTGTTTTTTCATAACACATTTAGAAGCTATGAATTACAAAGAATCTTGATCCTTTCCACTACATGAATTCAACCTCTACCAGTAAACTATAGAGCAAGTGCTTTGCATTCCTACATCCTCATGGTAGTTTTCTATAACTCTGGAAACCAGATTTGCAGCCACCAATTCTGCTACAGCTAAACCACTGCAGCTAACTACTTCACAAATAGTTTACTAGTCAAACTTTGCAACTAGCCATGATCCAGCTACTTCTCAAAATATTAAGCTATACAAAATTTCCAGCTGTACTTATCAAAATCTGCTATCCACAATAAAATCATCTTTTTTTTCAAATCTTTTATAGACCTGGATTTCTGACATGATAAAAACACATTGTAGACTGTTTTCAAACTGACTAATCCGTTCTACTCTTAAGGTGATAAAAACACAGTAACAGAAAACAGTGCTTTTCTCTCTGGATTAAAAATAATTTTTAATCCCTCCAAAAGAACTTTTAATTAAAAAGCAACATTTGGAAATCTTTCAAGGACTTTTAAAAGTAGATAATACAAATGTAAACAAGCATTACTAAAAAAGATTTTAAAAAATAAATCATGCTTGCTTTTTTTTTAAAATTAAAATCAGAATATTATAATCCAATATTAATATTTATTTTGACCTTTTTAAAATATTTATTTCATAACAAAATTCTGTTTAAATTCTGAGAGTTATTTACCCCTTTACAATCATTAGCATTCGAAGTGAAATGTAGAAAATATCTACAAAAATTTATGTTTGTGTTTATTTCTACTTTTCTTTCTATATATATATATATATATATATATATATATATATATATATATATATATATATATATATATATATATATATATATGGGCTGCAGAAAGGAGTTTGCTATTAACTGAAATGAAACCCTTTGTTCCCCTGGAGGAATTTAAGGAACTGAGCAGGGCAAATTCCTAATGTCCACTCTTCATAATGCGTTCTTGTCGTTGCAGCTGTTATTACTATGTGATTATTCATATAGTATACGAACATGGATGGGCTGTTCACCAACATACATTAGACAGTGTGGTGAGTTTATTGGCTTTTTACCTCTGAGTTTAAGATCAAGAAACACCATGGTCTTTCTTCTCAGTGCCTGATAAGGCAGAATGAATGTTTGTGTAAATGATAAATATTTTTCCAATACATATATACAATTATGACAGACAAAAATGTCATATATTAAATGGGACATTATTGGACTTTGTGAAGTTAGAAGAAAAGGAGAAGAAACAATTGATTTAAAAAGTGGACATATACTCTATTATAAAGGCACACATATTGAAAATACAAGTGGAGTAGGATTCATTATAAATAAAAAGTGGAAGAACAATATTGTGGAGATTGATGGTGTATTGGACAGAGTGGCAAGATTAGTTATACAACTTAATAGCAGATACCAAATGCAGATAATTCAGGTTTATGCCCCAACAAGTTCTCATAGTGATGAAGTAGTAGAAGACTTTTATATGGATGTACAAAAGGCTTTTGATCAGAGTAAACAACATTTTAAAAATTGTTATGGGAGACTTTAATGCTAGAATTGGTAGACAAATGAAAGATGAAATTGCTGTAGGTAATTTTGGTTATGGTAATAGAAATGAGAGAGGACATAGACCTGTGGAGTTTGCAGAAAAAAGAAAAACTTTATATTATGAATTCTTTTTTTGAGAAAAATGTTAAAAGGAAATGGACATGGAAGCATCCAAATGAAGGTACAGCAGAATTGGATTATATTTTGACTAACAGAAAATACATATTTCAAGATTGTAATGTTCTTAATAAATTTAACACAGGAAGTGATCATCGGTTAGTAAGGTGTAAGTTACGTGTTAATGTAAAACTAGAGAGACAAAAATTATTAAGAAAAACAATATTTACAGTTGATATTCCTAATCTTCAGAAACATTCTAATGAATTTAAATTGGAACTTACAAATAGGTTTCAAGTGTTAGGAGATTTTGAACATGATTCAGAATTGAATGAAATTAATATGAAAATAACTGATACACTTTTAAAAACTGCAACAAACATAGCTGGTAGAAAAAAGCAGCAATTGACTAATAAAATTTCTACTGAGACTAGAGAATTTATGAAGAAAAGAAGGAATATGAAGATATACAAAAATGATGTATTAAAAGAATTGAATATCTCGAATTTTGTAAAATGGTACGGAAAAGAGTTGAAAATGATATAAGAAAGTATAACTGTGAAATAGCAAGAAAAGCTGTAGAAGAAAATAAGTCTCAAAAATGTTAAACAACATTTTGGTATTGGTAGGAAATTTATATCTGCAATAAGAAAAAAAGATGGAATTATTACTAAAAAGAGAGATGACATCATGAAATTGGTAGAAGATTTTTATCAAGAATTATATAGTAATAAAGAACAAGTAACTCCTACATCTATTACATCTTCCGAATTGCCCAGAATTTTAAATGAAGAAGTGAGACATGCAATTAAGTGTATGAAGAAAGGAAAGGCTCCAGGAAATGATGGAATTATAATTGATATATTAAAAGAAGCAGGTGAAGAAATAGAAACAACTTTAGCAAAATTATATACCAAATGTCTAAATTATAAAGATGTACCCGAAGATTGGAAGAATGCAGTAATAATATTAATATTTAAAAAAGGTGATAAAGAAGATATTAGGAAATTACAGACCTATCAGCCTTTTATCAGTTTTATATAAAAATTTACCAAGATAATTACAACTCGTCTACAGAGAACTATGGATTTCCACCAGCGAAGAGAACAAGCTGGATTTAAAAGTGGTTTTAGTACAATAGATCATATCCAAATATTGAGAGAAGTCATAGAAAGGACAAACAAATATAAGTTGTCATTATGTTTTGGATTTGTAGATTATGAAAAGGCATTCGATTCTATACACATTTCTTCAGTGATTAAAGCAATGGATCATCAAGGTATAGATCCAGGATATTGTCATATTTTAAAGAATATTTATAAAAATGCAACAGCAACAATTAGATTACATAATGATACTGGAAAAATCAACATTGAGAAAGGTGTAAGACAAGGTGACTCCATATCTCCAAACTCTTTACAGCAGTGCTGCAAGAAGTATTTTGTGGATTAAAATGGGAAACTAAAGGAGTGAAAGTAAATGGGGAGTATTTAAGTCATTTAGATTTTGCAGATGATGTAGTTGTTTTTGCAAATATTGCTTCAGAGCTGCAGGAAATGTTGCAGGAGTTAGCAGATGAAAGTAGAAAAGTAGGACTAAAGATAAATGTTAAAAAGACTAAAGTAATGTTTAATCGATTTGCTCAAAATATGAAAATAAAGATTGATTATGAAGAATTAGAAGAAGTTAACAGTTACAAATACCTTGGTCAGATTATTAATACAGATGGAAACATAATGGAGGAAATTAATCATAGAATTAAATTTGGTTGGAGTGCTTTTGGTAGAAATAACTTGATACTAAAAGGAAATATGCCTATGTGTTTGAAAAGGATGGTTTTTAATAAATGTGTTTTACCAGTTCTTACTTATGGATCTGAGACTTGGACACTTAATAGAAGAGCAATACAGAGACTTCAGACCACTCAAAGGAGTATGGAGAGATGTATGTTGGGAGTAACAAGAAGAGATCGAAAACGCAATGTATGGGTAAGACAACAGGTGTTACTGACCTTATTGAAAAAATTAAAAGATTGAAATGGAGTTGGGCTGGACATATTGCTAGAAGAGATGATAATAGATGGACAATTGAAATTTTAAACTGGATTCCAAGAGATTGTAAAAGACCCAGAAAGAGACCACATGTGAGATGGATGGATGAAATAAGAAAATGTGCAGAGGGGGTAGTTGTCGTGAAGGAAGAGAAGCTAAAGATCGGAGAAGATGGATTAAACTTGGAGAGACCTTCATCCTGCAGTGGATTGATAATGGTTGATGATGATGATATATATGCTCACACAACTATGTTGCTGTGTTCCCAGTAACACAACTGCTTATAGTATATGTATATATAATATTTAAATGCTTGTATATTATCTTTTACTAAACTTAATGTAGTTATAAGGGCTTGAATGAGATTTAAAAACTCTAATAGATGTCCAATTCACCTTTAAACAACTGATAGACTTGACCAATACATGAAAGATAAACATCTTCAATATGTATTTCATGGCAAACCAGCAAACACATTAATTCTAAATCACCATTCCAACACATATATAATCACTGCTCAGTTTTTCTTATGATTCACAAATCTTTAAATTTTAATGGACAAGCTTCAACCTTCTCCACTCTACAACTCTTTCGCCATTCATTATTGAAAATCTGTGGATGAAATGATCAAAAGTTTTGATGATGCCAATAGATCATGAGATGGGGTATGTTAATAATATTAGTATCACCAAGAGCTTTGATCATTTCATCTTCAAATTTTCATGAATATGAATGACTGAAGAGTTGTAGAGTGGAAAAAATTAATAAAAGTTTCAAAGATTTGCTATCTTAATGTGAACTGAGCAGTGATTGTATATATGGCTGGAGATGGTGATCTGGACATGTACATACATATATTGCAGATCATTTATCTTTTCACATGTATGATGTCATGTGTATCATATATATATATATATATATATATATATATATATATATATATATATATATATATAAAAGATGTATTGAATAGCTGTGGGGAGTGTGAAAGTATAAGTCTAAGTCTATACATATAACATACACTATATGTATATACATTTTAAGGCTTATAAAGTTTTATAAGGCAAGTTTACTGGGAATAACAATGGTTAATATACTAAAATTAAACACCAATGTTTCAACAATATAGCAATTGCCCTCCACTAGTAGAAATATATATATATAATATACAAATCAATATTGTGATGGTGAGAATTGTATCTAATTCTATATTTTTCTAAATTGTTTTTCAAAATTTTATATAATTATTTTATATAATATAAGTAGCAAATTTATTAAGACAGATAAAATTAGACTAAACAATCGAAATGACTACATGACTGTCTGGAATATTCTATGTATAAGCACCGGTTTAAATTAATACTAATAATTAAAATATGTAAATAGTATATTATATAGCGGATGGAATTGTCACACATCATAATAAAAAATAAGTAGTATACACCTTTATTAATTATTGTTTCAAAATTGTTTTAAAGGTAGTTAAATTTCTTTATTATTAAATATATCATATTAATCTTTTTACTGCTTAATATAGTCTATAATTTTCAATACAATATAATATTAATTTTAAAATTTTTAGTAATTGACCATTTATCACCATCATTGACCTATAGAAAGGACAATAATATATATATATATATATGTATCAAAATACAATACAGTAAAAATTTACGTAAATTATTTTAGAAGTACTTCGAATTATACATTTTGTAGTCTTTATCCAGGTAAATCAAATGAATAATCAAAACGAAACAACCTTTAACAATGCCCATAGTTCAATTCAGATTTTAAGAAATATCAAATGTTAATGAATTGCCAGTCATCAAATGTTAAGATAACAGAATTGTGGAAAAAAAATCTGAATTGAACTATGGGTATTTTTAAAGGTTTGTCTCGTTTTGATTATTCAATGTTATATAGTGGATAAAGACTACAAAATGTATAGACAAAAGTACTTCTTAAAAATAATATAATTTATGTAAATTTTACTATATTTTGAATATATATATATATTGATTTGTATACACATATATTCCTGAATAAATACAGATATCAAACTTAATTTATATATATATATATATATATATATATATATATATATATATATATATATATATATATATATATATATATATATATATATATATAAATCTCATTAATTTTACTCACACTTTCTGCAACCTATTGGTTTGCTTTTATTTCTGTACTATTTTTAAGATATTAATTAATTTGGGATTAATTTTCTTGAATCTATTATTAAATCATTGAAACTTTATATTCTATATAGTTTTTCCCCCAAATTTGTATATTATGACTCTTTTATGTAGATAATATGATTAAATAAACAAATCAAAATATTAACAACATCAAAATCGGATTTTCATCATTTATTCCATAAATATCACCATATATATTTCTATTCATTCTAAATATTGTTATAATTATTAGTGCATTTAGCTTTAAATGTTTTATTTATTATTTTTTTATTTAATATTTCAATACAACTATAATATATACTTGAAGTTTAATGGCTAGCTATAGCTTGAAAGTTCCTGTTTTCAAATATCTTATAATTATAACTTATTTTTAATTGTCAATTATAAGAAAATTTATTACTTATACTTATTTTATTTTTTCAGTTTTCTGTTAAAATTTTCAAAATATACTCAATCTTCTATGTTTACGTTAAAATTTTCAAAATATACTCAATTACTTCTATGTTTTATTTCAAAACCCTATATTCATATTTTGAGGATCAATTTGCTTGATAATTTATAATATTATTAAATTTTCTAAATCTATTATATATATTATAAGGTCAGATTTGTGTATCACGTAACAAAATCTAGAGTTTAGGCGAAACATAACAAAGCTGACTTCGAAGCGATGATGAGATCTCAAATCTGACAAACTTCAATTCATTCTACCAGACGCTGGCATTTAATACCCTACGAATCACATTTCTGAAGTTACAATTGGTCGCAATTTCTTTAGCAGGCTGACATAGCAAAGGGCGGAACATGAGATTCTGGAGAAACAATTAATAAATTAATTATAAGTAAAGACTAAAATAAATTCCTCAACACTCTATGACTTAATAAGGTAATGCATAAGATTGGATAATTTGGGGTGGATTGCGAGAAAACACATTAAACAATGATAATTTTATTAAATATATTTAGTAACATAAATTTATAATAAATTAAAGATTTAAAAATATAAATATAATCATGCTGTAACATAATTAAATCTATTATATGTCACAGCTTATATTCATATATATATATAGGTGTACTGATACTATAAAGACGTTTACACAGATATAAATTTAAATAGATATATATAAGTGCACTAGCGGGGTTTACAGCTAGTACAAGTACTGCTAAGGAACATAGTTGGTGTAACGAGATTGGTATAACAGAATATACCATTTCAAATATATAAACAAATATAAATCTTTACCTCTAATAATACTGAAATAAGAATTATGTTTATTCATATACAATGATTCTTTGATAGCTTTATCTTTATAATTTTTAACAAATACAATCATTTTTATTGTGTGTTTTTATTTTACATTTATATTTTACACATTTTTTATCACTTAAATTTTTAATATAGTGCTAATTTATTTTATGTATATATTCTAGAACAAACAATGTTGCTTAGACCTACTAGGGAGGGAGCCAGGGTTCAGTTTACCCGTTATTGGCTCCCGTTTTAGTTACCTAAATTATATTTTAGAGAATTTTTTTCTCTAAAACGTTTCCAATTGGCCAGAGTAATCTTTTAGTTTTTTTTGTACACAAGAAATATGGCGCCATCAGACAACACGTAAGCATGATTAAATTTTTTCTTTGGAGCGTGGTTAAAAATAACTGACAGCCATGTAAATTCCTAGAGATTTTTTCTATTGAAAAATTTTCAGGGAATATTTTGATTCAAGGCAGCTTTGCTGACTGGGTGAGAGTGTTCAATTGTTGGGAGGACCCCTGAGGGCCTGAATCCTAGTTTTTATATGGGGAGGATCTGGGGAAAAGGTGCTCTGGGGATCGTTACCAGAATTGATAGCCTCACGATGGAGCAAAGGGTAGTAGCTATTCATTTAGACTTTAATGCTTGGCTTTTTAAACCTGAGATTTACTTTTAAAGAAAGAATTTTTCCACAATAGTAAATTGTTTCTCATTGTACCTGATCATTTATTTCAAGTGTTGCTTTATCTTTTATCCATGCATTTGATGTTGGATCATTGACTATGTCTTTAAAACGTTTTTACCAGAGTTGGATGGCTCATTCATTTGTTAAAAATGACAATGTTATTCATTGCAGTTTTGTGCTTGCATTTTAGACCTGAGATTTGACTTGTGAAAAAGATTCTTTTCCATTATAGTGAATTATTTTAGACTGTATCTGAGAAAAGATTCTTTTCCATTATAGTGAATTATTTTAGACTGTATCTGAAAATTTGATTTCAAGTGTTGCTTAATTATTCAACCTTACATTTTATATTAAACGTTTTTTTTTTCTATCTTGAATGCTGAACTGTACAAATCGATAATTTTAACATTTGACTATATGGATTAGTGCTTCTGGTTTTCTCAGGTTATCAGGGTGCTGAAACATGATGGACACTATTCAATATGCAATTTTAATGGGCATTATTCTATGTACATTCCTTTGATTGCTCTCTAGATCTAGAATTATATTGTGGAGACACCAGCCATAATGCAAGCATCTGGTTACTACATGTACATTAAAGTTCTTGATTTTGGACTAATGATGAATTTTTTGTGTGCAAGGCATTGGAAATCCTGGAGATTTGCACTGGTGATTTTAAATTTATTAATTATTATGACATTGATTAATAACAGTTGTACCTCATCATATGGATTGTGCTTTCTAGTTTTATCATTTGATTTACCAATAGTTAAGGACCTCATGGATTAAGGCTTTTAGTTTTTTATAAGTTGTCTGGAAGCTGAAACATGATGGACAAAACTTAAATTCCCAAAGAGTTCAACTGTGATTTGAACATTGGATTGGGGCTACTGTGTCATCTTCCTGTGGTCTTGAGGACTGAGTCTGCTGCTTGGAGAGCTCCCAGGGCTTGCTTCCTGATCTTGAAGGGGGGCTGGAATGTGAGTGTATTGGGTTCTAGTATAGGCTTCAGATGAGAGAGTCTGAAATATTGGAAGATTTCTGGGGCCTGAACTCTGTTCTTATGAGGGGCTGGGATGTGAAATGCTATGGGATTAGTACGTGGTTTCATCTTTCTCATCTTTACGGCAGTGGAGATGATGTGATGCATTGTGGTTTTAGTCTCTTTTGTCTTTCTATATAATTCATAGGTTGGTTATTTGACTCATGAGATAATCTGTAGATGGCATATGATATAAACATGTGAGATCACATTTTTTGATTAGTTCTGCAGCATTGCTTGTCTTGGCTAAAAAGACAGAGACCTCATGCTTGAAGTATTCGGGCCAGAGAGTTCCCACTATCGCTAAACCTCAAATCGGGCTATGAATACTCATCTCTGCCATCTGGTT
>JAQFVV010006587.1:0-20000 GCA_028023455.1 Epiperipatus broadwayi
ATATATATATATATATATATATATATATATATATATATATATATATATATAATTATAACAAACTAACCAAAGGAAATACATGTAAAAACAAAAAAAAAAAGACTTATAAATCCAATAAATAATATTATATTTCAACCAGAGGACATGTAGTGATTTGCAACGGTGATTTTTAATTTGATAAATATATATATATATATATATATATATATTTTACATATAGAAAATAATTTAAAAATGACTGTTTAAAGAATCATGTTTTATAAATATGATTGTGTATATATTAAGCACAACGAATGCATAAATGTGCTATATTAATAATGAAAGTTGGGTCTGAGCATTAGAATACCCACACACACTAAATTAAATTAACCCTGGAATTGACACATAAATATTTTATACATATAATAAACTCATGTATGTTTTTGTTTGTATATTTTTAGTATATGTCATTTTATGTATTTTGCTTTTCTCTGAAAAATTTCAATAGAGAAATACTTGTTAAACAAAAAGATCAAATGTTGGAACATATTAGTAAAATAAATAATTAGAGCAATTGTTTCAACATACTTGTATATATTTTTTTTATTTTTCTAATTACTTTTTTAAAAACTAATTTTATTCCATAAGCAAAGAATGTTAATTGCTTTGGGAAAAATCTGACCAAAAGCAAAATGTTGATAATCAATGCTATAATTTTACTGTTATTTTTTTATACATAAAATATAAATTCTTTTGAATTGATATCTGTAATGGAGTGATCTGAGTATTAAAGATGGTAACTAATCATTATATCAAACCCTAAAATGTAGAATTTAATCAGAAAAATAAAAAGTAATGCTATAATCTAAGTGATAAGGTAAATAAAAGATGTTGGCTGATTCATACTTCTCAGAGAGGTAGCTGAATTGGTTCTTGTGAGTGGGGTGATAGGTTTTAGTCAGTGCTGTGGTATTCATTTTTTCATTGTTAGTAATTCTGAGCAAGTCATTCACTACCTTGGCCCCAGAATTCTCCATTCATCCAGCCACTGAAAGATTCATATATAGACCAGACTATTACTGATATTCTTAAGAAGAAATCCATTGTACAGTTCTTTTATGAACTCTTGTCTTGTTGATTTAAGTAACCATTCAAGACAGCAGATGAAAATTTAATAATAATAATATTTTTTTTATAATATACAAAAAAAGAAAATATGAAGCAATATACTAGAGGTTCCAGTAAAATAACCATGGGGTAGACACTCAGCCAGTGCACCCCACCCTTTCTCTGTCCAAATCGCCAAGATTTGATCACACCAGTTCCAGCCGGCCATGATGATGACAAATGCTGCCTTGCCTATGCCCAAAGGAGATGAAATCCTCACTGCATGGCTAGTTCAATTGAAGCCTGCTCAAAACCCCATCAGGGGAAGATGAAAATTCCTGCAAAAGTTTATTTTAAAAATATTTTATTATTGAAATAATTTATTTTGATATTTCCAATAATTAGAAATATATTATTTTTATTATTATTATTAATCATTTAAAAAGAAAGAGAGAGAGAGAGAGTTGTCTCTCGCATATATATATATATATATATATATATATATATATATATATATCCCAATCCATATATATATATATATATATATATATATAATGGATTGGGAGAGGGTGATCAAAAAGAGTCTTACCATATCTGCACTATGAGGACACCACCAGATTATTTCAACCTGGAAAATTTATAGAGTAGGCAGATACACACTGTTAAGATCCCAATTTATTTTATATTTAAACCATTAGCCCAAGTCACTAGCTCAGTGGAGATGCAGAGATAATAATATTCTTATTTAAAATATAACTTTCTTTAATTTATATCTTAAATATAAAAAAAAAAAAAAGCCAATGCCAGTAATTAACACACAAATTACATTTATTTACACACTGATATAATCATTTAAAGTTTGAGGAATAACATTTATTATTTTACATTTTAATATTCTTGTAATTTAAATAATTATTTTAAGATTTTAAATCATCCACACAGATGAATTTTATATTTATTTTAAAATTGTCAAGTATGAATAAACTACATAGATTTGCATTTGAAAAAAAAAATCTATCCTTTATTTAACCCTAGGCCAAAAGTTTGCAGTCAAACTGGAACCAATCCATCTGATACATTGGTGTATTCAATGTAGCATGAAAATACGACAGCACAAATACCATACTGTCAGGAATGTACACCTGAACAGTATGGTTAGAGAAGATAGTGGTTCTCAACCAAACAGGATTGCTACATCTGTCAGAAAGAAGAACAATAAAAAAACTTCATAGGAAGGGAGTGAATCTTCTGTCTTACTATCCCTTCCATAGGCAAAAAGGTGGTGAGTGGCATATAAATCGATGCTGCCCATAGCGAACGTCATACTACAATCTACTAATTACACCAATATATTCAATCATTTGACCGAATCTAAGTACAAAACAAATAACCTAAGATTACCCTCCCCTAATTAATTAATATTACTTTACAAATCTACAAAGCCATCCATGCCCAACTTAAATTTAACATTTAAATAAGTTCACACATATGGATTTATAAAAGTTTTTTTTTTTTTTTTTTTAATGTTGAGCATAGTTCGACTATATAGATTACACTCTCAAAAACATTTCAAAATCAGCATAAATGATCAAAATAAAAAGTCATTGATGTAATTGCAGAGGGAATTCACAAGAAACCCAATGGCATTCATCATAAGATGCCACATTGAAACCAATAACTAAAAAGACATCCGAATAAAAACATTTTAGATATTCAATGTAAGATATCATTATATACCGAATGTCTATATATTTTAATCAAATATAAAAACAAAAACCTAATTAAATGTGAACAAATCTATGCATGCATCTATGCTCAATTTAAATTTAATGCATTTAAATATTTTATACAAATAAATATTAATAGAAATAAAAAAAAATGGAAATGATTTTTTTTTTAAACTTAAATGTATAAAATCTAAACAATAATTATCAATTTGAAATTTAAAAGTCAGATAAGAGTTCATTTCAAAATTTAGATTCTGAATATTAAAAGCTTGAATGAAAGTTCTTAATTATCTTTAAATTTTATAGTTCATATCTTACAAGAGGAGAATCATGGTTTCTGATGCCAATTCCCATGATGACTCTACTTGAATTCTGATCTGTTGTTCTGGAGGAGGCCTAAGCTGGTTCAATCCTGGTATTACAGTCATTTTATTTGAAATAAGTGAGAGAGAGCAACAAGTGCAACTTATCACTCTTCTCACAAAAATCAAACTGGAACTTTTCTTAATTTCAATATTTTTCTTTTTATATTACTCCTCTGAATTCATTTGACATCGTTTCCTGTTGCAATAATTTCCATTAAGATCCGAGTAATTGATTACTGCTTCCATTTGACATTCTAAGTTGTTTTTTTTTTATTCTTTTATCTATATCTTTCAAGTGACTTGTTTTTCCAAGGACTAGTTTGCTTTTCAATTAATTTATAAAACAATCATTTCCATTTACAAAAATATTTTATCTTTAGATCATGTACTTTTTTTTTAAAAAAAAAGTATGTTCAAATACGTTTTTTTTTTTAAAAAAAGAAATAATTTTTAAAGTTTTGCATCTCGGCGAATATATATATGTATACATGTTTAACAACTCTTTAATTTTGTTTATATTTTATTTACGAACTTAAGAAAAAAATATTTAAATTTTAAATTAATGTAACAGCAAATACCATTACATATCACTAAACTTCCTCAAAAAACAAAAACATTAAAAAAAAAAAAAGAATTTACTTAATGTTAGAAATATGTTACACAAATATATACTAAACTTTTTTTATTAAAAGACAAAACTTTGGTTAGTAATTACACACAAATATAATGATAAAAAATTGTTGACTGTTGATACTTTTCTACCAGCTAAATTTCTGCACCATCCCTTCCAAGTTTCTTTTCTCCTACTTTAAACTATTACTTAGACACATTAAACAGTTGGATTTTAAATAAGACTTTTTTTAAAAAAAAATATGATTTATATTAATTATTATGTATTACTCCTCATATTTATCTATACATGTGCACAATTTTTCATACTGACAGTACATTAAAACAAAATTTCAGCTATAACTTTACATTAATACAAAAGTATATATACTCATTTTTAAATAAAAATGTTATTGGCATAGATTTATTTTTAAAATTATAAGAGTACTGGTGTTTTATTAAAGATTGTCTGACATTGGGTGGCCAATTATACCGGTTGTAGAATAGGAGTCTTTTTGTATCTGCACTATGAGGGCGCCACTAGGCCATTTGAACCTAGAAAATTGATAGAGTAGGCAGATACGCACTGTTAAGATCACACTATCAAATAATTTAGACCGTTAGACTAAGTAACTAGTTCAGTGGAGACACAGAGATAATAATATATAACTTGTTTAATTTGTATCTTAAATATAAAAAAATAAAAGCCAATGCCAGTAATTAACACACAAACAACATTTATTTACCCACATATATAGTCATTTTAAAATTTGATGAATAACATTTATTATTTTAGATTTTAATATTCTTTTAATTTAAATTATTATTTTAAGATTTTAAATCATCCACACAGATGAATTTTATATTTATTTTAAGATTGTCAAGTATGAATAAACTGCATTTCAAAAGAAAATATTCTATTCCTTATTTAAGCTTCATCCAAAAGTTTGCAGTCATACCAGCATTAATCCATCTGATACATTGATGTATTTAATGTACATGAAAATATGACAGGACATAATATGATACAGTCAGGAATGTACATCTGAACAGTATGGTTAGAGAAGGCATTGACTCTCAACCAAACAGGGATGCTACATCTGTTAGCAAGAAGAACAATAAAAAAACTCCATAGGAAGGGACTGCATTTTCCATCTTACTATTTCCTTTCATAGGCAAAAAGAGATGTGTGGCATATAATGGAGATACTGCATGTAGCAAACCTAATACTACATATACTTATTATACCAATATATCCAATCTATTGACCTAATTTAACTATGAAACAAATAACCTAAGACTGCCATTCATGCTCGACTTAAATTTAACTTTTATATAAGTTTGCACAGATGGATTTATAAAAGTTTGTTTTTTAATGTTGAGCGTAGATCGACTACATATATTACATGCTCAAAAACATTTCAAAATAAACATAAATGATGAAAATATAAAGTCATTGGTGTAATTGCAGAGGGAATTCACAAGAAACCCAATGGCCTTCATAATAAGATGTCACATTGACACCAATAACTAAAAAGATATCCAAATAAATACATTTTAGATATTTAACGTAAGATATCATTATTTCCCAAATGTGTATATATTCTAATCAAATATGAAAACAAAAACATAATTAAACCTCAACAAATCTATGCAAGCATCAATACTCAATTTAAATTTAATGCATTTAAATAATTTATACAAATAAATATTAATAGAAATAAAAATAAATAAAAATGGAAATGATTTTATTTTTTTAAAAACGTAAATGTATAAAATCTAAACATTAATTATCAATTTGAAATTTCAAAGTCAGATAAGAGTTAATTTTAAAATTTAGGTTCTGGATATTTAAAAGCTTGAACGAAAGTACTTAATTATTTTTAAATTTTATAGGTCATGTCTTACAGAAGGAGAATCATGGTTTCTGGTGGCAATTTCCACAATGTCTCTATATGAATTCCGGTCTGTTGTTCTGGAGAAGGCCTAAGCTGGTTCAATCCTGGTATTACAGTCATTTTATTTGAAATAAGTGAGAGAGAGTGACAAGTGTGTCATATTGCTCTTCTCACAAAAATCAAGCTGGAACTATTTTAATTTGAATATTTTATTCTTTTATAGTACTCCTCCCAGATTCATTGAACATCATTTTCTGTTCCAATAATTTTCATTAAGGTCCGAGCAATTGATTACTGCTTCCATTGGACATTCTCTGTTTTTTATTCTCTTATCTATATCTTTATCTGACTTCTTTTATATAAGAGACCATGAGCTAGTTTGCTTTCCAATTAATTTATAAAACAATCAATTCCATTTACAAAATATTCTATTTTTAAATCTTGTACTTTTTTAAAAAAAAAGTACATTCTAATCCTTTTTTTTAAAAAAAATAAGAAATTATTTTTAAAGTTTTGCATCTGTGCAAATATATATATATATATATATATATATATATATATATATATATATATATATATATATATATATATATATATATATATATATATATATATATATATATATATATATATATATATATATATATATACTTTTTAATTTTTTTAGCTTTTATTTATAAACTTAGGAAAAAAAAAATATTAAATTTTAAATTAATGTAACAGCCTATACTGTTACAATATATATATATATATATATATATATATATATTTGAATTTACAGTTATAACTGTAAATTCAATATATATATATATATATATATATATATATATTGAATTTACAGTTATTACAGGCATAATGACACAACTTTTACTTAAATCTTTTAATTCATTTTTTCTATTCCAACTTCTTGTATTTTCAGCAAAGGTTGCAATTAGTTAGTCTTTTTTATTGCTGTTTGTTTTTCATCTTGTTGAAAATTATCATACTTAAGTATACATTCATGTGTATATACAAGCACATACACTGGTAATATTCAATAAATATGACATCTCATGTTGAGTGTCTAAAAATGTATTTATCTGTATATCTTTTTAAGTTATTTTTTGTCACTGCTGCACCTTATGATGAGTGGAAAAAGAGTTTATTCATTGTAAATTCCCCTTAAGCAAGTCCACCAATAAGTTTATATTTAGAATAGTAGTAAGTGTATAATTGTGCTGCATGTATATACATGTATAAAAATTTATTTATCCTAAAAGGCAAATAGATACAAAACCTCATGTTGAATGATCTATGGTATCTGAGCTAAAGCAAAGTTATTGACATGTAAAATACAAAATTAGTGAAATGTTTTATAGTGCAGATATGTGCATGTATAGTTGTTTTCTTTATTGTATTTTCTATCAATAAAACAGGTTTTAAAGCCATGGGTAGAAGTGTTTGCCAGTATGACTTCAAATCTTTTATATGAGAAATATATATCAAATCACGCAAGACATAACTTATTTTTGCAGGGTAAAAAGCTCAGACCACTTCCATTCATTATGAAACATTGTAAATAGTTTTAGGGATTTATTATTTTTCTTACTCATTTAAAATTGTATTTATATTTTATCCATTTTAATGCATCAAATACATATATGGGTTTGTAATAATTAATTATTTAGTATTTGTTATTATATCATTATAAGTATGAAGCGTTGTTGGGAATCTGGGATTAAATAAATATTTGATCATAATAAATTTGTTTCATTTTCATATTATTGTTTATTTGATAAAATGCACTATGTCCTTATCAATCACATACCTATAATAACAATTTAACTTACCCATTGAAGACCCTAGATGTAGAGTACTGAGCTAGCCACATGGTATATTGCTCTATTGGGGTGTTAAATCTGATAATTATGCTCCACTGAACATATGGTATTGCACAGCCTTCTAGGAGATGAAAAACTCATTTTTTTATTCTTTCTGGAAATGGTGCACAAAGGCTATTTTGTAAATAGACTTTCCAAAGGTGTATTTATCATGGGTCCTAAACATTTGAGCATTCAAATAAGATATTAACTAGAGGGGTTTTTAATTGGCTGAGTCCTGTTAATTCACTGTTTTTATCAGTTTAGCTGAAAGTACGATTATATATGAGTTCAGACAATCAGCTAAATTGGTATCCATTTCTTTCCCTTTTAAATCATGATCACTTCTTGCTGAGTGCAAGATTAGTAGCAAAATTTCACAGAGAAGTATGGGGTCTGGTGCAATATATATTGTAACAGGAGAAAGATCTTTGAAATTCACATATACTGACCCCAGGGATGCCTCTAGTCTGAAAATAGGAACTAGACATTTATTTTAGGGTGGACAGGATATGAGAATCAAAAGGCAATGAACTACACTCAGGGAGGAACAAGATATCTTAAATATTATTTAGGTAGCTGAGAAATTAAAGCACAAAGACAAACATCAGCCAAATAAATTTAAACAATTTATTAATTTTATAAGTTAGACAATATAGTAAAGACATCTAGCCACGAATATAAAAGTGACTTAGGTTAACATATGTATATTTACCAGAGAGTGCACAAGAGTATGACAAACATGAAGGCATTAAACATTTTGGCAATAAAATTCTCTCACTTAAAATATAAGAAATGGTTAGGATAATATCTTCTTGCTGTCCAGTTGTACAATTACAAAAACAAACAACAGCCCTAGCTTCCTGAATCAGGAATAATAAAACAGTTACTGTCCCGCCGGAAATCAACGTAACCAGCGCAAACATTCGAGAAGTAATATTCTAACTACTGTCGTTAAAACGCCGCAGGACTGCTGCATGTAATACTACATTCAAAGTAAATGTGGTTGATCTCACACACAAGACAGCAAAAAATATTTGATTACGATCTTACATAATCCAGAAAGAAATAGACTATTTTCAGTCAACCCAAAGATTTTGTTGTTTGTACAAAAAGCACAAACGAAACATGCTTAAAGTTTCTTTATTTTACAACTAAGGGCAGGTGAATAAATAAAAACTACAAAAACTGCCAATGTGTTTTGTAATAGTTATCGAAATAATCAGGTATATATTAAACATATAAAATACAATCTCCTAATGCACCCTCTGATAAACGAAAATTGCAAACAAACTTCGAATCTTAAAACTAATATTCCAAGACACACTTTAAATACTAGAAAAGAGTACATACAGATAATAAATATTAAAAAAACCAATAAATACCATTTTGAAACATATTTATCATTAGATTGAGTGGAGATTTAATTAAACACAATTTATTTACCCTGGCTAGAATAGGAAAAAGTTTAGCTTACAGTAAGGCAGAGTTCTAGTGATTTAGTGATGAGTGCACACTTTTGATAATAGTTCATATTTCAGGTCCTTTGACAGTGGCAAGGTAGAGGCAGTGTTTATTTAAGAGGTTCATGGCATGACTGAAAGAGAGGTGGTAGGTGTGGGTCTGTCCTTTGTTTAAATTATCAAGACATTCTAATGATGGCAAAACTCATAGCAGTGGATTTTGACATCTTGCACAGCAACAAAGTTTGTCAATAATTATTTAAGTTTTTAGTAGGAATTAAACATCCGAACACCTACTCACAATGGTATCTCTTTTCAGGCTATAATTCAAGTGTGTATCTAATAATGAATCTCTTCTCTCTCCAAAATTTGGTGGTCTATCGTTGCCTCACTACATTTCCCATGCAAAACTTTCATTAGTGTCCATTCTATATTCCAGGCAGGGCAAATATTAATTTCCCGCTCAATCTAATTTAAGACTTCCAACCAGGGATAATTGAAACAAAAATGACAAATACTAAACTAAATCTCTGCTTTTTAGAATTAACTTTAAAAATAATTACAATAAAAGCAATAGGAATATATAATTAGAAAGCTTGCCTGTTTTAATCAAATTTATTAAAACAGATGGTGAAAGTAAACTATTTTCCAATCAATTTTTTAAACATTAAATAATGTATTTTAAAGTATAAATGTGTATGTGTTTAAATAATAATAAAAAAAAAATTGAGCCTTAGACATTTAATGAAAATGAAATTATTTTCTTTTTTTAATTTTAGTAATAAAATCATTGAATCAGAAAACAATCCATCTCAACTGCCTCAACCAGTGATCAAAAAAAAAAAAAAAACATTCCTGCAACTTTTTTCTTTTTTTAAAAACTATAAACATTTTAAAAACTACCCCTAGAAATTTGACTGAACACTCTCATGAAAAACCAAAACAATATTTCATTTCTTACATTTATCCATTCTCATAAATTATTAACAAAAAAAATTTTTTGTCTGTTTTAAAACAATCCATCCTATTGCTAAAAGTCGAACCTTTAACTTTTGTCCGGTGGTTCTTTAACTCTTTTTATTAATTTTCTGAAATAAGTTCTGTTCCCTCTCTTATATTTTACTTGCCTAGAATTTATGATTTTGTCTCTTTCCCATTCTGTTTTGCTTTCTAGCGTATATACCTGAATCTTTTTCTTAATGAAACTTCCCAATTCTTCATCTTTTCCTACTTTATTTTTAGTCATATCAACACTAGTAAATGGCAACACTTCATTTCCCATAGACTTTTTACATGCCTTGAATAAGATTGCTTTATAAATGGCTTTTATTTCTGTTTTAAAATCATATGCCGAAAACTTTTCCTTAGTTTTAAACCCCTGTTCACAACTAACATTTTTTTTACTCAACTCATTTTTACACTCTTGAGGTAACTTATAACAGTCTCCAAGATTTTCTTTCTCCACCATACTATCTATCTCTCTCCACTATCTACTTATTTCAAACTTTATTTCCACCCTCTCTGTCCTAGTACTCTCCTGTGCTACTTCAATTTCTATATCTTTTATGACTACTTTTTCTACTTCCTGACTCTCTTTTCTCGTCTCATTTTTCAAATCCTTTTCCATCTCCACTTCTTTTTGTTGAGTTTCTTCTACTCTTCATATCATTTCTCTTCTCATTTCTTTCATTTCTGCTCTCAGATCCTCCAGTATTGTTTGTTGACTCTGTTTTTTCACCAATATTAACCTTATCAACATCTGTGTCTCGCTCTCTTCTTTTTCTACTATCTGGGGGTATTTAAATGAAACAGGGCTGTCTTCCAAACCTGCTGCCCTGTCACCTTCTTCTTTACCTTCCATATTTACACATGATTAACTCGCTATACTAACTTTTTTTTTAAACAAAAATCTCAAAGCAAATAAATGCTATTTATTTATATGCAAGAAGACAACAAACTATTTTTAATACTTTTAAATTCGAAAATTTACTCCAAATGATTTTTTTTTGTTTGTTTAAACAACAACAAAAAAGTCTATTTATTATTTATGTCATATGAAAAAGACAAACTATATATATTTAATTCTTCAAAAAAAGTTAACTCCAACAGACTTTTTTTTAGATAATACACTATTTATTGTTTATTTATTTATGTCATATGAAAAAGACGAAACCCCGTTCTACCAAACTGCCCCAACAATACATGCAATAATTAATAAAAATCGAACCTCTACCGACTAGATCTTGCCACTTACACATGAAATCTTTCTCAACCATCTAAACAAAATCTCACATGGGTTTGAAAACTCGGAAGCTCCTCGATGATGCGCCAAAAATTACTATATATGTAACAGGAGAATGATCTTTGAGATTTGTATATATGGACCCCAGGGGCGCCACTATCCAAAAATAGGAACTAGACATTTATTTTAGGGTGGACATGATATGTGAATCAAAAGGCACCAAACTACACTCAGGGAGGAACAAGATATCTTAAATATTATTTAGACAGCTGAGATATCAAAGCACAAAGACAAACATCAGCCAAATAAATTTAAACAGTTTATTAATTTTATAAGTTAGAGAATATAGTAACAATATCTAAACATGAATATACAAGTGACTTATGTTAACATATGTATATTTACCAGAGAGCGCACAAGAGTACGACAAACATGAAGGCATTAAACATTTTGGCAATAAAATTCTCTCACTTAAAATATAAGAAATGGTTAGTATAATATTTTCTTGTTTGGCAGTTGTACAATTACAAAAACAAAAAAAACAACCCTAGCTTCCTGAATCAGGATAATAAAACAGTTACCGTCCCACCGGAAATCAACGTAACCAGCTCGGACGTTCGAGCAGTAATATTCTAACTACTGTCATTAAAATTCTGCAGGAATGCTGTGCATAATACTACATTCAAAGTAAACATGGTTGATCTCACACACAAGACAGCAAAAGATATTTGATTAAGATCTTACGTAATCCAGAAAGAAATAGACTATTTTCAGTCAACCCGAATAAATAACTTGGCAAATAGCCAGCAAAAAGATTTTGTTGTTTGCACAAACAGCGCAAATGAAACATGCATAAAGATTCATTATTTTACAACTAAGGGCAGGTGAATAAATAAAGACTACAAAAACGGCCAATGCATTTTGTAATAGTTATCAAAATAATCAGTTATATATTAAACATATAAAATACAATCATCTAATGCACCCTCTGATAAATGAAAATTGCAAACAAACTTGGAATCTTAAAACTAAGATTCCAAGACACACTTTAAATACTAGAAAAGAGTACATACATATAATAAATAATTAAAAAAATAATTGATACCATTTTAAAACATATTTATCATTAGATTGAGCGGAGATTTAATTAAATGAAATTTATTTACCCTGGCTAAAATAGGAAAAAGTTTAGCTTACGGTAAGGCAGAGTTCTAGTGATTTACTTATGAGTGCGCTCTTTTGATAATAGTTCATCTTTTAGGTCCTTTGATAGTGGCAAGGTAGAGGCAGTGTTTATTTTAGAGGTTCATGGCACGACTGAAGGAGAGCTGGTAGGCGTGGGTCTGTCCTTTGTTTAAATTAGCCAGACATTCTAATGATGGCAAAACTCATAGTGGTGGATTTTGACATCTTGCACAGCAACAAATTTTGTCAATAATTATTTAAGTTTTTAGTAGGATTTAAACATCTGAACACCTTGTCACAATGGTATCTCTTTGCAGGCCATAATCCAAGTGTGTAGATAATGAATCTCTTCTCTCTCCAAAAATTGGCAGTCTATCATTGCCTTGCTACATTTCCCACGCAAATCTTTCATTATTGTCCATTCTATATTTCAGGCAGAGAAAATATTAATGTCCCACTCAATCTAATTTAAGACTTCCAGCCAGGGATAATTGAAACAAAAATGACAAATACAAAACTAAATCTCCGCTTTTTAGAATTAATTTTAAAAATAATTACAACAAAAGCAGCAGGAATATATATAATTAGCAAGCTTGCCTGTTTTTAATCAAATTGATTAAAACAGACAGTGAAAGTAAACTATTTTACAATCAATTTTATAAACAGTAAATAATCTATTTTAAAATATAAATGTGTATGTGTTTTAAATAATAATAATAATAAAAAAATGAGCCTTAGACATTTAATGAATATGAAGTTGTTTTCTCTTTTTAATTTAGTAATAAAATCATTGAATCTGAAATCAATCTGGCTATATATATATATATATATATATATATATATATATATATATATATATATATATATATTGAAATAATAAATTTAATGGTTTACAAACTATTATAAACAATCCCTAAATCCTCAGAAGTACTTTCACTAATTTTTTTTTTATTATTTTTTTTTAAAATTTAATGGCAGTTTTGACAGGTTTAAGAAATTAAACAAAAGTACTGCAGATTTAAGGATTGTTTATAATAGTTTGTAAACATTAAATTTATTACTTCAATTATAATTACAATTTTGTTTTAATTAATGGACATTATATATATATATATATATATATAATATCCGTTAATCAAAAACAATATTGTAATTATAATTGAAATAATATTTTTAACCGTTAAAAATATTATTTCAATTATAATATATATATATATATATATATATATATATATATATATTGTAACTTAAACAATTTCAATAATAGCTAAAGATTAATTACATTGCAAAGCTGCAACAAAATATATATTTTAATAAAAAAACTCTTATAAATCAATAATAAATATAAAGATTACCATGTGCAGATGTGTTCAATATGCAAAATATACCATATGCATAGCTTTAATAAACTGGTTTAAAAAAGAAAAGAAAAAGTGATATATTTTATTATAATTATGTATTTTATTATGACAAAAATATAATAATATAATAAGTTGTACTGCAAAGGGAGAAAAAAAAAATTATGCAAGCAATAATTATGAAGCGAATAGCTTATAAAGACTTGAAGTTTTTTGTCTTAATGAATTTTTGATTAAGTAATTTGCCTCTTCTTAAAGTAAATTACGTGACATAGATAAATATATTACTTAAATTTATTGATTAATAAAAATAAGAAATTCATTGATTAATGTTTAAAAGTTAGTAATAATATTTTGTTTCCTTTTTTTCTATTGCTAATGTAAATATAAAGAAAATTATTTCACCCTCAGTTCATTTAGTTATAAAATAATTTAATACTTAAATGCAAGTATAATATACATACTAAACTTTAGATGTAATTAGAGTGAATTTGAATACAAATTTTCAAGCACCCTTAAGCTATCTACTTCATTTAATGTAACTGATACATGTGGAGAGCCAAATGAGGATTCTGATTGGCACAAAAGAAATATTATTTAAAATCTGTGTGCTACATCATATATTATTTATTATTGTATTAGACATTTAGTTATAGTTGGTCAGTACACTAATGGTACTAAGTTGCCACCCAGAGCATTGAAGATGATCAGGATATTTTTAGTATCTCAGGACTATTTTACTTATTGTTGTAGTTTGATGGTGTAGGACTTATGTTTGTGCATTCTGATATTTATTGTTTATATTTCTATCCTATGTTTTTTCAGTGGCTAAATAATCCACCTCATCATTAATGACCTACTTTCAAATCCAGTCCCAAGATTGATGGTTGATTTATTTTAATTGTTAATCATTGATAATGTTGAATGATTATTACTTTTATGCAAATCTGGTGAATTTATATTTAGTCATGTGATGACTTCTCATGCTTACTAATTTTATATTAAATAGTATACTTTGTTTAGTTGGGATGATGGTGGATTCCAATCTTTTCATAATTCAGATGTACAATGGTGTTGAGTCCTATGTCACCTACTTGTTGGATCACTATTTTTATAGTGTTACAAGTTCAATACCCAATTATGGGCCTGTGTAACCACATATTCTATCTAATATTAACACCCTGATTTTGTACTGTTACAATATATATAATTTAAACCAGGCAACACTTAGAAAATTCCAATATCAATAGTAACCAAAAATTTAATTAATAAGACAATAAAGCTATTTACTCAAGGCTTATGTATATAATGGATTAAATATCTGTATGAATTTTTGTATTATAATCAAATTTCAAAATGAGGAGATAATAGTCACTTAAATATAGATAACCTGTAATCTTTCTTATTAACCAATAGTATCTTTTTGATGAAACTTTTATAGGTTATTGAGAAAAATGGCTTGGTCCGAGGAATTGTCAATTAGTAGTAATTGATAATTTTTTTGTTACATCAAAGATGGAAAGTTATTTGTATTTAAGTCGATTTTATCGTTTTATTTCTATAGTTTATATAAATAATGTGATGGGGATTAGGTTCAAACTTCATTCATATATTAAGACCATGCTAGTTAAAGGCCAGATCTTAATAAGATAAAGATTTAGGAAAAGTTATAAAAAGGAGTGTAATAAGATTAATAATAGATGTATCTGTTTATATACACATAATATATAATGATTTATTTATACTTTTCATATTATCTTAAAAAATTTCATAGGATTGATATGGATAAAATATGGGAAGAATGTTGATTATCTTATATCTTGAAATTAAATAAGAATTTTATTATTTTTTGTACTACAATTATTTACATAAGAATACCATAGATTTTAGACTTAGTATTAAATATTTTAAAATGTGGTTAATTACATTTTGTAATGAATTAATTAAGAATGTTATTATCTTGTGACCTTGTAATTATAAAAGAATTTTAATTTTCTTGCAAATTTGAGGCTAAAAAAATTGTATTTTTGTCAGAATTAGTAGATTTAAATTACTATATTTTTTGTAAGCCAAGACTACTTAAATTCGTCAGTATTGGTAACATAAGTTTTGTGTTTGTAAGTATAAATATAATAAGACTGGCCGTATGAATTGTGAGTAAGCATTTTTTTTTGTTAAAAGAAAAGTATAAAAGCAAGAAAAGAGTTATTGAAATGGAATCTAGGCCTTATATTTTTTTATCCTTGTTTTTCAGTTTTGGATCATGATTGTTAGTTGTTTAGAAAAAGTTATCTAGATTAAGGCAAAGCAAAACCTCAAAAAAGAAATGTCAAAAATTTATTACAGAGCCAGAATGTATTTACTAAAATTGAGTAGGGATAATTTAACAGAAGAGAATAAGGGAAGACAAGTTGATGACAATTATTATATTTAACAGTAAAAATAAATAATTTGGATAAAACATTTAATATTGAGTATATAATGATAAATCCAATGAAATAAATATCTTTAAGTATTCTGAATATTCTATACCCTTAATCATAGAATTTTTTTTTTTGTGTTTGCTGTTGGTAAATGCCAAGAGATTTGTTTAAAAGAAGCCACAAGAATCATAAAATAAAGTCCCAATTTAGAATTTATATAGACCACCAATTTTTCTGGATCTTTGACCAATGATATATCATATATTCAATAAGGGAAATTATTATATACAAGAGTTCTGAACATTATATTGTTTTAGAAGAAAAGGGAAACAAAATTACGTATTTGGGTAAGTTTACCATTTTTATTCATTGTAATTCCTTGAATAAAAATAAAGCATATTATTATATAGTATTTTTTTTTCGGATAATTGACTTTATTTTTATGTTTATTATATTATGTATGACCAAATTATTTTCATATGTATGCTTCCATTGGTCATTGGAATAGATATGCATATTTTGATTATCATTATTCAAGCATTGCCCAACATTACCTAATAAATTAGATTTGTCTTATATGCATTAACTTTTTTGAGATTGATATTTAACAAAAATGTTTGAAGAGACAATGTCAAAAGGAAAAAAAAATCATGTGTACATGGGTGGGTATATATAGAAAATAAAATAGGTTTTGCTGCTTTAGTACAATGGCTATTACATAGAAGAACAGGAAAAGTAACCAGTTAATCATTAATAGTTTGGTATGCTTTTGTGTGAATTAAAGCTTTATGTTATAATTATAATGGATTTTAAATATTTCCTTATGAAGTGTGCATAGATAGTAATTATCATACTTCTTATGCAAAGATCATAGGAAACATTTAGAAACTAGTGTGGAACTGTATGTAAGAGTATGTATGTGTGTGGTATAGTAATTTTTGTCACACAATGTGTAGGCTCTGAAAATAACCAATGAGTGGTTTTATTTTTCTTCTTGGGTGAAAATAAACAATCATAAAAAATATTTGGTTTTATTTCAGATTTTTTTTTTTTTTGGTAATGTATTTTTTTTTTTGTATTCATTTTAAATATATGTTTCATATTATACATATTATAATGGACAGACTATTTCTCCAAAAGATGGGTATTTAACTATGGTTGCCCATTGGGTCTTCAGAGTAAGGATTAAACATGATAAGGCAAGTCAGTTATTTGATGATATATCTAAATTTTATGAAGTAGTCCCATGATGATTAATGAATGAGTGGATGAAATTTACACTTGCATAATTTTCCTTACATCGTCTCTCCTTGATTCTGATTATGCCATAGAGTTCAAAATCATGGAGAATGTACATGTCCTTTATTTTGAGGCATGGTTATTTCATGACTGACATGTGTGTTGAATATGTGTATTGTGTGATTAATTGGAAATAGACAAATAAAATGGCAAACAGCTAATTTTATTTAATGGTTTAATATTTAAAAAAATAATTTAGATGAGGGTTTCTACTCAAGATGTTTTTATAACAAAAATAATGTGTTTACTTAATTTAATAATTGTATAGGCACGGTCATCCTTAGTTTGTATTTATTAACTATACACTAACCCATATTTTTGATCCCTACAAAATATAGTCATTACCCATTACAATTTAATAATTTGTAATTTACATCAAATACAATTTAAAAACTATATTTCAACAATTAACTTTTTGCTAACTAAACGTTCTGTCATCAGTTCTTCATTAATTTCCGATCCATCTATCTATATTTTATAATTTGTTGAATATTGCTTTTATATTTTGAGTACCATCGTATTCCAATTAAATAAATGTATTTATCATTCTCATTGGTTATAGTGCTTAGAATGTTGTAATTTAAAATAATCTTTCATATTAATGTTTATAGACTTAAAGTATCATAATGTATTTTTGAATAGTTTTACAAGCCAATTTTGTAATAGACCCCTAAATTTTGTATGAATAAATGTGAATGCATTTGTTGCTATTTTTATTAATAAATAAAATTGTAAATTATATAAATCAAAAGAAGTGCTACACACATATGACTAATCATTCAACTGGACTAGCCAAAGAAAATAAACTCTGAAACACAACCATTAGTTTCACCATTACAAGCAGACTTCTCAAGTGTAAAGCTTTACAAAATAACAACATACTTAAACTAAACATTACCCACAAATCCACTTAATATCCATACACCCTTAATATTGAAAAAAAAACATTAACATAAGTTAATTGCTTCAGAATCGTAACTTCTTAATAATAAAAATTCTTCAATTCTTCTTTTTATTTCATTTCTCACAAAGAAAACAACCTTAGCTTCATCAAAATTAACAGTATGGCCTATATTTCCTTCATAGATATATAAAAGTGAACTGATGCATTTTATCTATTTCTACTTTTATGTGCCTTTATTTTTTCATTTAATCTCTAACTACTCTGACTTTATATATATATATATATATATATATATATATATATATATATATATATATATATATATATATATATATATATATATATATATATATATATATATAAACTAGGGCTAATATTCATTACTCCAGGTTATAATAGATTACATGAAAGAATAAAAGTGAATAAAAGTAGGTTTAGAATTAAATATTCCAGTTCTGCTTTATATATTCATAAAAAGATACATGTCACATTATAATTTGGTGAGGCTAAGATTGTCTTCTTTGATAAAAATTAAAGAATATGTATTATTAAAAATTACTTATTCTGAAGCAATTAACTTATTTAAAAACTATTTTGATACAAGTGTATATATATATATCCCACAATTCCACTTATATATATATATATATATATATATATATATATATATATATATATATATATATATATATATATATATATATGTGTGTGTGTGTGTGTGTGTGTAAGTGGAATTGTGGGTTATGTTTCATAAAATATATTACATTGTAGTACTTTACAAATTGAGAAGTCTTCTTGTATCAGGGAAATCATTGGTTGTGTTTTAGAATTTATTTTATTTTATTAGTCTGGTTGAGTTGTGAATTTGAGGTAATTTTGATAATTTTATTGCCTAGTTTAGCTTTAGGCTTTTAATATATGTATATATAATTTTGGGAGCTTCTACCATACACATTTTTATGACTCGAGCATGAAGAAACTCTGAGGAAAATATTTGTTATTGTACTGAAATATCAGTTATTTAATTATTATATATTTATTAAACAAAAGTTTCCTAAAATACTAAGAATTCTTCATTTCTCCATGATAATATTAGTATTAATATGTATATATTGTGTGAAGTCATTATATATATTCTATTAAAAATAATTAATTTTTGTATTTGTAATTTATGCAACCAGATTTTTCAGAGAGTTCATCTAAATTATAGACATTTGAAAGTCAGCTATTGAATTTAGGGGCTCTAAAATCCTAATAAATCATCTGAGCATATTTATCTAGTACAATACAATTTAGTGATAAAATAATGGTCAAGTTTGTTTTTTGCTTTATGTTATAAACTTTCTATAAACTTAACAATTTTATGCAGCATTTTTATTTAAATTATTTTGATCTAAAATAGTGAATTATCATAACGATGAATTTTTTAAAAAAAAATAATGACAAATATTATTCTTAATACAATAGATTTTATAATCTATTACAATATCTGTCAAAGTGTCCATAAAATCATGAATAACAAAGTCAATTCATTATGGAATGAAACAAAACTGATATTGATCTGTATACTTAATTTTGTCTT